>JARQZJ010000013.1:335000-935000 GCA_030704895.1 Henosepilachna vigintioctopunctata
TCGCTCCGAAGAATAACAAACAACTGATTTTGCCTGTCGATCCGACAAGTCAGTTGCAGGTGTCAAGGACGCTGCGCCGACGCGAATGACGATGAATAACTACTGATTGTTACTAGGTAGGGTACACGCATACCCCACTCGATCTCCTTCGGCGGCCTTTTTTTGCATACATAGAAGACCAACAGGGGTACAGAAAAACCCCATCTCAAAATTATGTCGTAATTCAAAAACTACAGACAGGAAAGATATGAACAATGTTGATAATTGAAGCTACAACAATGATTTGAAGACAGAATATTGGAGAAATTGATACAAACTTTTTTCCATGAAGTTACTCACAAAATTATCACCCTGGTGTACACCTGTACCCCACTCGGTCTTATGAAGGTTAATGATTGTACTAATTTCATTAAAAATTGATGATATTCCCGGTGATAATGCCACTCCTTTTTGCTAGGCGTTGCTTTTAATGAAGATAACTTATTATTAAAATCAACTCGGCATTCAGTATGATAATAGATTTTTGAGCCAGAAAAATTATCCAATTTATTAGAAAAATCTGTAAACTCTTTATGACTTTCAATATTAGGTTTGACACTATCTTTAAATTGCTGAACATCAGCTGCATGAAGCGGAAGCATTCTCGATCGCATTTTTTTCTTCTTTTTATTACAAAATATACAAACAACTTCGTTATCATTTTTACCAGCAATATTATCAGTCGAAATATTAACATCTTGAGTTACAAAATTATTATCACTAACTTCTGGTTCAAAAACGTCAGAAATATCTTGGAGAGTTGCAGATTGTAGATCTATTGATTCACAAATTGGAACTGGCTGAGATGTCGTGGGAGATTCTGTGGATACAGACTGTAAATGAGATTCATTTTCAGATGTCGAAGGTTGTGTTTCTGTGGACTGGGATAGTAAAATTAGTTGAGATAAAGAATCTGTTGACGGAGACTGTGGATCAGGTAGTTCGGAACTCAAATCTCGTATCGACGACAAGGTTGAAGATGAGTTGCTTGTAATTACAAGCAACTACAAAACTCCCTTGTTTTTTTCCTTTTTTTTCAGCATTCAATGGTTGAGAGGTGAAATATTTTTTCATAAGACCTGTAAATATCTTGTAACATACTCTGTGATAACCACTCTCGGTGTATTCACGGGGTAAAATAATGTCTCTGTACTTTAGGTTATGTATTTTTCGTAATTTAAGAATAGTCTGGCATTTTTTAAAAGTTTCCTCGGAAAATATTATTATATGTTCATCACTTTTCTTACAAACAAAGCAAACTATTTTTTCGTCACTCATGATAGCACTTTATTACAACTGATCACATTTATATTATCAACTGCACAGAAAAATAATACATTTATTATGAGCATAACCGTTCACTACATAGGTACAATAAACAGCAGCTGATGCGCAATGAAGGGCCGCAATAGACCAAGCGCTCTGTCTCACTCGCACTAGTTACTGTATACGCTCCTTGCTCTCCGACCTACTACTCACTTTGAATGCGTCTGGCAAGATGATAGAACCGTCGAAACTGTCC
Source organism: Henosepilachna vigintioctopunctata (assembly GCA_030704895.1). Classification (NCBI taxonomy): domain Eukaryota; kingdom Metazoa; phylum Arthropoda; class Insecta; order Coleoptera; family Coccinellidae; genus Henosepilachna; species Henosepilachna vigintioctopunctata. The sequence goes on from JARQZJ010000013.1 coordinate 336,562, forward strand.
GGCTATTATGTAAACATAGATTAATAGACCCCAAAAAATTATATATAAAATTCAAGTTTTATAATATAACGTAAGTATAATTATAAATTCTAATAGTTTAAGGGTGTCCGGCAGAGGGTTGCAACCATACTAACTGTCTGGCAATGAGCAACGCGAGTTTTGATATTATTATGGATCAAATATAAAAAAATTCAGTTTTATTTTATGATAAATTTGAGATGGAATTTTATACACCTTTGTTACCTGTTACCTGCCAAAGCCACCGCTGCCTCAGCTTCATAGGTGGGGATCATTCTTACATGTACTAGGGACACACATAGAAAAATTTTCAGCTTTTATAAAATTCCCAAGGTCTGGCACTCACGGGCTCTTGCTCTAATAATGTTGCAGTCCAACGTAACTTTCACCACGCAGTCGAGATTGATTTACACGGTTTTAATTCAATCTATCACCTTCTAACTCAACGTATTTGTTAACGATGTACTGTTGACAAAGTTTTCCGCACTACAAAATGGAGTTGAATTCTCCCGAAAGTCGCATAAGGCGATAGCAGTCGAATTCTCTCTTACTAACGCGAGTTCTGCGGATACACTAGTGTCTCTCTAAATTCATGGACCAGCCCAATTCGTCGTAAGGAAAAAGGAACGGATAACAAACGGGATCAACGATTGGAGTCAATTTCGGAATGTCCATGAAGCCAGTTTGTCTGTAGTAAACGCGTACTTGTCCGGGTGGTGGGACTTCACCGTCAAAACTGCAGAATACAGTGCCGATTTCGTTTAAATTAGAAGGAGCTGCGAGAACTTTCCGATCCGTACCGGGTATCGTATGAAAATACTGCACCATCCGGGAAACACGGTCTACGCCATGCGCGATCTCTTCGTTTCGTATTAACTGACCCAACGAACAATATTGTTGTGCGAAAGGGTTCACTGTCCGTAAAACAGAATCTATCTGTTCCAGTAAATCCATTTCGTATCCTCTACTTACGAGTATTAGCTGCTCGTTTCTGCATGGTCTCTCCTGCATCTAAGAAGTACAGAGATCCAAACTGTACATTAGATGTATCGATGTTAGATACGGTGTGGTATATTTGACCTGATATAACCACAACCGGAGCGCCTTGGCCTTATTCTGTTCTTTGAGTAGCCTTCGTACAGCGGAATGCTAGTAGGGTGTTATACTTACGAATCTCCTTGATGAATTTCGAAGACTTTGGGTGTGAGTTGGTCAATAGTGCTGTAAGTAAATCTGGATAGTTCGTGTTGTGTACTGGAATTCGAACAGATTCTTTTTTGATTCTGAAAACACAATTTGTTCTCGGCGCTAAAAAATAGAGCTGCACAAAATGTGCACTGCGAACGCATTTCACCCAAGTAATGTAAATCAGGTTCAGTTAGTCCGATGGCGCCTTTGTGTGCGTTTTTGATTTGGCGACACTCGTTGGTACCTTGTCTTTCAATAGCGATAACCGGTTTTTTAATTTCGCGGTTAACCGATCTTTTACTAACGGCGATATTAATGTCTTTAATCGAGGTAGCGTTCATATCATCTTCGGCGATGATATCCCGTTCTTCGATCGATGGTGAAATTGAGATATTAGAAAAAGCCTGAACACCGAACGATTCATCGGCGACATTAGGAACATTAACAACGACAGGGAAGAGCGTATATGGAGTTTCGCAATTATGGAAGTCTAATAAATAATCACGCATATTGTTAAAGTTGTTGAATCGCAATATACACGCTGCACCATCTATATCTGTGCGACGTCCCCTTTCATCTCTAGAATGAGAATCAAAAACAAAGAAAAAAGAATCTAACCTAAATACAGCCACAGACAGCCCCCCGGCGGTAAATACTAATAAGTTATACGTGGCGAAAAGGCGCAACAACCCTTGGGCAAGTGTAAAATACGGACCCTCACTTTCTATTCCCACCCTACAGTTTACGCTTACCGTTTCATCTAAATGTAAACAAATAGCAACACCGTCTATGACAAATTTAGTGTGAATTTCAATAACTAATAGGTCCATATTATTATCCGCTAAAGAGAGGTGCCCTAATTAAAATAGATTTTCTATATAAAACGTCACCGAAATCCAAAATATTGTCAATGGTATTACTGTTCCAATGATTTACAGACACTATTTGCGAATAAACCAATGCACATACTGCATTAGCAGCGCATTGGTGATTTCTAGAAAAGGAAGAATATCTTAAGTTACCTTGATTCCTGGTACCTCTGATGATCAGCCACGTTGAGTCTTCATTCCTCTCTCTTACAACACTCGATGTATTAGGTAGATTAGCTGCTGAGAACAATTTGATTGAATAAATTCATAAATTAACGAATATTTGTGTGTGTGTGTGTGTGTGTGTGTGTGTGTGTGTGTGTGTGTGCGTGTGTGTGTGGATTAGGTCATACATATTTTTATATATAAATAAGCACGTCTGTATGTGCTATATGGAATAAGACAGTAGTTTCGAATAAGGATTTGTTAAAAATCAAATATACATTCAAGAAAAATTTTATAGAACTCACCATAAATAGGTTCCGATACAGACGTTTGAGTCTCTTCTAAAGCATTATTTTCATTCCGAGAACTTGCCCATTTACCTGAAAGTTTGTTACCATATTATTGAAATAACAGTTATTAAATTATTATGTATATATATATATATATATATATATATATATATATATATATATATATATATATATATATATATATATATATATATATATATATATATATATATATATATATATATATATATATATATATATATATATATATATATATATATATATTTCAAATTCGTCGTTTTTTACCTGTCGGTCGTATTACATACAGATGTTTGTTTGTGGTATAGCAGGTGTACTAGACTAATTAAACGTTGAATAATTAAAGGTTCAATGAACGTTTCAATGGAGTTTCCATCTTCTTCAGCTAAAATTTGAGACAAAAAACCTTATTAAAATTGAGACTGGGTCAATTAGACTTGAATGAAGTTGAGAGAAACATCACAGGATAAAATACAAAACTGTAAAAGCAACAAAACAAAAGAATAAAAGAAAAAATGTATCTCACCAGAATATTCGTCGGTAGTTTTCACATCACTGTTGGAAAAGGAAGGTTTGAGTTATGCGATATGTAGCGGTGCGCATGTGCCTATAGTATTATAATAATGGGGTATATATTGAACTTAGACCCTTTATATCCGTTTTGTTGTTAACTGTGTTATCTATGTTCATTTGAATAAAAATCATTTCTAGCATTTCTCGAGATTTAAGATTCCTCTCCGCTGTCAGTATTTTAGTTCTTCCGTAGTCGAAATCGTGTTTTTCAGATTGTTTGTGCTTGTTCAGTGCGGTGTTTGCAGTTTTAGCATATTTATGGCCTTTTAATATGTCTTGTAGACGTTGAGCTGTTTGTCCGATGTATACTTTATCGCAATCCTTGCAGGGTATGCTATACACCAGGTGGGATCTTTTATCGATTGGAATTTTGCTTTTCAGATTGGTATACAGTTGTCTGATTTGGTTCTGCGGTTGGTGTGCTATCTGTACGTTGAAGGGTTTCAAAATGTTGATCACTTTGGGTGTTACGTGTATAACGTATGGCATCGGTATATATGTTTTTCTATCCGCTGAATCTGGTGTTAGTTCTTTGCACTGTGTTGTATGTCCTATGTACCCGACTCTTTAGGCTTTTCTGCATTATATGTGTAGGGTATTAATAGTGTATTTATAAAATATATATATATATATATATATATATATATATATATATATATATATATATATATATATATATAATTTTCGAAAGTTTACTACTGACCTTATTTAAGATTTAAAATAATTGCATTCACCGGTATTTGGTCATTTATTGAAAATACAAATTTATATTACTCGTTTCGGCTATTAAGCCATTTTCAAATACATACACATATCAAACACAATTTACAAAGTGAGCAACATGTTAGCGTGAATATATTTTTCATTTTGATTCTCGCAAAATATTATGATATATTCTACCAAATTCTTCGATGTCAGTTCTCGAATTTATAGCTCTTATTTCTTCTTTTTGAATATTTATCATTTCCAAAATATTTCTTTCATATTGCTTTTTTTCTTCCGTGAGAATTTTCGGGTTGTCTAGATCGAATTGGTGAATTTTTTCGATTGCGTGTTTGGCCAGTGCGGTGCATTTTTTATTCGTCTGGATAGAATATTTATGTTCATCTATCCGTCTATGTAAATATTGTTTCGTGTTTCCTATATAACAAGCTTCACATTCTTTACAATTTATCTGATATATAGTAAGAGTTTTGTTTCGGTCGTTAATTTTAGGTCTAAATTTGGTGCATATTTCGTTTGTGGAATTATTTGGTCGATTACAAACCTTTATGTCATATTCTTTTCATATTGACTATATATATATATATATATATATATATATATATATATATATATATATATATATATATATATATATATATATATATATATATATATTTATATATATATATATATATATATATATATATATATATATATATATATATATATATATATATATATATATATATATATTGTGTAGTCAGTCAATATTCATATTTTCAATTGAAATATTTTTTTTATAGAAGAAATTGCAAGATTTCCTACATAAATTAAATTTCAATGGAATGAAATGAAAATCATTTATGCACGTCAAATAGCTTCAAAGTTCCCAAACAATATGGAATATTGTTTTCTTTATTATATATATATATATATATATATATATATATATATATATATATATATATATATATATATATATATATATATAAGAAAATGAACACTAGAACATTCATTTGAAAAATTGAAATTAATCAAGAGAATGTTATAGTAGAGCTAGATATGTGAACGTGTACGATGTGATGTCTCCATTATCCTTCAAGGGATAAATGTTAGAGAAATATTGAAATCGATGCCACACCTGATGGAAGTGCGAGACATATATGTTTCGTTCTGCAAGGAACTCGTCAGTCGCAGCACGTCCATCGAAGTGAGGCAACGATTTCAACCTCCAAGCATCTTCCTGTGACTTCAAGTGGAAGATCGTAGAGTAATAAATACTCTACAATTCCATCTATAGAAATCAGTAGAAAACACCTCTCTCAGATTACAGAGTCATCAAGCATCGAAATTTCACATATCTTCTATACCCGTAGGTATCTACTAAATTGCAATGTCTATTTGACAAATATCATCGAACGATGTTTTTAAATGTCAATAGATTGCGTTAGTAGTACGCTCGCGTTTATTCCCGTATTTCAGGGGCCAATTTGGCGATATTTTTAAGGAAATGAAATTTTTTGTGCTTATGGCACTGAATGAAATATTTAAGAAAATGAACACTAGAACATTCATTTGAAAAATTGAAATTAATCAAGAGAATGTTATAGCAGAGCTATATATATCTTCTATACCTACGGGTATAGAAGATATGTGAAATTTCGATGCTTGGTGACTCTGTAATCTGAGATAGGTGTTTTCTACTGATTTCTATAGATGGAATTGTAGAGTATTTATTACTCTACGATCTTCCACTTGAAGTCAGAGGAAGATGCTTGGAGGTTGAAATCGTTGCCTCACTTCGATGGACGTGGTGCGACTGACGAGTTCTTTGCAGAACGAAACATATATGTCTCGCACTTCCATCAGGTGTGGCATCGATTTCAATATTTCTCTAAAATTTATCCCTTGAAGGATAATGGAGACATCACATCGTACACGTTCACATATCTAGCTCTGCTATAACATTCTCTTGATTAATTTCAATTTTTCAAATGAATATTCTAGTTTTCATTTTCTTAAATATTTCATTCAGTGCCATAAGCACAAAAAATTTCATTTCCTTAAAAATATCGCCGAATTGGCCCCTGAAATACGGGAATAAACGCGAGCGTACTACTAACGCAATCTATTGGCATTTAAAAACATCGTTCGATGATATTTGTCAAATAGACATTGCAATTTAGTAGATACCTACGGGTATAGAAGATATGTGAAATTTCGATGCTTGGTGACTCTGTAATCTGAGAGAGGTGTTTTCTACTGATTTCTATAGATGGAATTGTAGAGTATTTATTACTCTACGATCTTCCACTTGAAGTCACAGGAAGATGCTTGGAGGTTGAAATAGTTGCCTCACTTCGATGGACGTGGTGCGACTGACGAGTTCCTTGCAGAACGAAACATATATGTCTCGCACTTCCATCAGGTGTGGCATCGATTTCAATATTTCTCTAAAATTTATCCCTTGAAGGATAATGGAGACATCACATCGTACACGTTCACATATCTAGCTCTGCTATAACATTCTCTTGATTAATTTCAATTTTTCAAATGAATGTTCTAGTGTTCATTTTCTTAAATATTTCATTCAGTGCCATAAGCACAAAAAATTTCATTTCTATATATATATATATATATATATATATATATATATATATATATATATATATATATATATATATATATCAAAGTCGGATAATACTAACCAGTATTTTTGTTTGCATTCGATTTAGCTTTGGGTTTCCTAGTTGTTAAATTTGGCCTCTTCCTTTTTGGCATCGTTTATTCCTAAATGTGCTGAAATTATAATTGAGTACGGTCTGATTAACAAAAGAGAATTCGTTATTTACATAATACTATAAAAAAATATTTATCATTATTATCCTAAAAAACCTATAAATCAAAATTTATATGGAAATTATGGCAATGTTTGAACGCCAATAATACAATTTATATTCAATATAAATGGACGGTTAAAAAACTTTTAACAACTTATATGCCTAAAACCGGGTAATATTTTTTGTAAGAATAATTATAATAATTTCTCAATGTTGTAATAGAGAAATGTAACGTGAGAATTAATTGGGCGGGAATAATTGAATTAACAATAAAAAAACGCCGGTCCATATGTGAGAAGTACAATTTTGCAATGCGGTCTTCATCGTGCTAAAATTTTTTTGGATTTTCATTTTTTTTTGTTCATAATCGGCAAGGAAAAATTCACAATCGGAATTATACTCCAAGCAACTCGCAGAAATTAACGGTTTTAACCAAACTTGCAGTTCTTAAATGTATTCCTATTTTGATAATGGAACTTAAATACAGTGTCATTATCAAAAGACGATTATAGCTAATATAATGTAAGTATAGTTTAGGTCATTAAAATATGTGAATAATGAAGTTGGGAAGAATAGATCATATTGGGTTTTAGATTTACATACATGAATGAGATATATTGGCCAGATTCGGCGAAGAAGGTGTAATCATCTCTCACTATAAGTCTCATAATATTATTATAAACAATATTTCTTGCAATGGTACCTTCATCCGACCGAATGAGGTTACCTTGTAATTTGTTTTTCTTCATCTCAACTTTTATAGAATTCCAATCACGAACTCTTGAAAATGCAATGTAAGGTTGGCCGTGAGAGAAAACTGTATTTTCAAGATGAATACTTACTCGATCGATTGGTCTTGTGCTTTATTTGTAGTAAGAGCGAAACAAAGTTCGAGTGGAAATTGTCGCCGCTTCAAAACAAATGGTATGTTTTTGTCCGTGGACGTCTAGGCCATTCGAGGAATAAGGAGTTGTTACTGGTCCGCAGAAGCGACCAGTAACAATTTCAGCAGTTAGAAGAAATTCGGAAACAGTCAACACCAACAACCGAGTACCGTTTATCAGACCGTCTTGAAGTGATAGATTCCGTAAAAGAATTACGGGAACTCCCACCTTCAAGTCGAGCCGATGGAGAGGCATTCCACTGGGTGTTATACTGTGTACAAATATTCTTCTGAAAAATTAGCTTTTTCTTCTTCGTTAACCAACGTATCTACACTCAAAATAGTAAAGACTGTACCTGGCAAAGAAGTCAGGATTCTATTATTCAAACTGTTACACTGCTCAATTTTGGGACAGAAAATAGATCTTCCAGCAAGTACGCGTAGATTCTCCGTACCAATTGCTGACAGATCACCATAAATATCCCTTACTACGTCATCTGTCACACAATGGGACGGAAAAAGTACGCTGTCATCTGGAAGGCCATTTCCTCTCTCATCAATGATACCTTGTCCCAGTTGCGAAAGCCATGTTGCAAATCCTTGTTCCCCAGGTCCAGTTCTCATATTTTCGGTCAGTTGTAACACCTGGAAATGTTCCCACGACCGACAATTCGTGAAGAAGAGTTCGATCTGCTGAACTTTACCACTGGCAACAGGTAGCAGCTGCACCACATTTCCACCTAGCAGTACACACTTTCCACCGAATGGTCGGCAGTCGTTGCATACGTCTTGAAGAAGATTATCCACAGCATTCAAAGCGTAATAACTTACCATGGTAACTTCATCTCAAATTATCAATCGAACATTCCTGAATAGCGTCGCTCCTTCGCTTTGTGCAGTTATCGAAGAATGAGAGTCCAGTCCAAGGTTCAGAGGTAATCTGAACGCCGAATGAGCCGTCCTACCATTCTTCAATAAAAATGAAGCTATACCTGTAAAAGCCACGTCTACAACAGGAATATTGTGGGAAGTCAAGGTCGAAATTAAGGTATTGTACAAATAGGTCTTTCCTGTGCCTCTGCTGCCTTGCAAATAAAAATACCTTGGATGTTATGAAAGAGAAGAATTAACCGCATTCACAACCACATCGAATACTTTACGCTGCCCAGAATTCACCTCTTCGGGGTTGAATATGTCAATATCACCAATGTTTTCGACAGGATCTTCGTCGATATCTAGCAGATCTTCATCGGCCTCTGCATGATAATCGGGAAGATTGAAATTCCTTGCAGTCTTACCCAAATAACGTAAAATATGATCAATGCGTTTGAGAGCTTTCGTTTCAGATATGCGTGCGGAGAAACCAAATTTTCGATAATCCTCGCTCATATATTCCTTGAAACTGTCCCACAAAGATAAAGGACGTCCGACTTCGCAAAAACATAATAAATATGCGAACAATTTTTTTTTGAAATATCCTTTATTTATTTATTCATACATAATTTTACATAGTCAAAATATTACTTCTAAGCAGTGCCTGATAGCGCTGGTATCGAAGTAGATCAGTATATAGTGTGTATGAAGCCAAATGAATCCAACATAATTATAAATGTAAAAAACAACAACACAAAATACCCTAGGTAAACTCAACGTAATTTTCCTTAAAAGAAACAAACATAAAGAATCATATAACAGAATTAATCCAGAATAACATACAGCAATTAACAGAGGCAAGAGGTAAATTTCGAATAGAACAAGAGAAGGGATCCATCACGTTATTTGAATTACGTCATACTCAGATAGTTATTAATATTTTTAACAAATTTTTTAATTCCATTCGTTTCCCTCACTGAGCTCGGTAACTGATTATATATTGTAAATGCCCTCGAGATAGGATTGTTGAGTCCATATTCCGTCCTTACATTAGTTAAATATATGTTACATAACTGTCTGGTCTTATAAGAATGAATATCCTTTAAGAACCTAAATTCCGTATTCGACTTCTGTTTACCATGAATTATTTTATAAATGAGTTTACTTTGTTCCAATTCTCTTAGCTTAGCTAGGTCATATAGTTTGAGATCGGTGTAGATTTGTTTTGTACTTGTCAGTCTATCGATATTGAACAGTATTTTAATAAATTTATTCTGTAGAATCTGTATTTTACCAAAATTTGATTTGTTGCATGTTCCCCACACAGCAATCAGATATCTCACATTTGAGAGAAAAAAAGCATTATATATATTGTACTTAGTATTCGCAGATAAATAGTTTCTAGTTCTATAAAGCATTGTGTACATAGGAGCGATCTTATCTTTCAAGTGGTCAATATTTTTAATAATTTGCGCATACTACCGGGCATATCCACCAGGGCAGCATGTTGCAAGGTTCCTTTCCATTCTTCGTCAGAACAAATCAAATATCTTTGTTGAGCAGCTTCTTGGAACGTATTTTAAACTATACCATTTACTGTGAGGAGATCTCGAAACGATTTGGGTCCAGGTGTGAGGAGCAAGAGAATTCGAAGGTGAAACTTTTCTAGATGTTTCGGACTGATGGTATACATCCGCGGAATGACATTACATTTTCGTTGTCTTTTATGCCAACAATTTCAATATATATTTATTCGCTTCCGAGTTCTCTGTCTTCAGTTGGAAAGAGGCTTCTAAAATAGAAAGTTTATTCTGGTTGTTCTGCAGCGCAATCTCGTCTTGGCCGTCATTGAAATACACCGTACGTTCTCCTGGTAGATGAACTGGCAACCTGAAGATTGAATGACTCTCCAAGAATTGGAAATTCCAGCAATCTCCAGGCTGCCTCTCCCGACGAAACATACCGCGATTCAAGAAACGCACTTATTTCGTCGAAAATTATTTCATTTTCTACCCGAATAACGGCGGCATTCTGACCTTCATTGATATATTCGAAAATATATTTGCAGGCCATGCATGACATTGGAACACACTTCTATGTTAATGTGGCTTTCGTATTTCAAACATAAATACGGATTGTGTGGCACTACGTCACGATTATCAACTCTTTGCACCTCGCCGTTACGCCGATTTAAAACCTCGAAGCGTCCGTTATTTCTGCGACGATATTGTGATCGCCTACCACCATCAATATTCGTGTGTTCGACGAAGGATTTAGGATAGCATTTGGAACAGATATCATCTTCCATACACGCGGAATTTAAGCCCCGAATTAAGGAAGCCATTACTAAGCCAAAAAGACGCGTATCTGCTTCCGGAATCTCGGAACAAATATACTTGTCTACGTCTTCTGTTTCACTCGGCACGGTGCACCCCCATTCTTTACCTACTCCCGCAGTTTATCCTCATCACACAAAGTCAAAAGGCAATGCATGTGAGGTGAACCCCGTTTTTGGATTTCGATGACATAAACATACGCTACAACTGTACCGAAAATTTTGCTTTTTAAAACATCCTCGAAAAAGGCTTTCCTTTTCTGTTCAAAAACGCGAGCAATTAATTCCGGTCGATCTTGTTGATTCAATAAATTAGAGCCCAAATTCTCTTTGTTTTCTCGCCATTGAGGATAGCCAGTTGAAATCACGAATAAAGATGGTTTGCCGTATTTGCAAACAATCGCCATAGCGTCCTGATAATTTTGAACCATATACCTCGGACCGCCGGTGAACGTGCTCGGTAAAATTACAACGCGACCCGCTCTAGTTTCGTTAGTTTCAAGATTATGTACATAATGTTGCAGTCCAACGTAACTTTCAGCACGCAGTCGAGATTGATTTACACGGTTGTAATTCAATTTATCACCTTCTAACTCGACGTATTATCGACAATTACTCGACGTAGTTGACAAAGTTTTCCGCACTACAAAATAGAGTTGAATTCCCCCGCACGTCGCATAAGCCGATAGCAGTCGAATTCTCTCTTACTAGCGCAAGTTCTGCGGATACACTGGTGTCTCTCTAAATTCATGGACCAGCCCAATTCGCCGTAAAGAAAAAGGAGAGGATAACAAACGGGATCAACGATTGGAGACAATTTCGGAATGTCCATGAAGCCAGTTTGTCTGTAGTAAACGCGTACTTGTCCGGGTGGTGGGACTTCACCGTCAAAACTGCGGAATACAGCGCCGATTTCGTTTAAATTAGAAGGAGCTGCGAGAACTTTCCGATCCGTACCGGGTATCGTATGAAAATACAGCACCATCCGGGAAACACGGTCTACGCCATGCGCGATCTCTTCGTTTCGTATTAACTGACCCAACGAACAATATTGTTGTGCGAAAGGGTTCACTGTCCGTAAAACAGAATCTATCTGTTCCAGTAAATCCATTTCGCATCCTCTACTTACGAGCATTAGCTGCTCGTTCCTGCATGGTCTCTCCTGCATCTAAGAAGTACAGAGATCCAAACTGTACATTAGATGTATCGATGTTAGATACGGTGTGGTATATTTGACCTGATCTAACCACATCCGGAGCGCCTTGGCCTTATTCTGTTCTTTGAGTAGCCTTCGTACAGCCGAATGCTAGTAGGGTGTTATACTTACGAATCTCCTTGATGAATTTCGAAGACTTTGGGTGTGAGTTGGTCAATAGTGCTGTAAGTAAATCTGGATAGTTGGTGTTGTGTACTGGAATTCGAAGAGATCCTTTTTTACAACACAATGTGTTCTCAGCGCTAAAAAATAGAGCTGCACCAAATGTGCACTGCGCACGCATTTCACCCAAGTAATGTAAATCAGGTTCAGTTAGTCCGATGGCGCCTTTGTGTGCGTTTTTGATTTGGCCAAACTCGTTGGTACCTTGTCTTTCTATAGCGATAACCGGTTTGTTAATTTCGCGGTTAACCGATCTTTTACTGACGGCGATATTAATGTCTTTATTCGAGGTAGCGTTAATATGATCTTCGGCAATGATAGCCCGTTCTTCGGTCGATGGTGAAATTGAGACATTAGAAAAAGCCAAAACAGCGAACGATTCATCGGCGACATTAGGAACATTAACAACGACAGGGAAGAGCGTATATGGAGTTCCCCATTTATGGACAACTAATAAATAATTACACAGATTGTTAAAGTTGTTGAATTGCAATATACACGCTGTACCATCTATATCTGTGCGACGTCCCCTTTCATCTCTAGAATGAGAATCAAAAACAAAGAAAAAAGAATCTAACCTAAATACAGCCACAGACAGCCCCCCCCGGCGGTAAATACTGATAAGTTATACGTGGCGAAAAGGCGCAACAACCCTTGGGCAAGTGTAAAATACGGACCCTCACTTTCTATTCCCACCCTACAGTTTACGCTTACCGTTTCATCTAAATGTAAACAAATAGCAACACCGTCTATGACAAATTTATTGTAAATTTCAATAACTAATAGGTCCATATTATTATCCGCTAAAGTGAGGTGCCCTAATTAAAATAGATTTTCTATATAAAACGTCACCGAAATCCAAAATATTGTCAATGGTATTACTGTTCCAAAGATTTACAGACACTATTTGCGAATAAACCAATGCACATACTGCATTAGCAGTGCATTGGTGATTTCTAGAAAAGGAAGAATATCTTAAGTTACCTTGATTCCTGGTACCTCTGATGATCAGCCACGTTGAGTCTTCATTCCTCTCTCTTACAACACTCGATGTATTAGGTAGATTAGCTGCTGAGAACAATTTGATTGAATAAATTTATAAATTAACGAATATTTGTGTGTGTGTGTGTGGATGGGGTCATACATATTTTTATATATAAATAAGCACGTCTGTATGTGCTATATGAAATAAGATAGTAGTTTCGATTAAGGATTTGTTGAAAATCAAATATACATTCATGAGAAATTTGATAGAACTCACCATAAATAGGTTCCGATACAGACGTTTGAGTCTCTTCCAAAGTATTATTTTCATTCCGAGAACTTGCCCCTTCACCTGAAAGTTTCTTACCGTATTATTGAAATAACAAAATTATTATTATTATATATACTAGCGGACCCGACAGACGTCCTGCCATGGCATTCCTAGCTATGAGAATAAACGAATTAATGCATATACAAAAATTCACTCAAGTCGATCCAGCCGTTGAGTTGCAGTATATTAATAATAAATTGAAATTGAAATACTATTAACTCTACGTAAGTTTCAGGTGGCTAGTCCCTTATGATGAATAATACCTAAATTTCTGATTTAATTTTTGAATTAACGTAAAATCAATATGAATTATTTCTAATTGTAAATTCCTGATTTCAATTTATTTCAAAATTAAATCAGAACTTCCTCAATTTCTGAAATAATTTTGAAATGTCAGAAGGCATAATTTCTACTTGAAGTCAGAAATTTTCAAATAGAAATGATGCATTTTGATATTTCGTCTTTTTTTTTTTTTTTTTGATTATCGAGGAGGAAACCTTCAAAAGGCGATACCGGTTGCGAATTCCGGCCTGTGTGGGATTCAACTGTTTTCACAATTGCCTACCCACTAAAACCTCCTCTGTTCTTTCGGTTTCAACTGTTTTCACAATTGGCTTGATGCCTTCTAAACCTCCAGTCTAGCACATTGAATGAGACTCTCGTGCTGCGGTCAGCACTTGAACCTGATTCCTATCCTTGTGTCTTGAGACCCAAGTGTAGTATCTCTCGCGTTCGCGGCGCTTTAAAAGAAAGGGGACGTAAGGGACGTATTTTTGGATTTGGTGGGATTTGGTATAGGAAGGATAAGGATAAACTCAGAGTTGGTACAACTTTTCTAGGAAAAGTTACTCTGAGGGGGATTTATCACTACCATGAGATTCACAACTTATTGCTTCTGCACAATTGAGGCCGTCTTGACGACATTCTCAATTCGCGCGAACACTAGTCTGAAGGTTGATATTACACCTGCTAGGATTTGTACGCTCTTGTTGTTCTCTTCGATGGTTACGTAGAATTTTTCTGTCATTTCTCTAAGGATTTTCTTCAGCTCGTCGGTATTCATGTCCAGGAGTCCCTCCTCTGAATCCTCATGTTCTTCATCACTATTTTCTTTCTCGAATGAAGGCTTTCGAGCCTCGTGTTCTTGTTTCGATGTCTTGTGGGCGTGGCTTATGCCCGTGCTCACTTGAGGCTTCAGTTCCTCGGTTTTCTGACTTCTCTTCTTGGGGGTGTGGCTTATGCCCGTGCTCACTTTAGGTTTTGGTTCCTCGGGTATTTGAGTAATTATGGTCGCTCGTTCTTGTGACTTCTGTGAGACAGTTTCACGTTTCTTCGTAAATTGTTCAACAGATGTCTTCTTCGTGTTCTGTTTGGGAAACCTGGGGCATCCTCTGTAGCTTGCTGGATGCGGTCCTCCGCAGTTTGCGCATTTGGCTGGCTCGCTTCTCGGTTTAGTGCAGGCGTCACTTCGATGAGTTCCACCGCACTTAACACATTTTTCCTGGGCGAAACATTTTGTCTGACCATGTCCAAAACGTTGGCATCTATGACATTGACTCGGAGTCTTCTTCGGTCTAGGTAATTCTACCTTGACTTGAAGATAGTTCACCTGTGAAATTTGGAAGATATTCTTACCCTCCTGTGTCTTCTTCAGTATTACCATAATGAGAGGTAATGGCTTCTTCTGGTAATTTGTCATTCTGAATACAGAAATGACTGGGTATTCTTGATTCCTCAGATCTTCCATAATGTCCTCAGGGGTCATTGATATGGGAAGTCCTCTGATTACTGCTTTCAATGGCTTCTCATCTTGGAACCGGAACGTATGGTACGGTACCTTCCAGGATTCCAATAATGTTGTTATACCCTTGTGATCTGAAACAGAACAAGGATTTATCATTATTCCATCACTAACAGTTTTTGCCTTCGAATAGTTCAGTCTCTTAGTAGACAGAACTTTTGTTAATTTGCACCAAATCGCCGTGTCCCTCACGATAATCGGAGGAATTTTTGGTTGCGTCTCTTGTTGATTTGGCGGAATATCTCCGGTGTTACTGAGGGCCTGATATTGATTTTGGACATCCGTCCTCGATGGGGTCGGGATATCCGGTGACTTCACTGTCCTCTTCGGTATTTCCATCGGTACTCCTGAGTTATCTGAAGTTCTCAGACTCTCAGTTACGATGGACTTCGTCGGTGTTGTGATCTTCTTGTTCCTCTTCCTTCGATTGTCTTCTGAAGAAGAAAAACTTGACTTTTTCTCTCCTTTCTCGTATGTTCGTTTTTTCGACGATATTTCTTCTTTCCTTGATTTCGACGTGTACTCAATTTCCATTTCGGAATCGGACACGTCGGAACTGTCGGACCATGATGTTGGTATATTTCTTCTAACTGGTAAACTCGGCCAATTTTTAGGATCGGCCGGAACGACGTCAATTTTCTTCTTTTTTCCCATGATGAAATTCTCTGAAATCAAAAATTATTATTTTGCCCTAACAAGAGCAAAGGATATAATATGAGAGTTCTAAAAAGAACTAGGTGAATACACGTGGCCGTGCCGTCTCGGTTTCAGTTGTCGGGAAGTAGTAGCTTCTCAAAGTATACGTCCTCTCGCTTCGCTGTCAACCTCTGACCTGTTGAGTGCCAAATGTTCCTTATTCTCATGGTTTCTTCTTTCCGATTGAAATTGTTGCGATGCTTGTGTATCTCGATAGCCTCTCGTTGGAGCCTGGCGTGGTAATTTCGATCCGTGGAGAGAACCTCAGCGTCGTCGTATTTGATATTATGCTCCAAGTTGTTATAGACATGCTCTGCTACAGCTGACTTCTCAGGCTGAACTCGGCGACAATGACCTTCATGTTCCTTGAGGCGTGTCTTGATGCTACGTTTAGTTGTACCAATATAAACCGAACCACATGAGCAAGGGATTTTGTAAACACCAGCTGAAGATAGTTTATCCCGTGGATCCTTCGCTGACCGCAACAAATTCCGAAGTTGATGGGTTGGCTTGAAAATAGCCCTCACTTCGTGGCGCTCAAGTAATCTCCCGATTCGATCCGTTACTCCTCTGATGAAAGGTATTATTGCCACTCCTTGTTTGGGTTCCTCCGTTGGTGGTACTCCGGTTCCCTTTCTGGGCCTCAGTGCTCTGGTGACTTCTTGGAAAGAATATCCGTTGGCCTGAAAAGCTTGATGGAGATGACTCTCTTCATTTTTGAGTGATTGTGGTTCACAAATCCTACTTGCTCTTTGTGAAAGACATCGAAGAACAGCACGCTTCTGTTTGGGATGATGGTTGGACATTTTGTGAAGGTAGCGATCCGTGTGAGTCGGTTTTCTGTAAACAGTATGTCCTAGCGATCCGTCTTCTCTTCTCTTTACTAGAACATCCAAAAAAGCTAGTTGGCCATTTTCTTCCTTTTCCATAGTGAACTGGATTTGCGGGTGTATACTATTCAGATGATTCAGGAACTCAAGTAACTTTTCTTGTCCGTGGCTCCAAACGACGAAGGTATCATCAACGTATCGGTACCAATGTGTTGGTTTGAGAGGCGAGTTCCTGATGGCAACTTCCTCGAATTCCTCCATGTAGGAATTTGCGATGACCGGACTAAGTGGACTTCCCATGGCGACACCATCTTTTTGTTCATAAAACACGTTGTTATACTGAAAATAAGTAGTGGTTAGAACGTGGCGGAATAGTGTACTGATGTCCCGTGGAAAAATCCTGTCGATCTTGAGTAACGCATCCGTGACTGGAACTTTTGTGAAGAGTGATACCACATCAAAACTCACTAATATATCAGTATCTCGAACAGTGATTGACTTCAGTTTCTCGATGAAATGCGAAGAATCCTTAATGAAGGTAACACTCTGTCCCACATGTGGTTGAAGTAGCCTCGTGAGATGTTTGGCCAGGTTGTAAGTTGGAGATCCTATTGCACTGACTATGGGTCTTAGTGGCACATCTGGCTTGTGAATTTTCGGTAATCCATATAACCTCGGGGACAGGGCTTCGGATACTTTTATCTTCTTTTGAAGTTCTTCTGGGATGGACGAGTTCTTGATGAGGTCGTTTGTTTTACGTAGAATTGATGCTGTGGGATCTCTTTTCAACATCTTGTAGTTTTCCGGTTTCAGTAGGTCTTGCACTTTCTGGTGATAATCTACAGTGTTTAACACAGTGGTGGCATTCCCTTTATCTGCAGGTAGAATTATTATGTCCTTGTTGTTGCGAAGGTCCTTCAACGCTTTCCTTTCGGTGTACGGAATGTTTGACTTTGGTGGCCTGGCGTGTTGTAATATTTTTGAACAATCTCGGCGGATTTCTTCTGCTGAATCTTGTGGTAGATTTCTTATTCCTGCTTCGATATTGGCAATGATCTCTTCAACTGGAACATTCCTAGGTGTGACGGCAAAATTCCCTCCCTTAGCAAGAATTGATTCTTCATGATCTGAGAGCTGATGGCTTGAGATGTTGACGTCTGTCTTATTTACGTCCAGAATGGGCCGTGGTTTAGTATTGGTATCACACTGTTCAAACTTTCTCTTCTGTCGTTCCGTGCTTTTCTTCATTTCCGAGGACATGGTGTTGTAAATAATTCTATCCACACGCTCCCAGTCCCAGTTGTTCATCTTTTGACTAATCAGGAGATGGACGGACAAAAGCTCGGAATCCAACTTGGCCAGTTCTCGACGAGTTTCATGAATCCGTTCACGTAGTAGTGCTCTCTCTAACCTGTTGTAGATCCTGTGGGATGCTGCTGTATTGAAATGACGTTTCGCACGAAGAAACTTTGGAATCACATTGTTGTCCCTGCAACGAAGTAGAAAAATTAGCGAACTTACCTGGTGGGCTTTTTCTTCCTCAATACTTCAAATCGTCGAACCTGCTTGTAGACTTCCTCCCCGTAGAGGCGGTTAATGAAATCGTGTAGGCTTTCACGGCCGGTGTCCATTGTGAAACATGGTGAAATGATTTTCCGGGCTGATTGGCCGTGGTCAACTGGAACTCCTCCTCTTCCAGCCCGGAAAATCATTTCACCATGTTTCACAATGGACACCGGCCGTGAAAGCCTACACGATTTCATATAGAAGGATGCACTCTTTGTATGAGGTATCGATCGACATAGACTCTATGTCATAGAGGATAGATCGATACATTAGTTGGTAGTCAAATGTCAAATATTATGGTAGCTTTCAGAATTTAAATTTGTGAACAACCTTAGGATTTATCAATCTATATGAAAATAATCTGATAGATATTAAACAACTGTAGTTAACTAAAATTTAGTTCATTTTTTACCCCCTAAGAATAAATATGTAGTAACAAAGATATGAAAATTCTAACTGGTTATTCATTTTAAACTATTCTCTCAATTTGATTTCTGAACGACGGCGGACACATATTTAATTCCGAGGTGAATTGTTACCGATTTGTCGGCACAATAATCAATTGCCGGATCATAGTGGAATGCAGCTCGTTCAAGAATCACAGAAGCACTGCGTCTGCGGATTCGCTCAATTTCATTATGTCGTGCTTGCTGTTGTTGTGATTGATGTGCACGAACTTGTTGCTTTCTGAGCCTATTTACTTCATTGCCACTTACTAAAGAACGCAATTCTGACATAGCAATACCACTATTTTCTTGATCTGTCTCTCTCTGGTCATCAGTGCGGTTAACACGTGAGGTAGCTCTTCGTACATTTGACTGACTGCGACGACCTAAGTCAGGTCGTCTTCTCCTCGGCATCGTAACGTAATATAATAAATTAAAGTGAAGAAAATTCGCGCTCACTTAACAGTAAAGTGTCACTATCACCAAAATATCAACAAAAAAGAGCACACTACTTGGAATGTCACTACCACAAAGCATCACAAAAGCAAAAAATTCTCGCGCACGTAGCGGTAATCGTCACTTACAAACATAGATGTACTCATAAAATATCGCAACCATGATAGTAACACAATTTTGTTAATAGGAAAACTTTTTTCCGTGTTTTGAGGTTAGCTCCGTGGTTGTCAAATATTATGGTTGCGTTCTGAAACTCAAGTTGTGACCAAACTTAAAGATTTATCAAACTTAAAAAAATTGTCTTATACGGTAACAACTGAAGTTAGCTAAAATAAAGTTACGCAAATTTGAAAATTGATTGAAAATCAGTACTACTGATGATTTATTACATTTTGTGACTATCCGATTCTGTCACGTTCGCTATTTACTTTCGTTTAGTTTCGGAACGCGACATCAAATCCTCCAAAGCGCACGCCAATAATTTAATATGAACTTTATCGGATAGTAGTAAAGTTCAAATTGACTCCACATTTTATTTAGAAACGTTTGTATGGGAAATAGAAAAGTGCTGTTTCTAGAGTTTTTCCGGCAATTATTCGATTTTTTCTCGCCTTTTAAACCTTCCCTGGAACTCCACGAACATTTCAAGACTAAGATAAGATAAATCCGTTCAGCCGTTTTCGAGTTTTAGCGAGACTAACGCACAGCAATTCATTTTTATATATATAGAAGATAGAAGATATATATATATATATATATATATATATATATATATATATATATATATATATAAATATAAGATCATTACTATTTTTATTCAGAAATTTAAAGTTCAAATAACCAATCACGTTGCTCTGAAAACAAAGTTTATTATATTATTAACATAAACGTACACACGAGTAATTGTACAATTGTAAACTTAAAATAGTTATCTCACCTGAAAACAAAGAAACGACAATTGAAGTCTATTACTCTCAATTCCTTTTTATAAAAATTTCTTGTCGGATGTCATATGCTTTAACAGTGTATGTCGCCATTACAGACAGCGCTATCCACTTAGATGCCAGTAACTATTTATTGACCATAGAGGTCCATGGAAATACATTAAAGAAATACATTTTCTTTACATAAAAATAATTTTGAAAAGTGTACTACTGACCTTATTTAAGATTTAAAATGAAACATTCACTGGTATTAGGTCATTTATTGAAAATACAAATTCATATTACTCGTTTTGGCTATTAAGCCATTTTCAAATACATACATACATATATCAAACACAATTTACAAAGTGAGCAACATGTTAGCGTGTATACATTTTTTATTTTGATTCTCGCAAAATATTATGATATATTCTAACAAATTCTTCGATGTCAGTTCTCGAATTTATAGCTCTTATTTCTTCTTTTTGAATATTTATCATTTCCAAAATATTTCTTTTATGTTGGTTTTCTTCCGTGAGAATTTTCGGGTTGTCTAGATCGAATTGGTGAATTTTTTCGATTGCGTGTTTGTCCAGTGCGGTGCATTTTTTTTTCGTCTGGATAGAATATTTATGTTCATCTATCCGTCTATGTAAATATTGTTTCGTGTTTCCTATATAACAAGCTTCACATTCTTTACAATTTATCTGATATATAGTATGAGTTTTGTTTCTGTCGTTAACTTTAGGTTAAATTTGGTGTGTATTTCGTTTGTGGAATTATTTGGTCGATGACAAACCTTTATGTCATATTCTTTTCATATTGACTATGTATATATTATATAGTCAGTCCATATTCGGATTTTTAATTGTAATATTTTTTTTATAGAAGAAATTGCAAGATTTCCTACATGAATTAAATTTCAATGGAATGAAATGAAGATCATTTATGTACGTCAAATAGTTTCAAAGTTCCCAAACAATATTTAACATTGTTTACTTCATTATATATAATAATAATAATGCTTTATTTCAATTACATCATAATCAAGTCATCACAAAAAATTTAAAAATGTTCTCCAACGAAATTTCAAAATCAACTATTTCGTAGGGATGATTTTGAAGTAAATAATTCTTAAGTTTTATTTTGATAACTTTTTTGTCTAATTCTTTCCAGTTCCTAGGTAATTTGTTGTACAATACAACTCCTAATGATCTTCTAGAAGTGACTTGTAACCTTGAGTTCATAATATTCATGTTGCCTCCTGTCCTAATACTATATGGTATGGTTTGGGATCTTGTAGTATACAAATCTGAATGCTTCATCACTTCCATTACCAGTTTTATAATAAGTTAAGCTGTTAACGTGAGGACTCGATTTTTTATGAACAGGGGTTTACACTGCGCTATAGAGTTCACACCTTCCAAGGCTCTTCTGTACTAGAAGCACCTCCTGCAGATAACAGGAAGTGCCCCACAATTCTAGACCATATAACAATCTTGAGTGGAATAAGGCATGATAAGCCAGCAAAGCTGCACTGTGACTGATTATTTTTCGAACTCTTTGTATTGCATTTATGGCACTATGTAATTTATTTGTCAATAGGGAACAGTGATTTTTCCACAAAAGTCTACTGTCAGTATGCATTCCTAGAAACTTTGCATAGCCAGAAGGCATTCTTCTAGATGTTGCAAAGATACCTGTGCGAGATTTCTCTCCACTCAAATAAAGTTTATTGGCACTGCACCATCTAACTGTCTCCTTCTCCATCTGCGCTGCTCTCATTTCCAACTTGCTCAGGTCTTTATCTCTTATTGCTAGAGTTGTATCGTCGGCATACAAGACTGTATGGCACTGTGCATTTGCGGGTAGGTCGTTCATAAACACAATGAAAAAAAGCGGACCAAGTATAGGTCCCTGTGGTACTTCTTGTTTGATTTTAGTCATGGAGCTTACCTGTCCATTATGAACTACCACCTGCTTTCTACCAGATACGTAGGACTCGAACAGGTCCATCGCAACACCTCTAACTCCATAATATTCTAACTTTCCTAGGCATAGGTTATGATACATACAGTCAAAGGCTCTGGATAGGTCATAAAATTTAACTGATATTAACTGGCGGTCTTCGAAGCCATCTAAAATAAAATCATACAGGGACTTCATCCCCTGGATAGTGCTTCTATGTTTCCTAAATCCAAACTGATCTTCTGATATATACTTATTTTTTTCTAAAAACGATTCTAATTGATCTGCAATTACCATTTCAATCAACTTTGAGAATATTGGGAGAACTGAAACTGGCCTATAATCATTAGGTTGCTCCGCATTTCCTTTCTTGAATATTGGGCATATCTTTGCAAATTTCATTCTTTCCGGGAAGATTCCTTGTTCGAGACACGAATTTATAATGTTTGTCATTGGTTTCACAATTTCGTTACCTACTATCTTGACCAAATTTGCACTGATGTCGTAAATATCCAAAGTTTTTTTATTTTTCATTCTTTTAATGTAGCATAACGTCTCATATTCCGAGATTGCCCTCAAGTGGAGAGTATGGCATCTTTATGTTAATTTGCTTTAAATAACTATATGAATTTTCTGATGTGGTTTGTATTTCTTTTGTTATGTTCTGTCCCATGTTTGCAAAGAAATTATTGAAAACCTCGCTGCTGATAGTACTTCTTGTGTATTTTTTATTCATTTTACCTGTATATATATATATATATATATATATATATATATATATATATATATATATATATATATATATATATATCTATAGCTTTGGGTTTCCTAGTTGTTAAATTTGGCCTCTTCCTTTTTGGCATCGTTTATTCGTAAATGTGCTGAAAGTTGTTATATTATAATTGAGTACGGTCTTATTAACAAAAGAGAATTCGTTATTTACATAATACTATAAAAAAATATTTATCATTATTATCCTAAAAAACCTATAAATCAAAATTTATATGGAAATTATGGCAATGTTTGAACGCCAATAATACAATTTATATTCAATATAAATGGACGGTTAAAAAACTTTTAACAAATTATATACCTAAAACCGAGTTATATAACTTTTGTAAAAATAATTATAATAATTTCTCAATGTTGTAATAGAGAAATGTAACTTGAGAATTAATTGGGCGGGAATAATTGAATTAACAATAAAAAAAAACGCCTGTCCATATGTGAGCAATACAATTTTGCAATGCGGTCTTCATCGTGCTAAAAATTTTTTAAATTTTCATTTTTTTTTGTTCATAATCGATAAGGAGAAAGTCCCAATCGGAATTATACTCTAAGCAACTCGCAGAAATTAACGTTTTTAACCAAACTTGCAGTTCTTAAATGTATTCCTATTTTGATAATGGAACTTGAATACAGTGTCATTATCAAAAGACGATTATATCTAATATAATGTAAGTATAGTTTAGGTCATTGAAATCTGTGAATAATGAAGTATATAGATCAAATTGGGTTTTAGATTTACATACATGAATGAGATATATTGGCCAGATTCGGCGAAGAAGGTGTAATCATCTCTCACTATAAGTCTCATAATATTATTATAAACAATATTTCTTGCTATGGTACCTTCATTCGACCGAACGAGTTTACCTTGTAATTTGTTTTTCTTCACCTCAACTTTGATTGAATTCCAATCACGAATTCTTGAAAATGCAACGTAAAGTTGGCCATGAGAGAAAACTGTATTTTCAAGATAAATACTTACTCGATCGATTGGTCTTGTGCTTTATTTTGGAGTAAGAGCGAAACAAAGTTCGAGTGGAAATTGTCGCCGCTTTAAAACAAATGGTATGTTTTTGTCCGTGGACGTCAAAGCCATGCGAGGAATAAGGACTTCTCGTCCGCAGAAGCGACCAGAAACAATTTCAGCAGTTAGGAGAAATTCGGCAACAGTCAAGACCAACAACCGAGTACCGTTTATCAGACCGTGATAGATTCCGTAAAAGAATTACTGGAACTCCCACCTTCAAGTAGAGCCGATGGAGAGACATTCCACAGGGTGTTAATCTGTGTTCAAATATTCTTCTGAAAAATTTGCTTTTTCTTCTTCGTCTTCGGTAACCAACGTATCTACACTCAAAATAGTAAATACTGTACCTGGCAGAGAAGTCAGGATTCTATGGTTCAAACTGTTACACTGCTCATTTTTGGGACAGAGAATAGTTCTTCCAGCAGGTACGCGTAGATTCTCCGTACCAATTGCTGACAGATCACCATAAATATCCCTTACTGCGTCATCTGTCACACAGTGGGACGGATGAAGTACGCTGTCATCCGAAAGGCCATTTCCTCTCTCATTAATGATACCTTGTCCCAGTTGCGAAAGCCATGTTGCAAATCCTTGTTCCCCAGGTCCAGTTCTCATATTTCTGGTCAGTTGTAACACCTGGAAATGTTCCCACGACCGACAATTCGTGAAGAAGAGTTCGATCTGCTGAACTTTACCACTGGCAACAGGTAGCAGCTGCACCACATCTCCACCTAGCAGTACACACTTTCCACCGTTGCATACGTTTTGAAGAAGATTATCCACAGCATTCAAAGCGTAATAACTTACCATGGTAACTTCATCCCAAATTATCAATCGAACAATCCTTGATAGCGTGGCTTCTTCGCTTTGTGCAGTTATCGAAGAATGAGAGTCCGGTCCAAGGTTCAGAGGTAATCTGAACGCCGAATGAGCCGTCCTACCATTCTTCAATAATAATGCAGCTATACCTGTAAAAGCCACGCCTATAACAGAAAAATTTTGGAAAGTCAAGGTCGAAATTAAGGTATTGTACAAATAGGTCTTTCCTGTGCCTCTGCTGCCTTGCAAATAAAAATACCTTGGATGTTATAAAAGAAAAGAATTAACTGCATTCACAACCACATCGAATACTTTACGCTGCCCAGAATTCAACTCTTCGGGGTTGAATATTTCGATATCACCAATGTTTTCGACAGGATCTTCGTCGATATCTAGCAGATCTTCATCGGCCTCTGCATGATAATCGGGGAGATTGAAATTCCTTGCAGTCTTACCCAAATAACGTAAAATATGATCAATGCGTATGAGAGCTTTCGTTTCAGATGTGCGTGCGGAGAAACCGAATCTTCGATAATCCTCGCTCATATATTCCTTGAAACTGTCCCACAAAGATAAAGGACGTCCGACTTCGCAAAAACATAATAAATATGCGAACAATTTGCGCATACTACCGGGCATATCCACCAGGGCAGCATGTTGCAAGGTTCTTTTCCATTCTTCGTCAGAACAAACCAGTTATCTTTGTTGAGCAGCTTCTTGGAACGTATCATAAACTATACCGTTTACTGTGAGGAGATCTCGAAACGATTTGGGTCCCAGGTGTGTGGAGCAAGAGAATTCGAAGGTGAAACTTTTCTAGATGTTTCGGACTGATGGTATACATCCGCGGAATGACATTACATTTTCGTTGTCTTTTATGCCAACAATTCTTCGAAGCATTGTAACGGAAAAACAACGGAATTTCAATATATAGATATTTATTCGCTTCCGAATTCTCTGTGTTCAGTTGAAAAAACGCTTCTTAAATAGAAAGTTTACTCTGGTTGTTCTGCAGCGCAATCTCCTTTTGGCCGTCGTTGAAATACACCGTACGTTCTCCTGGTACATGAATTGGTAACCTGAAGATTGAATGACTATTTCCATGAATTGGAAATTCCAGCAATCTCCAGGCTGCCTCTCCCGACGAAACATACCGCGAATCAAGAAACGCACTAATTTCGTCGAAAATTATTTCATTTTCTACCCGAATAACGGCGGCATCTGGACTTTTATTGATAAATTTGAAAATATATTTGCAGGCGATGACATTGGAACACACTTTTACGTTAATGTGGCTTTCGTATTTCAAACATAAATACGGATTGTATGGCACTACGTCACGTTTATCAATTCTCTGCACCTCGCTTTGCCGTTACGTCGAGTTAAAACCGCGAAGCGTCCATTATCCCTGCGACGATATTGTGGTCGCCTACCACCATCAATGTTCGTGTGTTCGACGAAGGATTTAGGATAATTTTGGGATAAAATACCATCTTGCATACACGCAGAATTGAAGCTCCGGTTGCCGCATGGACCATGAATTAAGGAAGCCGTTACTAAGCCAAAAAGACGCGTATCTGCTTCCGGAAGCTCGGCACAAATATAGTTGTGTACGTCTTCTGGTTCCCCCAGTTTATCATCATCACACAAAGTCAAAAGGCAGTGCATGTGAGGTAAAACCCGTTTTTGGAATTCGATGACATAAACATACGCCACAACTGTACCGAAAATTTTGCTTTTTGAAACATACTCGAAAAAGGCTTTCCTTTTTTGTTCAAAAACGCGAGCAATTAATTCCGGTCGATCTTGTGGATTCAATAAATTAGAGCCCAAATTCTCTTTGATTTCTCGCCATTGAGGATTGCAAGTGAAAGTCACGAATAAAGATGGCTTGCCGTATTTGCAAACAATCGCCATAGCGTCCTGATAATTTTGAACCATATACCTCGGACCGCCGGTGAAAGTGCTCGGTAAAATTACAACGCGACCCGCTCTAGTTTCGTTAGTTTCAAGATTATGTACATAATCTTGCTGTCCAAAGTAACTTTCAGCACGCAATCGAGATTGATTTACACGGTTGTAATTCAATCCGGTTGTAATTGGAGTCCGGTCCAAGGTTCAGAGGTAATCTGAACTCCAAATGAGCCGTCCTACCATTCTTCAATAATTATGCAGCTATACCTGTGAAAGCCACGGCTATAACAGGATTATTTTGGGAAGTTGAGGTCAAAATTATGTTATTATATAAATAGGTTTTTCTTGTACCTCCGCTGCTTTGCAAATACAAATATCTTGGATGTTCTGATAGAGAAGAATTAACCGCATTCATAATCACATCAAATACCTTACCCTGCTCAGAATTCAACTCTTCGGGGTTAAATATTCCAATATCACCAATGTTTTCGACAGGATCTTCGTCGATATCTAGCAGATCTTCATCGGCCTCTGCATGATAATCGGGGACATTGAAATTCCTTCCAGTCTTACCCAAATAACGTAAAATGCGTATGGGAGCTTTCTTTTTATATAGGCGTACAGAAAAACCGAAACTTCGATAATCCTCACTCATATATTCCTTGAGACTGTCTCACAAAGATGAAGCACGTCCTACTTCGCAAAAACATAGTTAATATGCAAACAATTTGCGCATACTACCGGGCATATCCACCAGGGAAGAGTGTTCCAAAGTTCTTTTCCATTCTTCGTCAGAACAAATCAAATATCTTTGTTGAGTAGTTTCTTGGAACGTATTAAAAACTATACCGTTTACTGTTAGAAGATCTCGAAACGATTTAGGTCCTGGAGTATGGAGCAAGAGAATTCGAAAGATAAATTTTTCTACATGTTTCGGACTAATTTTATACTTCCGAGGAATGATGTTCTATTTTCGTTGTCTTCTCTGCCAACGATTCTGTGAAGAATTGAAACGTAAAAACAACGGAAATAAAAAACTTAAACTTTAAACAAAAAAATTATTAAAACTTTATAATGATCTGAGGAGTGAATGAGCATGTTAAGAGTTTTCAACAGAAGTACGTTTTGCCTTTTTCAAATCATTATTTATTTTAGCCCTTATTACTGCAGGTGTCCTATCCTTTAAAATAATAAATTTATCAATTGCATCTTGACATTTTCTCAGTGTTGGTATTGTTTTTCTATCATAGTTTTCTCTAAAATACTCTACCAAAGTCATTCTTTCAGGGCTAGTCCACCTCTTCCTAACTGAAAAAAGCATTAAGAATAAATTTCATTGCAACAACATTTTGATGAAAACAATCCCTTCAAAAATAAATATGTTGAAAAGTGAAAACTGAAAACAATAGTAAAGATAAATATTTTCACGAAACTGATTCACATTTTATATTAGTACAATTGATTACAGGTCCCAATCACAAAGTTCCTTAGATTTCTATGATAGGCCAACTCCATATCTATCACTTTCATCTTGCTAACCAAATGAAAACGTAGAGAGAAGAAACTTACCACAAATACGATTTTTCATTACCAAATCAGTTTCTTCAATTTTGTTATTTACCCATGATTTAATTGCTTGAGGACTACGTTCCTGCAATATATCCCCACATTTATCAATGGCATCAAAGCATTCTTGCAATTTTGGTGTTCGACCCATGGATATATGGCTTTTGAAATGATTACAGACTACTTCTTTCTCATTAGAGTTCCAAGGAACTTTTTTGTCAGTTGGTAACAACATTGAAGCTGAAAATTTTTTTAAAGTATGTATATCATAAAAACAACTATTTTTGTGACAAACCTGTTTTATTTCTTTTTGCAATATAAGGAGTAGAATGTGCAGCGTTTTCAAATATATCTGAAACAATGTGATTAGAAAATAATTATAGAGCAACATTACCACAAATTACCCAAGTTCATTTCAGCAAAACTCTCTTCTAATGCTTGTTCTCTTGATGTGTGCATCCCAAGGAACATATTTAATTGACTGTGTTCTACTCCTTGAGCTTTCAAAAGTATCTTAGATATTTCACTGATCTCCCTTGCAACTATTGGTAGACGATAGTGAGATTTATGGATTCTCTCATTGTGTCCCATATAATTTGCTAGGTCGGAAACTTCTTGGTCATTCAAATTCAACATAACAGATTTTGTAGCAATATGCTTCCTTAGTTTGGTACCTCTCAACAAATGAGGATTTTTTGCACCGCATTTTTCTGAATGTTCCCTCAACAGAGGGCAGGCCTCGATATGATCTTCTCTTTCTTTTCCTGGTAATCCAAACACATATGGATTCTCATCAGGTACGTTAGCATCTTTTCTGGGATCTAAAATTAAGCTAATATTACTAAAAACAATTCTGCATAACAGTAGAGGAACTGTGCGACCTAGTTTTCCTCTTAACTGAATTCTTATAAAATCTTCAACAGCTTGCTTGCCTTCTAAACTTAACGCATTATATATGTCTTTATCAGCATATTTATCAACCCTTTGATAATTTTTAAAATCGATGATTTTCATCCGTTCAACTTCTCCAACTCTTCTTCTATTGAATGAAATTATCCACATTAAACAGAAAGCAGCTAGTTCCAGCCAATTCTTATATGAATATGTTCTACTGAGCGTATCAAATCGTAGTTTTATGTTTCGAAGCAGATAAAACAAGAATTTAAGAATATCTTCATCAGTTGGTATATCTTGTTTTTTTTGTCTGGAAAAGTACAGTTTAGATTCTAAAACAGTTTGTCCTATATGAGGATTGAAATGGGTGTCTATTAAACTAAGGAAATTTTCTGCATTTTTTTGACCCAAAGAATCTTCGTTTAAAATAAACAAAGATTTGTAGAATTTTGCCATTTTTTTCAATAGAGTTCCAATGAATAGAGGCACATTTGGCTCAGTTATAATATTACTATTTTCATCATATTGTCCTAAACTTGAAATGGCTTCTAGAACTTTTTCAAAGTTTTTTGGACAAAAGACTGAAGAAAAATGTTCAACTAAACTATTAGTTGCAACAATGAACTTATCATAAAACCTTGCCATTAATCTTAACTGTGATCTAATCATCTTATGATGGTGCTGTGATCTGTACTTAAGACACTGTTCATTGAAAAACTTAATGACTAATTCGTCATATTCAATTAATGTTATGATTTTATCATGCCTCATAAATGGAAATATGCTATTTTTCATAACAGTACATGCATCTGGATGTATGTCTGATCTCACACGACGCCCCATTACCATAATATTTCTTTCTCTTTTATCTGTTTTTAAACATTTCGCAGCATGTTTCCTCAGAGATGTTTTTGAATAAAAAATTTTTTGCATCTTGGGCAAACCATGTAATCATTAACTGTTCGAATTTTATCACTTTGAGGTCTTCTACTCACTTGAAGGTTTCCAGTGTTGTAATGTACATTTGTATTATGTATGAATGATCCTGCTCCTCTCAACAATTTAATTTTTTCTTTTCTCTCCACACATCCTAAAAAATTGAGATATTTGCTAATTATTCATGAACAAAAATTAATAATGTTTATCATTTTAAATTTGATAAACATTTTTAAGAATGAAAGGACTCACCTTTTGGCAGCCGACTGAATGGCTGGACTTCTTTTTCATTTTTGTGTACAGTTTCCAAATACCTTGCAATTTCAGTTATCAATTTATTGCAGTACTTTCAGAAATACTTTTTCAAATTTTTTCCAGAACATCCCACATGTTCTATACTAATAAGTCCTGAGGGCTGTGTTACGCATATAGATTCCTCAACTTCTTTGATACATTGATTTGCCACTGTTTCTTCACACTCTTCCCTTCTTTCTTCACGAGAAATCTTTTTGTTGTCACAAATTGTTTGAATATTCTCACCACTTGGAATATGAAAATCATTTTCTTCATCTTCACTTGCTTCTGGAATGTAGTCAGAATCCACAATATCATCTAAAATTGAAAGAAGTTTTTAATTTCTTTAAAGTTTGAACTGTTTTGCAAACTAAAACTATATAGAATGTTGATATATTTAAGTTTATCTAATGAATTTAAATAAGAGACCCCTACAAAAAGTGTTAATTTATAGTTATATTAATAGGTTGAGATGAAGTGTTATTTGTATGAATCCATATTTTAACTCAATTTTCCATTCTGATGAATTGGTTTTATAAAACTAAATTGTATTTATCAACTAAATTGTAATTAGAAAATAAAATACATACATTCCTCATCAGAAGTTTGATATTCATGATATACATCATTATTATGCTTCTCTGGAGTATTCTTAGAGGCAGAGTTTTTGGAACTTGCTGCAGAGATTTCCACTAAAAAATTCTGAATTTGCAGACTTCACTGAATCAACTCTAGGATATTGACTGGGACACATTACGCCTAGGGGCTCATCAAGGCGATTTTATTCTTCATACACAATACAACACGAAAGCCATGGAAAGGTAGGATCAAAAACACAGGGATTAGACAAAAGGACAAAAGCAACGTTGAAAAGTTTTTATAAGAAGTACGAATGGTACTATCATAATTTCAAGCCAATTGATTTTTGATTTGACATGATCATAAATTATTTCCTGTATCTTCATGTTGTTCAAACTACGGATGAAATTTAGATTAAAAGGTTGATGAAATTTAGTATGAGAGTTCAATTTGTTCAAAAAATCTGTAATTTTATGACGGAAATTGCTGCAAGCCATGATGAGGTGACCAGCTGTACCATAATCACCGCAGTCACACAAAGGGTGATCCCTGAGACCAATTCTGTGGAGATATTCTGGGCAAATGTTATGACCAGTTTTAAGTCGAGAAATTATTCGAACAAAGTCTCTTCTATTACCAACATTATTATACCACTCTTTGGTCAGTGGAACAGGTTGAATGCTTTTATAAAATCTTCCTCCTCGATTTAGCTGATATTCGGTTTTCCAATTTTTTAAAACATGTTTTTTTTGTACATTCCATAAACTTCGGATGAGAAGCACTTCGAGTGAACTACAGGATTTTCAGCTGCTAATTTCGCAAACTCGTCAACTTTATCGTTTGGAAATACACCGATATGAGATTTAATCCATAAAAATCTGATATGATTATTTTGTTCCACCTCTAGTTGCAATAAAAGCACATCCTTGTGTACCTGCGTCGAAGAAGTATCGAATTTCAAATTTCTGAGAGATTCAGAGCGCTCTGTCTGTCAGATACAATGAGAATTCTATTAGAATGGATCTTCAACCTATGCTTCATTATAAACTGAAGAGACAATTTGATGGCGTATAATTCGCCGTGAAAAATTGAGCAATTTTTATTTAGATTGGAGAGTTCCGAAATTTTTAGGCAGGGATCGAAAACTGCGGCTCCAGTAGCAGATGAAGATGATTTTGAAGCATCAGTATATAACTTATGATATCCCGCAAATTGATTGTTGACGATATCGAAGAATTGCTCCCTTTTGGAAACAGATTGTTATGAAGGTATAATCACACCGAGGAAAGTTTTAAAAAGTCCATAGTCCAATGTGAAAACCGGGTGATTCGTATCTGTGAGCAGTTCATCAAATAAATTGATTGACGAGTTATAGCAGGATATAAAAAGTGGATCCTTCTCACTATCCAGAATTTATGAGTTAGAGTGAGCAAAAATAAATCATGAATAGAATCCATAATGGGATTAGAAGTTGATTTCCTCTTTAAATGGAACTTTCCACCTATCAGCAACACAGAGCTTCAAGCATTTCCTGTGTAAAATCTCCAGACAGGATAAGTTGCTTTTTGAAGCACTCCCGTAGAATAAACAGCCGTAATCTAAGACTGACCTTATGAAGCTACGATAGAAGAGCAACAAAATACACTGATCTGCCCCCCATCTAAGGTGGCACACATATCTCAAAATATGAAACCTTTTCTCTGCATTAATTTTAGTATACGAAATATGTTCTTTCCAAAGAAACTTTGTATCTAAGATAACCCCTAGAAATAGAACAGCTTTAACATGTTGAAAATATATATATATATATATATATATATATATATATATATATATATATATATATATATATATATATATATATATATATATATAAATATATATATATATATATATATATATATATATATATATCAATATATATATATATATATATATATATATATATATATATATATATATATATATATATATATATATATATATATATATATATATATATATATATATATATATATATATATATATATATATATCACCTAATTTTACATTATTTCGGAAGACGACTAATTTGGTAATGAAATAACAGGTAACTGATTTAGAGGTAGACAGAGAGTGACCATGTGATGATAGCAAGGCGTTTATAGTTGGCATGGCCTCCTCGTGATCTTGTTTACTGTTTATGGTGTTAGAGTTAACCGAATAGAAAACAATATCATCTGCGTTTTGTAGTATTTTCACCCTTTGGTTAATCAAGTATTTTTCGAGTCGATGATAGTAAATTAAATATAGAATAAGAGACAAAATACTACCCTGGGGTAGTCCTAAGCTTGGACTTCTTGGACTGTCGAAAGATTGATCCATTTTTAGATATATCTTTCTGTTAATGTAAAGATTGAACATTAGATTCGCAAACCTTTGAGTCGACCTATCTCTAATATTTCTTTCTTCGACACCCTAAGCGATGTATTGTCGTATGCTTCTACGATATCGGCAAAAAGAGCAAGCAGTACATTTCCGTTTGTGAGAGCTTTATATATGTCACCAAATGACCTATACTATCCATCGTGCAGAGACCCTTGCGAAAGCCAAACTGAGTACTAGGAAATTTACTATAGAATTCCACCCACCACTCCAATCTGAATTTGAGCATTCACTCGAAGGTTTTTAAAAGACACGAACCTAAAGAAATCGGCCTATATGAGTCAGCAATATTAGGGTTTTTATTTGGCTTGAGGATAGGGATTATAATGTAGCTTTTCCAATCATCTGGATAACTTCCACTATCCCATATATCATTGTTGGTATATTGTAGAGCATAATATACTGAACATCGTCCTTGCCTGGTGCTGTATTACTGTTGGATTTGAGAGCTCGATTAAGTTCTGTTATATCAAAAGGCCTACACATGTGATCATTTTCTACCAGCTGCGCCATTTCCATTTCTGCTTCATGAACTCCTGGTGGAGCAATTTTGGAGAAAAATTCCTGTACCCACGAGCCATTTTTTATGGAATAACAAAAAGAAGCAGAGCCCTGAATTTTTCTTATATTTTTCCAAACCATATTTAAAGGAGAATTTTTACCCAAAGAAGAGCAAAAAGATTTCCAACTTTCGCGTTTGCTATTTTTTATAATTCGCTTAGCAATAGTCTCAAGTCTTTTGAAATATATGAAATCTTTCTAGTGTAGAATTTTGCAGGTATTTGGAATAAGCTTATTTTTTATTGCATCTGAAAAAGCTTGGTCCCACCAAGCTTTATTGAAAGTATTGTTTGTAAAGTGGTATGCTTGATTCATACGCAGCTTTCAGGTTATTTATGAAAGTTTCATAATTAACCGAGGTCTCAAGTGGCGATACAGATGTTCTTTCTTGCATAACGTCCTTGAACTTATTCCAATTGGCGCTTTTCGTCCTGAACAGCCTCGAACGAAATTACTCGGCTTTTTTAACGGGCAAAAATCGATCAAATCTTATAGCAAAATGGTCAGAACCTAGAGTATCTTCCTCGATGTACCAGTTAATTGATGGAGTTAGTGATCTTGAGGCTATAGTGAGATCTACAGCTGATATGTTCTGATTCCTATATTGAAGTCAGGTAGCTGAACCGTTATTTAGGATGAAGATATCCTTTAATACTATAGAAGAAGCTAGGCAGTCTCCGTAATGACTGTGATA
This sequence comes from Henosepilachna vigintioctopunctata, assembly GCA_030704895.1. Taxonomy (NCBI): domain Eukaryota; kingdom Metazoa; phylum Arthropoda; class Insecta; order Coleoptera; family Coccinellidae; genus Henosepilachna; species Henosepilachna vigintioctopunctata. The sequence goes on from JARQZJ010000013.1 coordinate 371,216, forward strand.
AGGTGATCCCCAGACTGCGCTATGTAGATTGAAGTTTCCTGCAACAATTACTGGCGATGCACCTAAAATGGAATCGAAGAATTCGTTCCATTCGTCTTCCTCTAACCTGGAATGTGGAGGATTGTATAGGCAATATATTGACAATTTAGTTTCATTGAATAATAAGAGCTGAGAGGCAATTCCTTCTATATAATGAATTTGGGGAAAAACAATTTCGTGGTAAACTATTGATTTTTTCAAGATTATTGCAACCCCACCTCCTTCATCTATCCTATCTGAGCGTAGAATATTGTACCCTGAAATATTAAACCTGTTTGGTGCTTTCAGCCAGGTTTCACTGATGAGACTAACTTCAATATCGTTTTCATAGATACAACGCTCAAAGCAACCTTTATTTGATGAAATAGATCTTGCATTCCATTGTAAAAATTTTGTTTCATTTTCTATTAAAAATTTCTTTTAATTTTTGTTCGATAAATACTTTATTAGATACCTTATCCACATTACCAATTGAACCACAGACATCTTTGAGGATTGAAATAATCACCCTATATATAATATCTACTAATGAAGTCTCCTCTGATAAATTTACCTGAGAATTGCCGTACGAAGGTTGTTCTCCGTGGTTTTCATTAAAACATACCACATTGCCTAGAACCAAGGGTTCAGGTCTTATTATATCTTTATGTTTTCGTTTAAATAAGATACTAGATTGACTTGAAGTGAATTTTCGCTTATTAGATTTCAACGGAGGAAATTTCGTCGAATTTTCCCGATTCGATTTATTATTTATTTTCGAGTTGTTAGGTGTAGAAAAATTACCGTGAATAATTTTAGCTGCATCCTTATATGATATATTATCCACAGTCATTTTTTTCTTTGATTTTTTTTTGTAAACCAAATACAGGGCAGTTTTTAGAATCATCTGACAGATGAGCACCCTTGCAGTTAACACAAACAGGCGTTTCCTTTTCACAATTTTCTAAGGGGTGGGTTTCCCCACATTTGCGATATCTTTTTTCGCTTCGACATAATTTATCGGTGTGACCGTAACGTAAGCATTTTGTACATTGAAATATTCGTTGTCATTAGGAAAGACTTCGCGAACTACATTGAAAATAACAACTCTATCTAGCAATTTCTGCCCTTTGAATGTTATTAAGACGCTTGTTGTAGGAGTAAAACTTGTCGAACCATCTTCCAGAATTTTGAATGTTTCGCCCAAAAGAGGATCGATGCAAGATTTCAGTTCAACCTCTGAAATATCAAGATCGACAGATTTGATAACACCCTGGCTCCGAATCAAGAATTGTGGGATATATGCTTCAAGTACATTATCGGAAAGAAATTGCAAAGAAAGAAATTTATTTGCACTCAGAAACGTTCTAAATGAAATCTTTATTCTATTTCTGCCGTTTTTTTCTATGGAAATAATATTACTGGAAACAGATACGTCGTTTCTATATATAATCTTGCCAATAGACATTGCATGTAAATTACCTATGTTCTTATCGATACTCTCGACGTGAATAATATATGGGCCTGTGTCTGATGAATTATATTTATTATCATTTTTTTTGTGATAATGACAGATGGCTCGGTTGTTGTATTGACGCCAGTAGCACGATTTTCATCTTTTCTTAATGAGGAAATGTTTACAATTGAATTCGACGAATTAATATGGAACGGACTCACCGAACTCAAATCTTGTGAAGTATTGTCTATGAACAAATCATGAATTTCTTCGTCTAGAACCATTTAAAATGCATTTGCCATGACTTGAGTAGCTAAGATATTGCCTTCCTTGTCCGGGGGAACAGGATCCGGATCAATTCCTGGAGTATTCATATTTTATATTGTAATCCACCGAAAGCAATGTGAAACACAGAATATAAAATCTATAAACTTCGATACAAATTAAACATATAAAGCACCTGTGACCGACTGGCACGCAATCTGGTCCACAACTGATGATACTTTTATATGTGAAAGTTTTATATACTTTTATTTCAGTGAAATGATTGGTCGAATTCTCCTTAAAAACACATTTACATTAGAGTATAACGACCGTTAACCAATAATATATATATATATATATATATATATATATATATATATATATATATATATATATTTATATATATATATATAAAAAGGTGGGTGGTACTCGGCAAGGTTAAGGCTGGATGATTAAAGACAACACTTGTCGATTTAGATTTACATCAATATTTCGGTCCTATATTGATGTATATAATATATCTTTGAGGACAAATTACGAGCATTATATTCACTCGACACCGCCACCGGGACACATTTTTATTCAGTTCTTTAGAATTACTCACAGAATATATCTGTGTGTGTGTGTATATATTGTATTAGTATTATTTGTTGCACAAATGAAAAGAACATTCCTTAATTTCGACAAAAGATTGAATTCAACATTGTGATGTTTAATTCAATAATTAATGAAAAGATGTATTCATCAAAATATGTTATGCGACTACAATACAAAATTAACGTTATGAAAATATATAAACATCTAACTTTAATATAAATACCGTTTTCTCATGTAATGAGAAGGGTTCTTATATATCTTAAAATTGTTGAAGCTTAATTAAGAAATACACACATTGGTTATAAATTTGCTGCTTATGACATGAAACTACATACTGTTAACTACAAAAAATTATAATTATATGAAAAATCATTAATACTTCCATGTGGCCAGATACACATCTTACGTCTATAATATGTGATTATAAATTCCAACAATTACAAAATCTCTGGTAAATTTCAATGCGCTTTCCATCTGAAGAATACGAATTGAAAAATGTTATAATTCCTGCGAATATGTAAAATTTCAGACCTTAGCAATAATTGCAGAAAGTATCAACATACTGAATTTCACAAAGTAACAAATAATACCAAGGCCCTGTATTGTTGATTTGTAGATTATTGGATAATTTACAGAATGATTTCAGTTATGATCGCAGCTATCATTATACCTGGCAAAGGAGTCAAGATTCTATGGTTCAAACTGTTACACTGCTCATTTTTGGGACAGAGAATAGTTCTTCCAGCAGGTACGCGTAAATTCTCCGTACCAATTGCTGACAGATCACCATAAATATCCCTTACTACGTCATCTGTCACACAGTGGGACAGATGAAGTACGCTGTCATCCGGAAGGCCATTTCCTCTCTCATCAATGATACCTTGTCCCAGTTGCGAAAGCCATGTTGCAAATCCTTGTTCCCCAGGTCCAGTTCTCATATTTTCGGTCAGTTTTAACACCTGGAAATGTTCCCACGACCGACAATTCGTGAAGAAGAGCTCGATCTGCTGAACTTTACCACTGCAGGTAAAGGTAACAGTTAACAGGTAGCACAGGTAGCAGCTGCACCACATCTCCACCTAGCAGTACACACTTTCCACCGAATGGTCGGCAGTCGTTGCATACGTCTTGAAGAAGATTATCCACAGCATTTAAAGCGTAATAACTTACCATGGTAACTTCATCCCAAATTATTTCGATTTATTCGATTAATTCGAACATTCCTTAATAGCGTGGCTTCTTCGCTTTGTGTAGTTATCGAAGAATGAGAGTCCGGTCCAAGGTTCAGAGGTAATCTGAACGCCGAATGAGCCGTCCTACCATTCTTCAATAATAATGCAGCTATACCTGTAAAACCACGCCTATAACAGGAATATTTTGGAAAGTCAAGGTCGAAATTAAGGTATTGTACAAATAGGTCTTTCCTGTACCTCCGCTGCCTTGCAAATAAAAATACCTTGGATGTTATAAAAGAAAAGAATTAACCGCATTCACAACCACATCGAATACTTTACGCTGCCCAGAATTCACCTCTTCGGGGTTAAATATTTCAATATCACCAATGTTTTCGACAGGATCTTCGTCGATATCTAGCAGATCTTCATCGGCCTCTGCATGATAATCGGAAAGAAATCCCTTGCAGTCTTACCAAAATAACGTAAAATATGGTCAATGCGTATGACAGCTGTCCCTTTGTTATTAGTTATGCGTGCGGAGAAACCGAATCTTCGATAATATTCGCTCATATATTCCTTGAAACTGTCCCACAAAGGACGTCCGACTTCGCAAAAACATAATAAATATGCGAACAATTTGCGCATACTACCGGGCATATCCACCAGGGCAGCATGTTGCAAGGTTCTTTTCCATTCTTTGTCAGAACAAATCAAATATCTTTGTTGAGCAGATTCTTGGAACGTATTTTAAACTACACCGTTCACTGTGAGGAGATCTCGAAACGATTTGGGTCCAGGTGTGTGGAGCAAGAGAATTCGAAGGTGAAACTTTTTTACATGTTTCGGACTGATGGTATACATCCGCGAAATGACATTACATTTTCGTTGTCTTTTCTGCCAACAATTCTTGGAAGAATTGTAACGGAAAAACAACGATATTTCACAATATAGATATTTATTCCCTTCCGAAATCTCTGAGTTCAGTTGAAAAAACGCTTCTAAAATAGAAAGTTTACTATGGTTGTTCTGCAGTGCAATCTCCTCTTGACCGTAATTGAAATACACCGTCTCCCTCTCCCGGGCTGCATCTCCCGACGAAACATACCGCGAACCAAGAAACGAACTTATTTCTTCGAAAATTATTTCATTTTCTACCCGAATTACGGCGGCATCCGGACTTTTATTGATATATTTGGAAATATATTTGCAGGCGATGACATTGAAACATACTTCTACGTTTATGTGGCGTTCGTATTTCAAACATAAATACGGATTGTATGGCACTTCGTCACGATTTTCAACTCTTTGCACCTCGCCGTTACGCCGAGTTGAAACCGCTAAGCGTCCGTTATCCCTGCGACGATATTTTGGTCGCCTACCACCATCAATGTTCGTGTGTTCGACGAAGGATTTAGGCCCCGGTTACCGCATGGACCATGAATTGAGGAAGCCGTTACTAAGCCAAAAAGACGCGTTTCTGCTTCCGGAAGCTCGACACAAATATAGTTGTCTACGTGTTCTGGTTCCCGCAGTTTATCCTCATCACACAAAGTCAAAAGGCAATGCATGTGAGGTAAACGGCCTTTCTGGAATTCGATGACATAAACATACGCTACAACTGTACCGAAAATTTTGTTTTTTAAAACATCCTCGAAAAAGGCTTTCCTTTTTTGTTCAAAAACGCGAGCAATTAATTGCGGTCGATCCTGTGGATTCAATAAATTAGAGCCCAAATTCTCTTTGATTTCTCGCCATTGAGGATTGCAAGTGAAAGTCACGAATAAAGATGGTTTGCCGTATTTGCAAACAATCGCCATAGCGTCCTGATAATTTTGAACCATATACCTCGGACCGCCGGTGAAAGTGCTCGGTAAAATTACAACGCGACCCGCTCTAGTTTCGTTAGGTTTCAAGATTATGTACATAATCTTCATCAGCACGCAGTCGAGATTGATTTACGCGGTTGTAATTCAATCTATCACCTTCTAACTCAACGTATTTGTCAACGATGTACTGTTGACAAAGTTTTCCGCAGTACAAAATAGAGTTGAATTCCGCACGTCGCATTCTCTTCATTCGATAGCAGTCGAATTCTCTCTTACTAACGCGAGTTCTGCGGATACACTGGTGTCTCTCTAAATTCATGAACCAGCATAATTCGCCGTGAGGAAAAAGGAGCGGATAACAAAGGGGATCAACGATTGGAGACAATTTCGGAATGTTCATGAGGCCAGTTTGTAGCAAACGCATACTTGTCCGGGTGGTGGGACTTCAACGTCAAAACTGCGAAACACAGCGCCGATTTCGTTTAAATTGAAAGGAGCTGCGTGACCTTTCCTATCCGTACCCGGTATCGTATGAAAATACAACCCAAGCCGAAGAACACGATCTACGCCATGCGCGATCTCTACGTTTCGTACTATCTGACCCAACGAACAATATTGTTGCGTGAAAGGTTCACTGTCCGTAATACAGAATCTATCTCTTCCACTATATCCAGATCGCATCCTCTACTTACCGCATTAGCTGCTCGTTTCTGCATGGCCTCTCCTGCACCTAAGAAGTACAGAGATCCAAACTGTACATTAGATGTTTCGATGTTAGGTACGCTGTGGTGTATTTGACCTGATATAACCACAACCGGAGAGCCTTGGCCTAAGTCTGTTCTTTGAGTAGCCTTCGTACAGCCGAATGCTAGTAGGGTGTTATACTTAAGAATCTCCTTGATGAATTTCGAAGACTTTGGGTGTGAGTTGGCCAATAGTGCTGTAAGTTAATCTGGATAGTTGGTGTTGTGTACTGGAATTCGAACAGATCCTTTTTTACAACACAATTTGTTCTCAGCGCTAAAAAATAGAGCTGCACAAAATGTGCACTGCGAACGCATTTCACCCAAGTAATGTAAATCAGGTTCAGTTAGTCCGGTGGCGCCTTTGTGTGCGTTTTTGATTTGGCCACACTTGTTGGTACCTTGTCTTTCATTAGCGATAACCGGTTTTTCATTAGCGATATCCGGTAACTGGTGAAATTGAGACATTAGAAAATACCAAAACAACGAACGATTCATCGGCGACATATATATATATATATATATATATATATATTTATTTATTTATAAATATGCAGCCAGAGTAAAATATTGAAATCATGGCAACGTATTATGTGATTTGAAAAAAATTCATAAATTATTGGAGAATAAATGATACATTTTGTATATAAAGGGTCAATTGAAAAACGTAAAATGACATAATTATTTAAATTTAAGTACTAATATATGTTTAAAAAGAATAATTTTGAATATTCATTACAGTTGGAACAGAAAAATGGAATTTGAAAATCAATTTGGCGGGAATAATTGATAATTTGAACGGGAATGATATGGCGGGAATAACTGATAATTTGAATATTGACTGATGTTCATGAAACATTGTTTTATGAATATTAATTATTACATATTCAATGTTTTAAAAATATAATTATATAAAAAGAAATCATCAAGTTTCAATTACTTCAATTTAATTGAATTAAAGTATATTAAATTCAAGGAGGGAACGGGCAATCTTCCACACTTCAACACCACTCGATGAATTCTATTGAGAATTTAATCAAATATGACCTGCAATGAATAAAAATTATTCTATGATTGTTCAAATAATTTATTTCTATGACATGTCTATTCTATTCTGTGTTGAGTAAAGAAATTCGATAAAAGTACTATGTTCTAATAACCATAACGCTGATTTATATCGAAATGATCAAATAACTAATGCTGAAATGCTAATTGTCTATTGCATTTTTCCATAAGGTTGGAAAATATTGAAATTTTAAGCATGCATTAATTATTTATGTGAGTTGAATTTTTCCTTTTTTCGACATTTCTTTCAGTGCTCTATTGTTGGTTTTGTCTTGTCTGGGTGCTTTTTTATTATTGGTTTTTCTGATGGTGTGATTGATTTCTGATGAATTTGTAAGTGTTTCTAATGGTGTGTTGAAATTTTGAAGTTGAAATTCTGTTATTGAGTTATTAATGATTTGTTCTAATTGTGGATTAGTCATTTGTCTTGTTGAGTTGTGTATGTTGTGATATGTTTCTGCAAGAAAGTTTACTTTTTCATTGTCGTCAAATTTGTTATTTTGTGATTTTAAAATTTTGAACAGTTTCCACATTCCGTTTTTGTTAGTCAGGTTATTTGTGTATTTTTCCCATTTGTGAGATTTTATTGAGTTGATGTATGTGTTCATTTCTATTTTCAGTTGTTTAAATGTGTTGAATTGATTTTCATTTTAATTTCTTTGTAATACTTTTCTCAATTTGTTTTTCTCTTTAATTAATTGAATAACGTGTTCTGGTAGTATAAGTTTGTTGATTTGTGTGTCAGAGTGAGTGGTTGTTTGTTTCAAGTTCATTTGTAATGTTTTTGTCAGTTTATCTATTTCTTCGTCTATCATTTCTATATTGGTAATGTTATTGTTTATTTTAATTGTTCTGTTCGTTAGTTTTTTTAATTTTGACCAGTCTGTGTAAACTTTTGTGCATTTCGGTGGTTTGTCGTATGTTGCTGTTTATTATTTCGCATGTTATTGGTATGTGGTCTGAATCTAATGAATTAATTGCTAAATAGTTCAGTAATGTTTGTATTTTCATTAACAATTTTGTCTAGTATTGACGATTGTTCATTGTTTGTTGGGTAGTATGTGTGTGCGTTGGTTGGGTAGTGTAGTGTGTAATTGTGGTCTTGTATGAATTCATTCAATTTTCTTCCTTCTGCGTCTGATCTAAAATAGTTCCAGTGTTGATGTTTTGCGTTAAAATCCCCTATTATTATAACTCTTCTGTCTAAATTGAGTAAGGTTTCAAGTTCTAGTGTGTTTAGTGGTGTTTGTTGTATATTGTAATAATTGACAATTGTATATGAATTCAATTTAATGGCTTGTGATTCGCATTCAGTTGTGTTTGTTTGTATTTCTACTGGGTGTAAATGTCTTTTGTAATAAATATTAATAATATAAATAATGAAGTCCGCCGTGTGCTGTTTTCGGTTTGTTAATAAGTAATAATTTTGAATTTTTGGAGGTCTATTTTTGCTAAGTCTAGATTCCTGAATGCAAAATATATCGTAGTTTTCTTCTCGACAGAGAATTTCTAGCTCATTAATTCTATTTGAAATGCCATTGGCATTCCAAGATAAAAGTTTGATTTGTTTTCTATTATTATTATACATTATATTTACAGCTTATCATTTTTTCTAGAGCTGAAGTTGAATTTTTAAGTGCAACTTTCAGTTCTCTTACGATTCGAATAAAGATTTCAGATTCTATGACTTCCTGCAATGAAGTTTGCAGGTCGTCGATATGATTTGTTTGTATTGAGTGTGAAATTTGTGTCCGTGTTTGTATTATGAGTGTGTATGATGTTACTTGACTATATGATAAATTTGGTTTTCTAATTGTATGTTCAATGTTTAAATTTTGTTTCGGTAGTTGCGGAAAATTGTTAGTGGTTTTTTTAATATTTTGATTAATTTTGGTTGTCAGTTGTGCTTTATTTTTATTTATGTTATTTGAAAGACTCTCGACATACCCGATTCACTCAGGGCACTGGCTATAATTTGCGGTATGGGGGCCGCCACAGTTAGCGCGCTTTGCCGGCGATTTTTCGCGGTCACTTGAGCACTCACTCGAAAGGTGGTTTTTTCTGCACTTCGTACACTCTGGTGGCCGGTTGCATTGTGTCGATCCGTGTCCGTGGAGTTGGCATCGGTGACATTTAGTGATTTGTTTCCTTTTGCTGTAAGGCTGCCAGTTGATTTTGATGATCGATCTCTTCGATTGATCTCATTTTTCGGATGTCGTTGTTATTAGAGGTGTTGATCAGAAATGAAAGGGATCTTGATGTTGATGCTTTCATTTTTATCACGTTTATTTCTTGTGGATTCATTTTGCTGATTTTGCACAGCTCGGATTTCACTTCTTCAGCTGTGATGAAGCAGGCTGTCTTCATCACAACTTTCTCTGTTTTCTGTCCCCTCAGTGAGTATGTGAAATACTCGACCTGGTTTCGTTTGAATTCCTCCTGCACGTTAGTGTGATCTTCTATTTCTCTGCAGTACAGACGAATTTCTTTAGGATTATATTCAATCCAATATTCTCCTTTGATCAATGTCTTCATCTTATTGTGTAATGCTTTGAGGTCTTTGAATAGGCTGGTGGTGATGATTGGTGATGGTTTTTGTTTCGCCTTTGTTTCGTTTTCTTTGTTGTTTTTTTTTTCTTTTGCGTCAGTGTTATCTCGATAGATTCCTCATTTTCTAGGACACCGAAGCTGTTTTTGAGCTTGATTTCCGGGTTCACGTGGGCGTTTTTCGATAATTCTATCATTTTGTCTAGGAGTTCACCGTCCATTGTTGTGGTTTTCTTTTGTTTTTCAATCCTGGTTGATGTTGAAGCCATTTGTTTGACTATACTTTCACTTCTCAGTGAAGAAACCTCATTGTAAAGTTCAGAGGAAAAGTTGTAAAGTTGTAAAGTTTTTCTGGAACTTCGTGATTTTTCTTCGATCTGCTGGAGAGTCAATCCGAATTCCGACAACTTCGAATTACGGGGACGTACGTCGCAGCTTAGTCAGAAACTTTTAGACAACGTGTGCCTTAGCTTGGTATTCGATATATTTGTCGTCACTAACTAATTGGATCGCGGACCTTTTTCGTGAATGAGCTTTTGAAACAAAACTCGAATGAATACTCATCAGTTTTGATTCAATTCCTCTTTGGTTTATATGAGGATTAAAATGGGTGTTAACCTTCTGTCATGCGCAATATACGAACTCTCGAAATCGGCCACAATGTGCCTATCCGGCACAGGTTTAATATTGATTATAACCATTTATTTAAATGACAGGCATATATTAATCAACATTTTCTGGATTGTTCTAAGAAAAATATATCTCAAAAGTTGTTGAAAAAAAAATTTATTTGGAATAAAATTGGTTGAAAAAATATGTCGTACACATCTGAATAAAAGTAGAAAAACTAGAAATTATTCAATAAAAGTTAACTTCATTTCAAAAGTCATTAATAGACATCACATTAATTCACAATATTGTAAAGCATCCATCGCACACTGTATTTGCATGAGACAAGCAGATAAGCGCCGTACATTTCTCACAATCGTGATTGGTCAGTCTTCTCAAGCCCGTTTCGGTGGTGCACGATGAGCATCGTCGTCTCTTGGGGGCTGTTGGGGTATCTTTTTCTTCTTCCTGGAAAGGAGTCCGAAATCTTCTCAACCTCATTTGGAGATCAGTAGGCATGCCAACAGTTTTCAAACTTTTGAAAGGATAGTTCTCCAATCGTTAATTCATGGGCCAGTTGTTTTAGAAATGATCTTCTCCGTATCGATTACAAATTATTACCAAGGTAAAGGACTTGGTGTTGATTTCTCCAATATTCACCATAGTAAAAAATATTACCATTGGCCAACCCTTGATGTTTCTTGCTACATTGAATGTGGCACACATTCTGTCTACTGTATCAACAACTCCTTTTGTTGAATTATAAAATGTTATAATGTCTGGTTTCTGATCACCTGAATCAACACCGATGGAATTGTCATTGTGGAGCGTTGATACGAGAATCACATTCTGGTTTGCCCGTGGAACATACGAGACCAAAGTCTTCATTGCACTAAAGCCAAATAAGCTGCTAAATTGCTTCCTTTGGTAGCAACAAATTTTGGTGGCAGCTGTCTTTCTTTTGTTTGAACCGTCCTAATATATGATAGTTTCTTCTCCTTTAGTTCATCCACAAGATTCATTTCGTTGAACCAATTGTCGGCACTGACGTTACGACCATATCCAAAGAGGGCTCAGCTATCCTTTTTACCTCATCTCTTGGTTTGTTACTCACAAAAAATTCCCATCTGGTTCAGAACCCGCATATATTTCCATTTGTACGTGTTATTAAATTTTGCATTGACAACAGCAGAACATTTTATACCGAACTTGTTGGATTTTGACGGGATGTACTGTCGAAAGAGGCATCTTCCTCGGAAAGCCGGAAGCATTTCATCAATGGTTACGTTTTCTCCAGGAATGTAACTTTTTGGCAGTTTTGTATGAATTTCTGGAAAATGTCACGGACTGGAGCAAGTCGATCTTGTGTTTCTCTTTCTTCCCTTGTATTTCGGTCATCGAAATGAAGACAACGTATCAGACTTTCGTATCGTTTAATATTCATTACATGACTGAATTTCTCCACGCCATCACCTTCTTTTCCCCAAAGTTTCTCGAGGCTTTGTCGATTTGCTCTGTAGGCTCCTGCTGAACAGAACAATCAAATGAAAACCCTCAGTTCGATTACATCAGTAGGTTTTATGTCCCTCTCCCTAGAAAAATTATCCCTAATGATGTCTATGTAGTGGTTGGGTACATTTTACTATGAGTTCTAACATTTCGTCGGCGAACAAATTATGCAAACAATCAACAGCAGTTTTGAAGGGCCTTGCGTTTCCTTTCACTCCTGGCAAATGTGTAATTATATTGTGGGTTCCTCTACGTACATTTGCTCGTGGAGGATTTTTATTCCACTTGGTATGCTTATCTTTTCCCAAAATGAAAGATGTGTCTGCATTGTTATCCTGGTCATCGGTCTCACCCTCCTGCTCCGTTTCAGAATCACCATCACGTTCTGCTAATTCATCTTCGGATGCAACGTCACTTTCTTCGCCTAATCTTCATTCATAATCGGGTCATCATCATCCTCTTCTAGCAACTTTTTATTTCTTCAATATGTTGTGGATTTTTTCAATTAAAGATTTTGCGTGACAGCATATTGACAAGAGATCTGAAACAATAAATAAAAATTCATGAAGCTAGAATGAAAATATAACAATACTTCGAATGGCTCAAAATGATTACTTGTTAGACCGCAATGTTTCAGATAGGCCGGAATAATAAATGTACGTTATTTTGACAAAATAATTTATCACTTTCACATTATTTAGTCCTGCAATTAAAATATAACGTTTTATGCAAACATTCTAAAGTACTAAGCTTTAAAATTCTACCAAGCTCGGGCGCAATGAGCCTATCAGATCAAAATTCAAATAACTGTACATGGTTCAAGGGGTAAACTAAGTGGGTGGTTACATAGGGTAGTGGGAAACAAACAGCTACTAGAAAGCATCGCCATTATTACTTATTGAGAGTCGAGGGGAGAGGCCAAACAGAGGCGCTGCGCCTGACAGATCGGCTGCACCCCACCGAGGGTTAAATAAATAAAAAAAATCATCTGCATGTTTCTGTGATGGTGTATCATCTTTGATAATGGAAAATGATTTATATTAAACTTTCCTAAAGTTATTACTCACAAACTGATGCAGTGCAGAAACAATGCATAAGTTTTGAGGTAAATTAGAGCACATAGCATATATCTATTTCACTAAAACACAAATATGACAATTCTTGTGTAGTATTTATATTATTTTTATTATAATCGTTATTGGTATTATAATTGTCATTAGTAAAATTAGAGGTAGCTTGAAGTTATTTGATAGCTCTCCCAATAAATTATTTTTATCACAAGAACAAATAGAACTAAGACACCAAAAACTTCACTATTTTCTTTAAATACTAAAGATATTTTTTATATACTACCTGAATGAGCATAGAAATTAACATCAATAAATTCGTTCCTAAATTTAAGTGTGATACCTGTTTTCTCACCTCTTTTACAGCCCTTGTGTTTTGTAGGATTGATCAGAGACATCTTTTGTTGTTTAATTCTGTTCATAATATATGCCTTAAGAGTAATTGGTGTTCTGTTTTTCAATAAAATTTCTTCTTTTATTAATGTTTTGCAGTATGACAGAGTAGGTGATTCACAATTTTCAAAATAAAATTTTGCTTTTACATCAACCAATGTTTTTTCTTCTTGACTCCAGGTTAACCTCTTCTTGTAACATCTTTTACGTGAACTATTCAGCTGTGTGTCCTCCAAATCATTAGCATTTACCTTTGATACAATTGAATCTAAAATAAAATAATGAAACTGTTCAATATTATGTGTAAAACGTCAAAATTGAGCTAAATATCTGGAGAAATGTCTGCGTGAATTTCTGACCTCTAGTTTATAAGTAAAACCTGAAGATCTATTGATATAATGACAATTAATACAAACCTTCGTTCCACTCAGCTCCACTCTTTTCTTTGTTGCAAATGTTCAATGGACTACATGATGGAGAAGTTTCAATACCTTGAGCTTTCTCCAAGATTCTCGACATTCTAACAATATCTCTTGTAGCATTTGGCATTCTGTAATACTCTAGATGTATTTTCTCATGATGTCCAATATAATCTGCAACATCATTTAAATCTACCTCTTTCAAATTCATCGTTCCACATTTTGTGGCGAAATGTTTCCGAAGTAGTGTTCCACGGAGCCTTTGCGGGTATTCAGCTCCACAATTTTTAGCATAATGCACTATCAGTTTTGTAGCCACTAGATGTTGGAGGCCGTCTTTTCCTGGTACACCGAATACATAAGGATTTGTGCTGAGAGTTCCTGCCATTTCTCTAGTTTCTAAAACAAGTTTCAAACACTTCAATTTATATTTATCTACCAACACAGGAACATCTCGGCCCCTCTTTCCTCTAATTAGAAATCTTACATAATTTTCTATATGGTCACACTTTAAATCACAAGCCATTTCGTCATTCACATTTACTGCTTCATATTGCTCGAAATCTTGAATTTTTGTTCTTTCGATTTCACCAGCACGCCTTCTATTAAAAAGTTGCAATGCAATTAGCAAAGCACCAGAAAGCTCCTTCCATGAAACAACAGAAAACTTTTCTCTGAGTTTTTTATAATTAATTTTTATTTTTTCATTTAAATGATTCCTCAGTAAGTTGATATCATTAATAGTCGGAAGATTGATTGTCTTATTTCTCTTTGAATCTAGTTGGTTTTCTGCTACAGTCTTATATATATCATAGGTTAAACTGTCTTCCAAAAGTTGTAAAAATTCACGAACAACCTGCAACTTTATTTGATTTTTACTTTTAATCATCCCACTTATGAGGTGCAGAGATATTTTCTTTAAATATGTGCCAATATTTGCTGCAGTTGCAGGAGATTTATACTGTCCAGAATTTTCATTAAGTCCAGCCATTTTATTTATACAAATGACAACTTCATCATAATTTTGTGGATCAAACAAATCTGCAAATGTTTGTACTTGATGATTCCTTTGTTGGTAATGCCAATAGAAGTTTGCAACACATCGTAATCTACTTCTAATCATTTTGTAAAGATGAGGAGAGCGATATTTCTGTGTTAGCCTGTTTCCAAATAATATTATGAGTTCTTCATTGCGAACTAACTTGCCTATAGTATCAACCCTCATATGGGGTAATATTTTATTCCTCATTATTGAGTTTGCTTTCAAGTTAATAAATGTTTTAACACGACTTGCAACTGTCACATTTCTTTGAAATTTGTTTTTCATCTTAGATGTTCATTTACTATGATGAGCTCTCAAGGATAAAATTGAATACATTGCAGAACATTCACTACAGGGTAAGTAATGTTTACCATTACGGTTTTTTTTCAGTTGAGGTCTACGAACTACTATAATATCTCCTTTGTTATGATTTTGGTTAGAGTTGTATACAGCATCTCCTTGTTTCCTCAATTTGCTGATGATACTCAATCTCTCTTCATTTTTGACTGGTAAGTTTGCAAATAGCACAACATCTGCCTCGTCTTTATGTTTATTCAGGTAATGTCTTGCTAACTTTGTTTGCTTTGTCTTACAGAATATACAAAAATGTTTTTTTGTAGTGTGATTGGATGACTCTACCCCTAAATAGTTATGATTCACAGTAATCAATTAAAGGTTGAAATCATTATTACCTATTGATGTTGTCTCTGAAGTTTTCATAAGATAGTATTTCTTCATTATCATAATTTGATTCATTCTCAACATTATTTATTCTAGCATTGGGTTTATCCTCTTTAGACGTTTTTTTATCAACACTTGAACCATGTGAAACCTTTTGTTGGTGAGAAACACTCACATATCCTGTTTCCCCATCATCTTCAGAGCTTTCTCCATCACAATCATAGTCTGGATCATGTACATCATCGTTAAAAACACCTGAATATAAAAAATATATAGGTATATTATCCTGACATAATCAATATGCATAATTGCAAATTATCAAATTTAATATTTTAGATTTTTGCATTCTAAATTTGAATTCATTTGAATTGAAGAAATATTCATTATTATCAATATAAATATTATGTACACAATAATTTTCCCTGAGTATAATTGGAAAATCTAAAATATTGTCAGAGAAGAAAACAAAATCAAGTTTCTAAAAAATATTAGCATGGAGACTTACACATTGAAATACAGCTAGATGTATTGTTGTGATAAATACTTTCTTCTGGATCCTGTAAAGTCATAATGCAATCATTGATCAGAGATATCTATGGTATACACTTAAAATAACAACTTTTTTCCTACAATTAAAATGTTTGCAAATCCGAGGTTTTAATTTTATCAACTTTGTAACAAAAAATATGCATTGCATTCAGTGAATATTTATATTTATTAGAACAGTTTGTAGATTTCAATGACATCAATGGATCAAATTGCAATATAAAACTATAAAAATGTTTTTACATATCTCATAATAAACCAATTTAAATGTAAGTTTCAATTCATTTGTAATACTTATATTACAATGTCAATTCCTAACATCAAATTTAAAAAGTTTTCTAACAAACTATTCCAGTCTGCTGTCAACCAACAGTACATTTCAAAGCATTAAATGTTGAGAAAAATTTGTTTCTGTTCTGAATGAAAAAAAAATTTTTTTTAGCGATTCATTTTCACTTGTATTATAGATATGCTTCTTAATATAAACTTTACATAGAAAGTCTTGTGCAATCCACAGAGGATGTCGAAAAACAAAAGTGCTAAAATTTTTTAAGTACAAGCACATACCTGTTTGTTCAAATTGTTGTTTATTAAGTTTTCTCTACTAACTTCTAAGTACCCTGGGTTACATATTATCGAACTTGAATTATTCATTGTTGCAGACATCTCATCCAGACTGTTCTGACTTGCATCATGCAGTGTCGAAGCATCTGAAATCACATTCATATCCGTCATTCATTTATTTGTAAACAATTGCGAGTCAAGAAACTGATGATAATTTTTAATTTAGTACCATAAATTATATACTTACCAGAAATATCGTATCCACTATTTTGGCTTACAAGAGACATTATTTTCAATTTCCGGTTATTTTTTTGTTTCATCATATCTTGATGAAACAAATAATACTTGAACCGCGAAAATAAATATCAAAATTGCCAATATTATAAACTTGCAGAAGTTCAGTTTTGATCCACAAACAATTTATATTCAGGACGATTAGTTATAAAGCGCGATACATCACTTTTCCTACTACTCAATGATGATTAATCTGATTTATTATAAATTGGCGCCAACATTGTAGTTGCGTTCCTGTTTTGTCTGAACATAACCATTTCGCGAAGCTCACAGAGTTCAAAGTGTAGTTTAAGCTCCATCACATCTATTCGGTGATATGCTTATAGTCCGGTGACATTGCCCCTAAAAATACTAATAAAGCTACGTAAATTCCCACAATGCTGAAAATTAGTATAAATGTTCCGAACACTATTCTAAAGAGATGCTAAAAAGTTCTCATCGATCCCATTCTTGGAAAACAATTTATTCAAGGTCAAAGGACTCAAAAATTGGTTTTCACTTTCTATAGCAAATCAATAAGTTTTATCATAAAATTAGTTCTGACAAAGATGGTTGATCATATGATTATCTATAAAAAAAATCTCAATACTTTTTTCTAAGAGCCATACTTTCTGAGATATAACGATTCTGTAAGTTGAAAAAATTATAATCTTAATAATACGATTAAGTACGCCAGGTATACACATCATTGAAGCTTTAACAGCTAAAAATATTTATCTATAAGTCAGTGTAACCAGCACATCTAAATAAATTCCTCCTTGTACTAGAGCTCGTGTAAGTGTATCAGGTTTTTGTTTTAAAGAATTATGTATATTTTGCGCCAAAGAATTGAATGAAGGGCATGGAAAAACAATTATCAGATTCTTGACGTGAAATTATTATTCCAAGTACACTTTCAATCAAAGATTTTGAAGCTGTTGTTGCTCGAATCAAATGTGATTTAGTAGTTGCTGAAGATAAGAATCATAATGATTGCTATAATTCTTTCTTGAAAACATCCACTGGGGGTAAAGTGGGTCGTTCTCAAAATCCGGCAGTAGAGGAAATATTTACTTATATCATTGAGAAATGTTTTGAATTAAAAATGAAACTTTGGATTAAAAGACGCTTAAGGTACAATTAAAGCTAAGGTACGGTAATAAAATTATTATCACTGAAAAATCAAGATGATTAACATTCATATGCTTAATAGACAATCATAATGAAATTTTGAATCAAGTGTGGTACGAAAAAAAGTTCAATGTGAAAGAAGAACGATTTATAATTCCAAATTTAAGGATTCTCAGATATTCAATCCGCAGTGTTTGATAATTCTAGTTACCCTTGGCCATGTCGTATGTTTGAAGATTAAAACAATGACATACCTGAGTTACTAATACACTTTTTGGAACAAATTTAAAAAAATGAACAATCAAGTTTACATCATTTAAAATTAATATTAGGGGGAAAAAGGAGAGGAAGAAGTATTAGACCAGTATGAATCTGCCGAATAATTCTCACCAGTTTTTTGAAATTTATATAGCTTTCGCCATTCCCAATAGTATTATATTATATGATTCAATAGTTTTTACTCAAACAGGATCTTAATAGACGTATAACGTCTATTAATATATGTGACGTATTGACCTGCCTCCGTAGCGCAGCGGACAGTGTACGCCGCTGTGGTGCGGTAGGTACCGGGTTCGAGCCCCGGGAAAGGCATGGATGTTTGTGTATGTCTTTGATTTGAAAAGTTAAAATGATGATAATTTTTGGGTAATGTACATCGCTTACAAGCCCATTGGCCGTTCGGAACCGGCGTTAAACTGTAGGTCCACTGAATTAAAAAAAAAAATATATGTGACGTAATGAAACACGTTAGAAAAACGCGCCAAGTACACCACCTGGCATCGAAATGTGTGCATACTATGAAGATTTCAACTTTTAGAATCGATATATCTCCGAAACGATGGCTCTTAACAAAAAAGTATTGAATATTTTTATAGACCACTATATGATCTACAATTTTTGTCCGAACTAATTTTATGGTAAAACTTGCTCTTTTACTGAAAAAAGCGAAAAAAGCATTTTTGGGAAATTCAACCTTGAATAAAATTTTTTTTAGGTACGGAAACGATGGAGATTTTTCAGCATTCATTTATAATGGTGTTCCGAAACTTCATATCAATATTTAGCTCTTTGCCAATTTTTTTACTATCACATGTCTGAATTGACTGGACTATTAATAGATGGGATCATATTAATAATTATTTGGAAAGTACTTTGGGAACAACTCAATGATGCTATTATACCCTAAATTCAAATAATATCTGTCAAAACAACTTTGAAACATACTTCTGTTTCTAGTCGCAAGATGAATTATATTAAAAATGAATTGAAATACAAAATTACCTCGGAGGTATCAGTCACATATTCAAAAAACGATTCATTCAATCGAAGATTATGGAATAACACAGTTTCAACGATTTAGCAATTGAAACTATAAATTACAAATGATTCACTTCATAGTAAGTAGAATTCATAGTAAGTAGTGAGATTCACAGGAGTAGTAAGTTATGTCCCCAAACACAAAGCAAGGAAGTCCCCAAACATGATTCAAAGTCCCCGAATAAACGGGTCCTCGAAGTTATCGTTGCGGTTTTGAAAAGTTTGGGGACTGTCCCCAAATACGACAAAATGTCCCCAAACTCAACATTAGCTGTATATATATATATATATATATATATATATATATATATATATATATATATATATATATATATATATATATATATATATATATATATATATATATATATATATATATATATATATATATATAGATATATATATATACATATATATATATATATATATATATATATATATATATATATATATATATATATATATATATATATATATATATATATATATATATATATATCGCACCCCTACATGAAAACTCCGGCAATTCAAAAAAACCTTTTTTCAGAAATGACTAAAAACTGTTTTCGGAATATTTACTGAAGATATCGAGTATACTAATAATTATTATGATAAGTAAAGTTCTAGAGCCTTTTTAATGACCTACTTTTCAATGCTATTGTCACAAAAGTTTTAAAAAAACTAATTTTTTTAGTTAGTTATGTTTTCTTTAGGTAATAAGAAATTTTTTTATGTCATATTTAGAATAATTTTACTTGATCTGAAATTAAAATGAGTTATATTACTTTGCACCTTAAAATTATGCGACGTACAAGTGGCGTTAAAAACTCACTAAGTTGAAAACTAGCTTTATAACATTAGGTAAAACAGATTAAAAAAGAAAATAAAACCATTTTGTAATTAAATGAAAGTGGTTTTTATTTTACATAACAACAAGAATAGGTAAAAGAAAAATAAAAAGTCACTATTTTAGTTCACTATGTCCAACTAAATAGTACTAACTAGGTAATTATTGTATTTTTTGTAATAACAGTTGCTATAAGAAGTCTTTTCTACGTAACAAGAATATAATTTTTGCTATGTAATTAACAACAATATTAATGAGTATTAATAGAACTTGAATAATCAAAATCAACATAAACATTTTTTATCATAGCAAAAAAAGTTAACTCTAACAAAAGTTCCGAAACTCAACATCTTTATCTTTTTTTACTCTATATAATTTTAAGCCAGTCTCATTTTGTAAGCTAACACTTACAGAATACCTCACTTACTTACTTTCAAAACACAGTTAAAATAATTTATAAATAATAAGTAGGTACTTTCTTACTACTAATAGAGATACGTTTGTTAATGGCTCTTTGTTCTTAAACTTTAATCATTAAAAAAATATCAACTCAGTTGAGAACAAAATAAAAAAATGTTTCAAAAAACATTTTTGTGAAAAATATCGTAATAAGACTTAGGAATGACATTTTTATCCACGAGTTCTTTCATATCTTTCTTTTTAGCATCCGACAAAGGAATCTTCTCTGTGTATGCTCTGCTCAAGTTGGACGGGATTTTAGATGTAGACACTACTCCTGTACGTCTGGTTTTCCTCTTATTGACCCAGCACTTTTTAAATTCTGTTTCTGAAAAAGATGTCTTAAAGAAGAAGGACATGGGACTATCCTTTTCAACTTTCGGGACTTCAATTTCCTGCCATTTTGGTTGATTGAAATGTTCGTCCATGTTGAAATTCGATCCCCAAGCTTCTTGCAAGGCTTTCAAATCGTAAAAGCGGTCATAGGTCATTTCATGCACTTTATAAGCTGGTCCAGATTTTTTGGCAGTTCGTATCAATGTTGAATACTGTAACGGTGTTTAAATGGGTCCGGATTTGATGTGCCTTTTCAGTTATTTCTCTATGACACTATGAACATTATCCCCTTCATTCTGGGAATGGCCTCTGATCAAGAATTTATGGGTGATCGATTTCACTCTCATATTAACACAGCATATGCAGTTAAGAGATACTTATTTTTCTGCTGCCCACAGCAGTTATCCGAATAAAATATCACATCTATGTCGCCACTGGGATGGTTTTCTAACTGCATTTCTATGAAAGATAAATCATAGCTTCCTATTTCTACCGCGCCACGCTTTCCTTAAGTCTCATTCCAAAAGAAACAGTCTACATTCTTTGCATGTAAATCACTCATTGTAAAATTGAAACAGTTTATTCTAGATTCATAAAAAAACAACGATATTTGGTCTTTCGGAACCTGCAGTACGGCTTGTAAATCATACACAACGACTATAGCACCTTTTTCTTGTTTGTCCTTTTCCTTCTCACGTCGCGCCATGTACTTCTAAAGCAGATGCAATTCATAGCTTTGTTGCAGTTTCATTTTTTCTTCGGCATTTGCATTTTTATAACTCTCAAACAAATCTTTTTTTGGACTCAAAAATCCGATGTTAAAGTCGAAGTTGAATATCCGCTGAAATGTTGATTCAGAAGCAAATGGTAACTTACTTGCTTGCCGTAAATCCTTATAATCTCGGTAAAAGTCTGCTAACGACCTCTCCCTAAGAATGTATTCCCGTGTAGTGTGAGCTCGGAGATAGTGCGATTCAATACGACGAATAGAATTGATGAATTGAACAACACTCTCTTCAACTGCAAGGTCTACTTTGGGGTGGTTTTTATGTTTCCCTCTTTTTTCTTCCTCTATAAAACCAGTTTCAGTCTTTTTAAGTAAAGCTGTTTTGATTGCTTGATCTCCCAAGTCAAGAGTTGCCTTAAAAAAGTTCTTACAGGCACGAACGCGCGCGCCATTTTCTTCAAAATAGAAGGCCGTATTTAGAGTCCGGTAGTTATCTGTGCTTGAGTATCGATATTTAGGCTTGATTTCATGAGAATGTCGCACAATGTACTCTCTTTGTCGCTGAAGGTTACCTAATCCCCAGAATCCATCCAAAAACTTTTGACGAATAGCCGTGTCGAATGTTTTACTACATTCAAAACGACATTTTTCACCGCAAGGTGGTCGCATTTCGCGAGCGGGAATGTCTTTCTTTAGTTAACCTCGGGACTTATATGCTTGACCAGAATTTTTAAGAGCCTTGACTACGTTCGCTTTCCATGTTTCCGGTTTCCGCATTTTTTTCTTTCCCTGTACTGTTTCTTGCGCTAAATGTTCTTCGGTATTATTATTAACAGTATTATTATTGTTCCTTGAGCTTATACTTGAACTGCTACTGGAACTGCTGCTGGAGCTGCTTGATGAACTCGAACTGGTAGACGACGATGACAGAGAGCGAGGTCGTGAAAGTGGGAGTGCATTAGGAGACTTACGGAAGGGGTAGAAAGTTATTTTTGGTTTCGGTATAGCATTTTCGTAGTTTGGATCAGCATCCGAGTCGTCAAAATCGCTCCCTTCGCCGCTGTGGCTGGGTGATCCTTTGTATTTTCGTTGAGGAGCTCGTCGTCGTTCGTCACTTGTAGTTGATTGCTCATCGAGAAACTGCGGCGATGAAACTGACTTAACTCCTGAGCAGGTATTTCAGGCCCTCCTTCACTTTCAACTATCTGTATACCAGAGGAGTGAGTTGCTAGCTGATCAGGAATCTGATTTTCTGCATTGACGCGATTCAACATAAGTTGACCCCGGCCTTTCATTTTCCTAAAATAAAAATAATGACGTTAACATTTTAAAAATCAAATAAACTCAAGCAAGTAAAAAATCCAAATTATCAACCCATAATGAGTTGCAAAAATTAAAAGCGAATAAAAAATCTACTCAAGATTTGAGATTATATAATCATATTTGATTCACAAGTTACTTTTTTCATTAAACAGGCGAAAAAAACTAATTCAAATCATTCAAGTAAACCATTGTAAGTCGGAATTCATATTTAATCAAAATATAATTGAAACAAACGTAACAAAATATTCACAAAACCCCCGCAATTCAAAATGTACAGTTTTATTTTTTAATAAAATTTCAGCAAAACTCAATCAACTCGAAATACAATATGAAACTTACCTCATTAATTTCACATAAATTCCTGCAACTCAAAATATGCCACTTTGCAAATGTCTTTCTTTCATGACAGCCGGGAGGCAACTAAAAATGGCGGAGTATGATTCGCGCCATCCTGGCTAATGTCATTCAACTAAAGCATAGTTGCGCGCCATCTTTTTGACAATTATATATATATATATATATATATATATATATATATATATATATCGCAAATATATATATATATATATATATATATATTATATCGATACCATCATTCTAATATATCACAAAAATCTTAATTTTAGGAGATTAAAAAAATTGATTTTTTCAATATTTTTTATATTTTAAGCAATGTTATTGTTTATTTCTTTATAAAACAGCTTTTTATTGGTATTTGAAATTTTATTCACCTCAAAAACAGTGTATTAACATTAATTGAGTTAAGAACTTGGTATTAGAACCTCAAATTCTTCCAATTAATTGATAGTATTGCCGGGAATAATTTGGATTATTTCAAAAAATTATCATTAAATTTGTTTTTATGTTAATTAATTTATCTTACATAAACTTACATACGTGTTATCTTACGTAATTTATCTTACATAAAAGGTAAAAAACAAAGAAAAAAAAATGTAAAACGATAAAATGTACAATAAAATGAATTCAGATGATGAAAATATTAAAGACGAATAATAAAAATGATAGATATTCAAAAATAATGATATTAACAACTTTTTTTTTTTTTGGAGGATCTTTCGTGTGACAGATGCTCGTAAAAGAAGTGGTAATCGGATGGAATTACAGTCTTCAATTCTTGAAGTGTTTGTACATCGAAATAGGTATAGGTATTTTCTTCTCAAAAAGTTGTGGGGTTTCAGGAAATACCTTTAAATTGGAAGCACGTCTTCTAGGAAGCTCCTTATACTCGTCATCGAAGTGTATTTTGTGAAAAATACCTTCACTACTGTACTTCAGGCAGAAAAGGTTTGTGACTACAGGATCACCTACTTTTTTGCCTGATCTAATTGTATCGTAGTACTGTAATGAAGAGTAATTTTTGAAAAATTCATAACTCAGATATTTTACATCATATGGAAAATGTTGTTGCCTTGCCTCCTTTGTCTTATTTGCATATTCTACAGACAAATAGATGTCTTTATTTTTAGACGTCTCTCTATGCACTGAATCGCATTCCGTATTAGTATGACCTCTAACTAAGTTACTTCTGTTCAATTGTAACGTCATGTTTAATGGTAAAGTGCAGCAAGGCATTTGCCATGGTTACATTTCTGTTCTGATAAGTGCACATCCATCACGGAAAACAACTATCGGCATTTTTTCTTCAAGACAATGTTCTTGTAAATAGTCTATAAGACACGAAGCAAAAGTTGAAGGTGTCAGATCCGCCTGCGTTTCATTCCACCAGAAATTCAAAACAGTAAAATTATGGCTGCATAACTTTGTTTTTAATAAAAGTCTCCTGGTTTTGTAATAGGTGACAATTTTACCGCCTGTAAATCCATCGTGATTGTATAACATTGCTTTTCCAGGGCTTCTTCTTTGTTTTTACTTTTTTCACTCTTGCTCTGTCCTTTTGTGAAACGTGTTCTTTCCATTCTTCCTCACTAATATTTTTAGATTCATAAGCGTAGCATGTGTCGCATCTGTTCTTTCTTGGTTGAAATAATGATAAGTTCACGTCTTCAAACTTTGTATTGAATTTAGTTTTTGAAACATGTAGAACTCCGTCAATTTTGCACTTACCTTTATAAACATTAAACACATGAGTTTCGAATCAAATATTGTCTCTAAATATAACTTCGAGGTTCGCTGTGTACAATAATGGCTAGGAAGTTTTGGTAACTCTTCAAATTCAAACAATCAGGCGACATGCTGCACAACGACAAAATGACTTCACACGATTAACTTCAATTTTGATTGCCCGACTACTAAAGTAATGAATCATGGTTTTTTTGTATGCTTTTTCTTTATGAATGTACGTAGGCGTTAATAAATGTTTTTATCTTAAAATGCAGATTGTTAATTTTATTATGTAGGTACTATTATCACTATTAAAAAAAACATTTTAAAAATAATCTCACTCCTTTTGCTGCTTCTGCAAGCGCCATGTTCATTATTTTTTGAGCTCTTGAAGTCATATTGATGAAAAATATTAAAAACTTCCACGTACATACAAAATTTAAACTCACTATTTACTTTAGCACAATTGAAAAAAAATTTAGAGGCATTAAAGAACAAAGTAAATGAAAAGTTTGACGTATGTATTATAATAATCATAACATAACCTTCCAGTGAAAGAAGGTTTCTCTCACCTCTTACGTGGTATAACGGATGAATCGTTGTATATCTGATACGAGGTATTAGAATCCAGCAGATACGTGGCATTTTATAACAAAAAAGTGCAGTTCTGATACCACGTATTAGAATACAACAGATACGTGGTATTTTTATGACAAAAAAAATATCAGTCAGATACGAGTTCTAAACGAATTGTGAATATAACATTATGAAGTGTAACTTGGTCGGTAAAACTTCCGACTATGGTGCGGTAGAACTCGGGTTCGAGCCCCGCTTCACCTCAACTTTGATTGACTTCCAATCGCGAACTCTTGAGAGTGAGTGCATCGTGAAGTTGGCCATGAGAGAAAACTGGAATTTCAAGATACGTACCTACTCGATCGAACGTGCTTTATTTATAGTGAGAGCGAAACAAAGTTTGACCGGAAATTGTCGCCGTTTTAAAACAAATGGTATGTTTTTGTCCGTGGACGTCAAGTCCATGCGAGGAATAAGGACTTTTCGTCCACAAAACGACCAATTTCAGCGGTTAGAAGAAATTCGGAAACCGCCAACACCAACAGCTTAGTACCGGTTATCAGACCGCCTTGAAGTGATAAATTCCGTAAAAGAATTTCGGGAACTCCCACGTTCAAGTCGAGCCGATGTAGAGGCATTTCAGTGGGTGTTATACTGTTCAAATATTCTTCTGTAAAATTTGCTGTCTCTTCGTCTTCGGTAACCAACGTATCTACACTCAAAATAGTAAATAGTGTACCTGAAAAAGAAGTTAGGATTCTATGGTTCAAATTGTTACACTGCTCATTTTAAGACAGAGAATAGTTTTTCCAGCAAGTACGCGTATATTCTCCGTACAAATGGCTTACAGGTCACCATGGATTTCTCCTACTACGTGTCACACTATCTGTCACACAATGGGACGGAAGAAGCATGCTGTCGTCCAGAAGGTCATTTACCCTCTCAGTAATGATACCTTGTCCCAGTTGCGAAAGCCATGATGCAAATCTCTTTTCCTCAGGCCCAGTTCTCATATTTTCGGTTAGTTGTAGTACATGGAAATGTTCCCACGACTGACAATTTGTGGAAAAAGTGTTCGATCTGCTGAACTTTACCACTGGGAACAGGTAGCAGCTGCTTCACATCCCCAGCTGGCAGTACACACTTTCCACCGAATGGTCGGAAGTCGTTGCATACGTCTTGGAGAAGACTAGCCACAACATTTAAAGCGTAATAACTTACCATGGTAACTTCATCCCAAATTATCAATCAAACATTCCTCAATAGCGTGGCTTCTTCGATTTGTGCAGTTATCGAAGAATGAGAGTTCGGCCGAGGTTCAGAGGTAATCTGAACGCCGAATGAGCCGTCCTACCATTCTTCAATAATAATGAAGCTATACGCAGTCTAATTCAAGGTGTTATACAAACAGGTCTTTCGTGTACCTCCGCTGCCTTGGAAATAAAAATTCATGTGATGTTCTGAAGGAGAAGAATTTACAACATTCACGTAAAATAATTTACGCTGCTCAGAATTCAACTCATCGGGGTTAAATACTTCAATATCTCGAATGTTTTCGACAGGATCTTCGTCGATGTCTGGCATATCTCAATCGGCATCTGAATGATAATCGAGGAGATTGGCATCGCTTGCAGTCTTACCAAAATAACGTAAAATCTGGTTAATGCGTATGAGAAGCTTTT
Organism: Henosepilachna vigintioctopunctata; assembly: GCA_030704895.1. Taxonomy (NCBI): domain Eukaryota; kingdom Metazoa; phylum Arthropoda; class Insecta; order Coleoptera; family Coccinellidae; genus Henosepilachna; species Henosepilachna vigintioctopunctata. The sequence continues at coordinate 398,490 of JARQZJ010000013.1, forward strand.
TTTCAAATAGACGTACGGATAAACCGAATCTGCGGTAATCCTCACTCATATATTCCTTGAAACTGTCCCACATAGATAAGGGCGTCCGACTTCGCAAAAGCGTAGTAAATATGCAAATAATTTGCTCATAGTACCGGATATATCCACCAGGGCAGCATGTTCTAGGGTTCCTTTCCATTCTTCGTCATAACAAATCGAATATCTTTGTTGAGCAGCTTCTTGGAACGTATTATAAACTATACTGTCTACTGTGAGAAGATCTCGAAACGATTTCGATCCTGGAGTCTGGAGCAAGAGAATTTGATGGTGAAACTTTTCTACATGTTTCGGACTGTACATCCGCGAACTGAAATTACATTTTCGATGTCTTCTCTACCAACGATTCTGTGAAAATAGTAACGGAAATACTACGGAATTTCGCTATAAAGATATTTACTCGCTTCCGAATTCTCTGAAATTACTTGGAACAAGGCTTCTAAAATAGAAAGTTTACTCTGGCTGTTCTGCAGTGCAATCTCTTCTTGGTCGTCATTGAACCGTAATTAGACCGTACGTTCTCGTGTAAATGAATTGGTAACTTGAAGATTGAATGACTATTTATATTAATTGGAAATTCGAGCAATCTTCAGGCTGCCTCACCCGACCAAACATAAAGAATTAGGATTATATGGTTCAAACTGTTACACTACTCATTTTTGGGACAGATGATAGTTTTTCAGCAAGTAGGCGTAGATTCTCCGTACCAATGGCTGACAGATCACCATAGATTCCTCCTACTACGTCATCTGTCACACAATCGAACGTATGAGAAGAAGTACGCTGTCATCCGACGACCATTTCCCCTCTCAGTAATGATACCTTGTCCCAGTTGCGAAAGCCATGATGCAAATATCTTTTCCTCAGGTTCAGTTCTAATATTTTCGGTTAGTTGTATTACCTGGAAATGTTCCCACGACTGACAATTTTTGAAAAAGATTTCGATCTGCTGAACTTTACCACTGTCAACAAGTATCAGGTGCTTCACATCCCCACCTAGCAGTACACTCTTTCCACCGAAAGGCTGGCAGTCGTTGCATACGTCTTGGAGAGAAGACTATTCAAAGCATTTAAAGCGTAATCATTTTTTTTTTTCATATGGAGAGGAAAAATGCTTTTACGCACTGCCCTCAGCGAAATAACGTGCAGCACTGAGGGTTCGTGTGGGACTCACGTGGCGGTTGTTCTTTGCTTATTCGTCATACCCACTAAAAAACCTCTGCGTGACTCAAGAGTCACCTTCAGAGCATATTCCTAGATGTCTGTTGGAAATGCTCTCCTATCCACGCAGCAACCGGAACTAAGCTTTATGCTTTTGACATCAGTTGTTGCTGGATGTATCGTTCCAACACGACTTTTGTTTCGTGGTCATCCACAATAGATTGAGAACAAAACAACATAACATAATAAATTAAGAATGTATATGGGACGTGTACTCACATACATTTATATCACAGTTGTCTATCACTAGCCTTTTTCACACTGGTTTCTTCTCAAGTGCTAAGGCCCAGGATCACCCAGCAGCTTCAGTCCGTTGTCTCTCCTCCCTGATACTATCCTCTTTCACTTTTATTTCCATGATCTCAGAAAGCTTAATAACTTACGATGGTAACTTCATCCCAAATTATTAATCGAGCATTACTTAATAGCGTGGCTTCTTCGATTTGTGCAGTTATCGAAGAATGAGAGTTCGGTCCAAGGTTCAGAGGTAATCTGAACGCCGAATGAGACGTCCTACCATTCTTCGATAATAATGCAGCTATATGCAGTCGAAATCAAGGTGGTATACAAATAGGTCTTTCGTGTACTTCCGCTGCCTTGCAAATAAAAATATCTTCGATGTTCTGAAGGAGAATAATTTACATCATTTACAACCACATCAGATAGTTCACGCTGCTCAGAATTCAACTCATCAGGGTTGAATATTTCAATATCACCAATGTTTTAGACGATGTCTGGCATATCTCCATCGGCCTCTGAATGATAATCGAAGAGATTGAAATCCCTTGTAATTTTACCGAAGTAACGTAAAATATGGTCAATGGGTATGAGAGCTTTCTTTTCAGATTGGCGTATAGATAAACCGAATCTGCGGTAATCCTCATTCATATATTCCTTGAAACTGTCTCACAAAGATAAAGGACGTCCGACTTCGCAAAAGCATAGTAAATGAAGCTGTATGAAAAGCACCAGGGGCTTTGAATACAGCTTCATTACTTTTGCTACCACCCAAAAAGATACAGCTCAGTTCCAAAAACTCCTTATAGTCATTTCTTGGTTGATGATTCTGATGAAATATAGAAAAAATTATAAAATTGCGACAAAAAAAGATATTTTATAATTTTGAAGTTATAAATATGATTCAAAAAGGAAAAACTGAACTTGAAAATTTTAGTTATATCGAAGTAGGAAAGGCAGCAATTTGAAAGATTTTAATGACTTTGAAAGAAATCATCTTTAGAAATAATAAATATTTTAATTGTAAATTTATTCATAAATTAACACTTACCTTCAGTTGATGAAGTATAGAATGTCGTATTTTCTTTGATTTGAGATAAATGCAATATCTCTGAATCTTTTGAAAATCGGTACATTTGGACTATTTGTCACAGGCCAAGCGACTTCTGCAACGTTCCGTAACATTAATTCAGAAGTATGAGGGCCACAAGCAAGGTATAATAAGTCTCGACCAATTTTATCTTCTAATAATGTACATACGCCATTAAACCAACCTAAAACTGGAAAATACTTTTTAATGGATTGTTAGTTAATCGTCAGTTATTCAAATTTGTCACTCAATTTATTTTTCAGTTCATTATTCGTGAACTAAATCAGAACAATGAATCAAATCCCAATTGGAAAAATTCTCAAATCGAAAAACCGATATTGCGATAAAAATTTGTTCAACTACAACATTAACTTACCAGTATTTGAACTGGTTGTATCAATGCACATTGATTCAACATTATCGCAGAGATTCCACTCTATCAACGTTTCAAAAATACCTGAAGCTTGGCTTTCTCCTGTACCATCAGAAATAATCGGAGTTTTCAAATTTTTGTCAGTTGTTATTCCTGTGACGTGTATTGATAGTCGTTCTGCTTTCGGTTGACCGTTTTCCGCAGGAAGCACTTTCCCATCCCAGTGCACTACGAGAAAGTCATCAAAATTTTCTTCTTTAATCGTATTGACAATTTCTTCTCTTTTTAAAATACGCGCATTGCGAATGGTGGTATAACTCAAGTTATTTTTATCGTTGTCTAGTCCTAAGCATTTTATAACATCAGAAATTATGTACATCGCATTTCTGTTACTAGTTTTAGTTCTATCCAGTGCTAATATTAATTCCGCAGTTAAAATATCGATTTTATTTTAGGTGCTGGCATTGTATCTTCAAAGTCTGAACAAGTTCATTTCAATTCACTAGAATTCGATATGTAACTAGAGAAACTATTTAAGGATGACTGTTGAGATGATTTCATACCTAAAATGAAAAATTTTATAGGTGCAAATATCAGATCCAGAACCCCAACAGTCATCGCCTGTCAAAGCCTCAGGTTTTTATATGGTGATTCTGGCATCCCGTTTTCGAAATTTCCTGCAGTCCGATGTTTATCAATTTTGGGCAACCAAACCTCCGTTTTCAGATCAGATGATTTGTTATTCCGTTGAAACATCGTCGTCGGCTCCACTCGTTCCACCACAACTCCAGCACTTGGATCTAATAAAACCCTCCTCTTCTGCTCGCGGATCTGAAGTATTCGCTGTCTAATCCTCATTCTCAAAACTGGATCTCCACGGAAAATTTCATTCCATCTTGTGCAAGTTTGGAAGGCGTTGATTAGGGAATCCGGATCTAAGCATCTGAAAAAAATTATATTCTGTTAAAATTGCGAAACAACAAATGGAAATAATAAAAACAAATATACAAATAAATAATGAACACATACCTGAATATCGTAGAGATAACCTCTGGGGGCAGCAGCCTGTATTGTTCAATTAATGCTACACCACGCTCCGCCACATCATTCCCAACTGTTAATTTTGTAAAAAATTCCACACACTCTTCAAAACTTCCATCACTAGCCCAAGAATTTACATCTTTCTCAATGAAGTCGTAAGGCAAATCAAAATCTTTGAAAATAGATAGAGAATCTATCGACACAAAGTCACTCATATCTTTGTCTAATATTGCATTCAAATTATCTTTTTTTACTTCAAATTTCCTTGCCTTAACTTTCTTTCCTTTCCGACAGTTAATATTTGCAATCATTTTTTTTTTCACTTCAACTTCTACTTCATCATCAAACAAGGAAATTATAGCTAGCTCTTCAGTTAAATACCATAGATGATTAATCATTTTTACAGTAGCGGCTTTTGATATTTTAGAACTAACGGCTTCGTATCGAATTAATATTTGCAAAAAAGTAAGATCATGATTTGGAGCAAGAATAGCAGAGGGTGAAGAAAACCATGCTTTTATGTAATTTGTAGTAATGAATAAGCATACGTCTCGAAGGCTATTTTTTTCATAATCATTGAGTTTGAACTCGTCTCTAAAAATGAATATTTTCAGACAATAAATTGCCTTTGCCATCCAACGAGCGTGACTCATAGCTCCTGGGCGCTTGAACGAAACCTTTTCTTTTGGGGTAGCTCCCAATAAAATTAATGAGAGTTCCAAAAATTCTTCATAATCACTTCTTGGATGATATTTCTGAAAAAAAGTTAAATTTTATACCATAACTTAATTGAAGCTTATAAATTCATTGAAGCATTCACATGAAAAATTTTTGTATAATTTTCAAACGGATAAATACACAGAAAAAAAGGTTTACTTGAATCAATAAAAAAATTCTTGAACCAGGAAAGTTTGAAGAAAAACCGAAATAATCTTAAACCAAGAGAAAAGTTCTTGGCTCAAGAATTTTTTTCTTAGGCCGAAAACTTTTTTTTTGGTTCAAGATAATTTCGGATTTCCTTCAAATATTCTTGGTTCAAGAATTTTTTCTTGGTTCAACTGTCTTCAGAGAGGTATTGAAATGAGCTTAAACCGTACCTGCATGTAATCTTCTATGAAAACTAATATATCATTAGTTTAATCTTTCAAAATGTTAGCAACCGTATCATCTTCTGTACCACTCTTGTAATTTAGTTTGTTAATTGTATCCCACGAAACTTTAAATCTATTAAAGAGTTGCACATTTGGACCCGATTGAGTGGGCCAATATGCTTCGAAAACACTCTTCAGAATGATTTCAAATATATGTTGACGACATGGTAACCAAATTAACTCACGGCCTAAAACTTTCTCTAATTCGACGCCTGCACCGTGATGAACACCTAAAAAAAATTGAATCATAAAATTGAAATTAGAGATAAAAGTAAACTAATTTTTTATTTTAAAATTATTTACGAAAACTTAATTAAACAAAAAAAATATCTCTATCATTTCTTGTTTTTAAATACATAGAAAAAAATGTTAACTTGAGGCAAAAAAATTTGTTTAAAGACTTAATTTGTTTTGGAGCTAAGAAAAAACTTTTTTGAGACAAAGAAATCTTCTTGACTCAAGAAATTCCCACTTTACCCAAGATATTTTAACTCTTAAAAACATTTTATTGAGCCAAGAAAATTTAGTTCTTTAACCAAGAAATTTTTCTTTTTGTGTAAATATGACTACTTTAATGATCTATTTTACAGATACCACACTAAAAATGGAAAATGGCAATTCAGATTCAATCAAATGTTTTAAAAAAGTTCATAGTTTACGCAATTCCCTGTCCAATTGTACCCTGTCAGAATGTAAGAATGAGGAATTGATATTTTAAGATTATTAGAAAGATTTACCTGTATTAGTAGGGGCGGTATCGAAGCACATTGCTTTTACATAACGACTAACACCCCAATCGTTAAGTGTTGAATAAACAGCCGATGCTTGATCGATTCCTGTTCCAGAACTTATTTTTGGAACTCCAAGCAATTGTTCTTCACCAGATGACGTAAGAACAACCGGCAGTCTATCCACGGAATCAGACCCAACAATATCACTAAGGATTTTACCATCCCAATGAACAACGTAGTTATTGTTTAATTTCAAATTTTCTTTTAATTCTTTAGCAATATCCTCTCTTAAAAGTATACGTTTTCGATGAATAGTGCTGTAGCTTAAATTAACATTATGAAGATCAATTCCAGCACCCTTCAAAGCAGCAGCTAAAATATAAGTAGCAGAAATGCTACTTATATAATGCTACATTTGCGCGATCTAACGCAGCAACAAGTTCTGGTGTCATAATATTAATTTTCTGAGTCTCTGCTGACTTCAAAAGTTCAGCTTCAAAATAAGAATTAGTTGACGTTTGACTTATCGTTGATTGCGATAACGGTAGACCTTGACTTAGTGTAATGGTGCACGTGTCTGAAAGCTCGTCAGGATCTGAAATTTATCGTAACGTTGCAAGTTTTATTTTATTGATGATGTAGTTTTATTTTTAATTTTGAGGTAATTTTGAACATAAATTCTCAACAATTTTCAAAATTTCAGTATGTGAAATAAGTTTAATTTTGAAAAAGTTGTTTTCAGAATTAAAAAAAAAATTGAAAATAGTAATCCTCGAGGAGCTTTAAATATTTTAAAAACATTAAAAAGAAACAGTGACAATAGCTTTGAAGTATTTCGATAAATCTTTTGATCAAATCATTTATTTTTAAAAACTTGTTAAAAAAATTTGAAATTAAACTGTTTTTTGATTTTTCTGAGAACTGTATCTAAATTTATAGAAAGTAATTGCATTAATGTATAAAAAAGTTTACTATGATATGACATCGATCTGAAGAAAAACTGAAGAAAACTTTTCATATTTTACTCTATTTATCAATGATCAATATCTAATTGAAGATCATCAAAATAATGAATAAATTTATTTGAAAATCAAAGAATTTAAATAAGTGTGAATTTAGTAGACATCTGATAATTTTTTAATCATTTATTCACAACTTATTTTTTATAGAAGAAATAGTGTAAAAAAATGCATACGAAAATTTTCACAAGTTTTTTCTATGCAATTTTTTAGATTTTTTACAACCATTAAGTTAAAATTAATCTAAAAATTCTCAATAATTAGCTGTCTGCTGAATTCACCATCATGAATTTAAAGTATCATAATATAAATTTGTTATTTTATATTTAGGTTTAATACATACTTTCATCGTCTAGTTCCATCTTTTCATTACAATTTTCATTCAAGTCTTGGGAACTTTCATCAAAAAAACCACGTCGACCTGGCGATCTTTGTGCTTTTAAAAATTCCTTCTGCTCCTCACTAATATTTTTTAGTGCATATTGATGAGCAATGTCAAATATCCCTTTTAGTTTAATTTTAAAATCATTTTCTTTTTTAATTTGAGTAGGGGATTTTTTGCGTTGGGAACTACGTTGTAAATTTTTCCATTTTTTAAACATTCCTAAAAGTTTCTGGACAGAATTTTGAGTAGTACAAACCGGGATTTGGGCTTTCTTCCATTGTTCTGCAACTTTATTTACTGTCAAATGAGCACTTTTTTTTAAGTCAAACTTTAAAACTTTGTGATGATAAAAAACAATGCCAAAGTCTCCTTAAAATTGGGAAGTTTGCGTCCAACAATACTGTCTGACAGAACTCCAATTAAATAAACTTCCTTATCCATTGTGCATAACAAATAAATTGATAATGTGTCGGATGTCGTTAAGAAATTAGTTCAAAATAACACAAAATACGTAATAACAAACAAGTATCAACCAAAATTAATTTAACGCGTAACATAAGCAAAATATGATACAGATCCAATTTTAGAAAAAAGAATTCTCTAATTATAATAATGATATATTTATTAAAAATTGAAAGAAACAGTGGAAAAGAATAATTGAAAAAAAAAGCGTCCGAAAACTAAGAATACTTCCTCACTCTAGTACACGTCACTCACAGTATTGAAGGCTTGACAATAAAAATATATTACTCAATTCAAAAAAGCTCGGCAATTACCTAATTCTTGGAATCGCAACAGCGTTGAAGTATATTAAATGTAGGTAGAGGGGGGCGAGCTTCAAAGGATTTTTACTTGATATGGATAGTAGGAGTCATATAAATATAAAATAGGTAAAAAATGTTTTTATTTGCTTTTGAGAATTGTTCGTCTTGACCTTGAAATGATTTCCAAAAATCGAATAACATAAATCGGCATTATTTGTTATAAAAAAAAAGCTTTTCCATGTATTGATTAAATTATAATAAACATTCAATTGTTAGGTTAAAACTTTATTTGTGTAATATGATAATTAATTTTAAGAATAAAAATGACAACTTCATAAAAAAATTTTTGGTTTTTTGCAAATAACTTACAATCTGTAAACAAAATTTTAATTTTTTGAGAGACAAGTTATAGGAAATCGAATGTTGTACAAAAAAGTCCTATTAAATTTTCTCATAAAGTTGATGGTTGCGTCGGAAAATTAGAAAAATGTAAAAATTTTGAATCAATTCATCTTTAGCGTTGAATAACTTTTGAAAAAGTGAATATATCAAAAAATTATAAGAGACCTTTTTTGTAGAGCGTTCAATTCTCTACAAGAATATGTTCTGACTTAACCAATCCGATGACTTGTTAAAGAGTTACAAAATTCCAAAGTAAGAAAAAAAAATTTCCCACGTTAATTAAATGGGAAATTGAAATTTTCCACTCGGCACCTCTTTATATTAATATTAAAAGCTCTAACTTTCACAGGATTTTTTTTTCGTCATTTCTGACAATATTTTCAATATTAAAAAAAAAAAAAAAAAATAGTCGGTTTTTTTGAATCAGTCTAATATATATATATATATATATATATATATATATATATATATATATATATATATATATATATATATATATATATATATATACCTATCTTACAATTAAAATTTGTACTTCTAAACTTTTTTCTCCCATCTGCACATGTAATATAATCGCATTATGTACTTCCATTCCTTTCTTTCCATTTGCACTTATTAGATTAATTTTTGGAATTTTAATAATATCTTTTGTTTTATTAAGTTGTTCTATAAACTTCTCATTTATTATGGATACTTCTGATCCAGTATCAATTTATATACATAAATTTTCCGCATTTATTTTCCCATTGACAAATACTAATTCACTAAAATTTTCTTGATTGTGATTTTCATTTCTAAAGTTATAAATTCTGCAGGATGTTCATTGTGTATAATATTGTTTGTGTAGTTTGTCTGGTGCGTTTTTAAAAATTTTGAGTCATCTCTGATTGTTTTGAGGTGCTAGGTTGTTGAAAATCCATCGCCTGTTGACATGCCATATTTAAATACCTTTTTCCTTCAGATTTCTGATTATTTTCCATTGAGTTTTCTTTCCATTTTTATTGATTTCTAAGTGTTCCGTGTTCATAATTATTATTAGTGTATCTTCTATTGTTATATCCCCTATTCTGATTAATGTATTTATTATTCCTGTTACAATTTATAACTTACTTTTACTATCTAGTTATAGATTGTATACAACTTTGATCTCACACAGACAAGATGTATACCTGCGCTAAACCTCTGGTTCAAAACCTGAGTGACTGCTAAGCGGAACTGAAAGTTAAATGAATTGTACCACACCACAGTCAGCTACAGTGAAGATGGGGTGGGTTTATGTAAGAAAAATTCAGTGCCAGGCGCCAGAGGTTTGAAAGTTCTCGGTACAATTCAATTGGTTTTCTGGAGGATCAAACAACAACTCCACCAGATCTAACAGTTCTTAATCTTAGTTCTCCCTAACAGTATTATCCACTTGGTTTGATAAATGATAGTATGATTATGTATATAGATATGTATTGAATATAAAATGAAATTAATAATTTGAAGTACTAAAAAAAGAAATTGAAACAAATAAAAGATAAATTAATTCTCCCTTAGCTAAGAGGACTTAATCGTCACAATGAAAAAAAAAATATATATATATATAATAAATGTTTAAATAAAATAAAATCTTCAGCATATAAATTGAACAGTTATTAAATTAATGTAAACTCAAAGTTAATAAAATAAAAAATAAAATCAAATATAAATTGTCTGCAAACTATGTACTGGAATACTCTCACCACACCAAGCGTTCTCAATCTTCCAGCTTTAGGCTCAAAGATCTTGTACGAAACCTTCTCCAAATAGTTATCCAATAATTCCAGAACCAATAATAATTCCAGTACCCAAAAAAAAAACAAAACGGAGAAATCCAAAAGTAAACGTAAAAATGAAAACAAAAAACGTAAAACGAAAAACCCTGAAACAAAAGCCTTCATGAAACAAACAATCAAAACTAAACTGAAAATACCTGAACTTACGCAAAGATCTAGTGTGCGGTATACTGTGTATCAAGAACACGCGCTTTGATCCCCTAAAGGGCACTTCTTCTGTTCACAATTTCCAAATAACGAACAAATTCCAGAAGAATTCAACGACCATCAAATGATCCCAATACTGGATACTTATTCTTTTCGACAAATCAAATTTCCATAAAAGAACGAGTATATAATTTGATGAAGGTCTCAACACGTCTCCTATCTTAATGATAATTAATATCTGATCATTTTTCAGAAAAAAAATACCAGCCAACTTTTTTTTCAGTCAGGTTAACTTCCATCGTCTTACAAACAACACAACATGACAATCAGACCTTCTTAACAGTGGAACGAAAGAGTAACCCTAACCTCACAAAACTAAACACTCACGAAAAGATGACACTAAACAAAATTATAACGTTATAAATTATCATTAAAATTATTTCATCTTCGATTAATTGTTCTTAAGTTTCCTTCTATTTCCATGAGATATTCCATAAATACATCCAAATTATTTATTTAATTATACAATATTTGATTTTCTGCTTTTTTTCCATAATGCTTGCTAAGACATTTTATTATACTCTCTTCTGGTATAACTGGCTCTAAATGCTTAGACATATTATACACATTCATTGCATAATCACATAAATTTTTATACCTAGTATAATAAAATTTTCCCCAAAATATTTCGTGCCTGCTTTTATTTTGATGTACCTTTTCCCAAAAATAATCCATTAATTTTTTTTTCAAATTCTTCCAAATTGGTGATGTTATCTTCTCTACTGTTGAACCATAAAAAGGCACTTGAACTCAATTGTCTTTTAATAAATGATTTTTGATCTTCTCAGTTCAGTATATACTTCAATTTTGTTTTTAACTCTTTAATAAATTTCTTTGGGTGTAATTTTGTTGGATAACCATCAAATTTTTGTGAATGGTCATTCATGATATTCATAGGATTAATTTCTAATTTGTTTTTTTTTTATTTCATGTATCATACAATTAATCTGCTCACTTTGCTTCTGATTCATTTCTTCAATTTTTTCCTTAATTTCAGTTTTAAATTCAGCTCTAAATATCCTATTTTCTCTTCTTGTTTTTCTCTGATCTCTTCCATTTGTTCATTTACATTTTCTATCCTTTCTTCCACTTTATCAAATTTCATATATTCTTCAAATGTTTTATTTATAACTTTTATTTCTGTTTTAACACTATTTGTGAATTTTTCAAATTTATTATCCATACTTTCTCTCATGTTTTTATTTTCTTCTTTCATACTTTCTCTCATGTTTCTATTTTCTTCTTTCACTTCTTTCTTCATTTCGTCCATTTTTTCTCTCATGTTTTCATTTTCTTCTTTCATTTCTTTACTCAATTTTATTATAGGAGCCAAGATTTCTGAATTTATATTTTCTGTTTCATTATTTTTGTTAATATTTTTTTTAGAATCTATTCGTATTAAAATTTCCCTGTCTTTATTATTCTCCTATTTTCTACTTCTATTCCTGACTCATTTTGATTTAGTTCATCCACTCTCACATCCACCCCATTTTCGCTCTCATATTCACTTAAATCATCTCTGTCATTATTATTACAGAGTTTCTTCTGATCAGACGTTTCAAATTAATTGATTTATTTGTTATCTTTTTTAATATATCTTTTGAATACCTGTTTCTAAATTGCACTACGTTGCGTGCGCCAATTGTTATAATATTATTTGTCAAGTTCTAATTGTTATTATTTTTATTATTGAATTTAATGTAATTTTCTTATGAATTTTGAATTTTGGAATCAATTTGATTCAGTTGTCTCTTTCTCAGGGTGGATTCTTTTTTCGAAATCTCAATTTTTTTTTTAAATAATATTTCTGCTGAATTTTAAACATACAATTTAATTTCAACAAGAAATAAAAAAATATTGAACAAACTCTTAAACTTCTTACAACTAAAATAAACTTATAATTTGAAATGGCTTTATTTGTTATTCGATATTAATTTAATAGTTAATGAGGTACCTTTTTTCTTCGAGCTCTCTTCTTTCATCTTTATGAAAGAAGAGAGCTCGAGAACGATTCCAGACTTCTTTATAATAATTTTCATGAATTTTCATATTTCAGCTCCAAATTTTATTTTCCTCCACTTGGATTCCAAATTTCTTATAAATTTGCTATTCCTATATTTTGCAAATAATTTTTCTTTTTTCCATATATTCTTACAAATTTTATTTTCAATCCCCAACTCAACTTCTAAAACCTCTTCTTGGCGTCCCTCTCTCGATTGTTCTCAAATTCCTCTTGATTCTCAGTCTGATATATTTCAAAGCAATCTTTGATGTCTAATTTTCGAATTTCGTGCATAAACTTGATTTCTGTGATTCTTCATTATTTTAATTTGTGTTGTCTATGGTTTGCTTCTGCCACAGCCTAACTTCGTATTTGAGGTTATGTTTTACAGATGTCAAGAATTCCATACTTATAAAAGAAATCATGTATACAATATATTTGAACATTTTAATTAATCAATATAAATTATATCATTTTGGTAAGGTGGAATATATTTAAATTATGTTTATTATATATACATATTTCAATTTTCAGGTTACTATTAAAGTTGACTATTCTTTACTATCGATTTGATTGGCTCGATTTAGATCGATTTCATGAAGTTTTTTGGAAATGGATTTTACAAATACATTATATGAATACTATTATTTGAGAAGAAATGAGTTATACAAAAAAAATACGTAACTATAAAGAATCAAAATGAATGAATATTACCTTCTTAACTAAATACAAGTGATTGTTATTAAAATATGCTGTGTTGAACAAATCAACTTTTGAAAGAAATTTAACTGAATAAACATATTATTAAATCGAATTACCTATATCTACAAAACTGTATGTATGTTTAAATTCTTTCATAATAAAGTAAAATGCATGAAATATGACTTTGTCGGAACAACCAATTTAACAAGTTAGAAGCATCACCTTGAGAAAAATTGAACTTTATTTATTTTATTTCATTATAAAGATTGCATGTAATTTTACCTTAACAATATTATATATATATATATATATATATATATATATATATATATATATATATATATATATATATATATATATATATATATATATATATATATATATATATATATATATATATATATATATATATATATATATATATATTTATTCAGAAGCGTATATATATATATATATATATATATATATATATATATATATATATATATATATATTTATTCAGAAGCGGCCACTCAACTCAATCAGCTGCAGTTAAGTTTTTTGAATCCGTCTACGAGTGTTTGGATAAACACTTGTTTGTCGCGGGGTTATTTTTTGCTTTATCTGTCGGCATGTGATGTTTGTTATATGTTAAAGAAAATGAAGAAAGGTTTATTAAAGTGAATAGTAATCATGAGTATTCAACAAGGAACAGGGATGTGCTACTTATTCCAATGCATAAAACAGCAAAATTTTAGCATTCTATCTATTATCAGAGTATTTTAATTTCCAACCATTTACCATTCAATTTAAAAGTACTGAAAGCTCATTTTTTTTAAGAGGATAGTTAAATCTCTGCTCTAACAAAGGCATACTATAGTGTGGCAGAGTACTTCGATGATTCAAATGTAGGCAATAATGTATGCATCACAGTATCACCTCTCATTAATATTACTCCGAATAGTGTACTGTTTTGCTGTTCTGCGTTTTGGTCATATTACGCATAACTCGCACGCGTAAGGATGATTTGAAGAACCAGCGTTGAAACCTATTAAGCAGACGAATATTACCTAGCAAACCCGAGACTGAACGAAGTGTTATTTATTACGTCTAGGCACAAGGCCGCTTAGGGCATAGATTTTGTTCAGTAATATTAGTAGATGTTTGAAACTGAAACGAATTATTTCATTCAAATCTGAAATAATTTCTGCACTCTGTATTCTACTTATTCGATTTTTTTATTTGAAGTCGTAATAATAATAAATAGAGGATAAATTTAATTCTAATATATAGTCGATAATAGAACACTATCACGTAATATATTTCTAGACGAATTCAAATTATTATGGTATAAAATTAGGGCATAAATAAAGATGACTCCACAAAATGATATAAAAAAGAAATTAATTTCATTTTCACATGTACTCGATAATAGCATATAATATATTGTTTCATTAATTCAAAATTGTATAGTATAAAAATGTGGCTTTTATATAGATAGATTCACAGAATGGGACTGAAAAGAAATAAATTTCATTCTCACATAATATATAACACCATAATTTTACACCAGCACATAATTATGTGCTGTATAATTTATGAATTTAGGGCCTTTATAAACATGGATTCATAAAATGAGTTGAAAAAGAAATTAATTCTATTTTCACTTATAGTCAATACTAGAATACCATTACATAATATATTCATATAGTTGGTTAAATTATTATAGTATGAAGTTATATACAATCAAGGCTTTCATAAAGATGAGACAGTTTTCACAAAATGAGACAAAAAAGAAATAAATTTCATTCTCACGTACAGTGGATAATAGAACCAGCACATAATATATTTCTTCATTAATTCAAATTTTTATAGTATAAAATTTAGGGCCTTCATAAAAATTGATTTACAAAATAAGGCACCAAAGAAATAAATTTTATTTTCTCATATAGTCGATAATAGAATAATAGAACGCATTCACATAATGTAATGTATGCCACTTGCCAAGTAATATTACGGTGAAAACATCACATTGCACAGTACGCAACGTGATAAACCGAATCAGCACGCGTGATTGTCTGCGAGTAATGTTTAACGTGATGGTGTGATATAACGGAGTGATATTACTTTCGAGCATGTTGTGATAGGACATCACATCACACCTTAACGTACTGTTTTGCGCACGTCTATTTGTTAGTGTGAAATCTCATAAAAATATGTTGATTTAGTGTTTTCTCAATTTTGGTAATAGAATGAAGAACTTGAATATTTGTATTTTGTTCGAATGGCCTGCGTTTCGAGACAATCGTATTCATTTTCTCAAAATTTGAGTTAATTCAATGAATTGCTTCGGCTTGAGAACATTTCGTTCAAAGCACAGGATTCAACAAAAAATTTATGAAGGTGAAGTCTTATTGTATATCGCCAAAAATAAGGAAACACTGAATAGAATATTTGTTATATGGGACGGACTTCACTAAGAATTTTGGTTTCGAGCCAATTTGGGGCCCCAACCCCTTGTGTGACATCAGGACTTACGCAGTCAATGCTACGGATTAAAATTTTTCCACCAATTTTGGCAGCATAAAGCGTTCAATCACTGCAACTGTGCACTTTCTGATTAAAATTCCACCACTAAATGGTTCCTTAGCTCTGGCTTACTTTAATGAAACTTCATATTAGACCACCAGATTTTATTCATTCTCTGTACTCTTGAAAGTAAAAATGTTTGAGATATTATTTTTTTTCTGCTCAGGTACCATAATTTTTCTTGCTTCACCAACATGTTTATCATTCTTTTCTTCATCTGAAGGAATATATTGTCGTTTAATATTGTCATAACTTGCATACAAATGAAACACTGAATTTAATTGTTTTAAATGAAATATTCTAATTCTCATTTTTCATTGAATGCATGGTTTTCTTCATTTAACGTACGTTTCTTCGCAAATATGATGGAATTTTTGCTTATAAGTTCAATTCATTAATACACAAAGCAGCCAAAGTAATAACAAGCTCAAAATAATTAAAAACTCTTCAATAACTTAATAGTAACCTTGCGCAATCAAAACTGTCATCTTGTTAGCTAATAATGCCAGGGATTCTCGAACTGTGTATCTATTTTGCAATCGGGAAATTCCTCGAGTTTTCTTAGGCGAACAGTGGCTTGCGCGTCATTTTAATTTCGACGCGAGCATCAAATAGAGATTATAGTACAGGATCCGTGGCCTATTTTTTCACCTGATTACTATCAAGCTAATTTTCCGTGAGTAGCTTCATTTTGATAAGACGCCCAACAATTTCCTGTGCGAAAATTTTTGATTGTGGTAGCTAACAGAGGTAGCAATGATGAAATATGTCGATTTGATGATTCTTCAATATTTATTACTAACTGAATTGTTTTTATTAAATCTTATGATAATTATCTAAATTATTTGAAAAAATATTTGTCCTACAAAATCTATGGTTTCATCAAAGAGTCCTCCCCCTCCAACATGTATTGATAACGATATCACTAAAAATGATTACTATCCAGCTGATTTTTTTTTTATTACTTAGTTAATATTTATATAATGTAACGGTCATATTGTCCTACAAATTCCGTGGTATGTTATCCCGGTCCTACGCTCAGAAATTGTTAATACCATATGACCATTTTTCTCATTACTAACTGTAGGACAAAAATATTACATAATAGGATAGTGTGTTCAGTGCCCAAATAAAACAATGTCCTACAAAAAAACAGGTATGTATCACTAGTCCGACAAGAATTGTCATTTTTTCGTTTTCCTATTTCTAACATAAGATACAGTGAAAAAATCTTTTTAAAATTTGAATAAGTTTATTTTTTGGAAAATTAGGTACAAAAATTGGTGTATTGGTGTATTTATAGATAAAAAAAATTAATCTTCATCATATTCATCTGATTAATCTTCATAATCTTCGCTACTAACATCGCTGTCATCTTCATTTATTTCACTTTCCTCACTCGTGATATCTGACTCTGTAATAACATGAAAAAATTAAGTAAATTATATAATAATGAATAATCAATCAATAAATAACAATAGTATAAATAGATTACCTTGTATTTCAGAAGATAATTCTTCAAAAGATGGACTTTGGGGACCATCAAACCAATAATATTCATATTTGCCATCAATTATTGTCCATCCAAAATTTTCCGGCAATTTTTCCGTGGGGCACCGCATATGCGCGTTACACCATACATTGCAGATAAATGCAGTTCTTTTAATTTGTTGTAACAATTCTTCTTTTGTTGGTGGCAAACTGGAAGGATCATATCCTACGATTTTTTGTTTTAAAATTTCTTCATTTTCATTTTTTGATTTATATCCTTTTTCAAATAACTCGTACAGTCCTTTGTTGATATCATTTTTTGTTTTTAATGAATACACTCTGCATACATACTCTTCAATAATTTGAAATACCTCATTCGATGTTGTTAATGCTGTATTTTCAATCCGTAGGAGTCATACTTTTTCGTGCGTGCTGCTGGCGTTCATCGATTTATAAGACGTTATATTATCACGTCAAAATATATCCAAATAATTTCTCGAAAGACAAAAAAAAATTAAACGTAGTTAACTGAAAAATGCTTACTAACACTCTTATACTCGACACAAACGTGGGATACCTACTACGACGGAGTAAAAATGCTCTGCGCACGCGTAACGGCAAAACTGGTCATATGGTATTAACAATTTCTGAGCGTAGGACCGGGATAACATACCACGGAATTTGTAGGACAATATGACCGTTACATTATATATATATTAACTAAGTAATAAAAAAAAATCAGCTGGTTAGTAATCATTTTTGGTGATCTCGTTATCAATACATGTTGGAGGGGGAGGACTCTTTGATGAAACCATAGATTTTGTAGGACAAATATTTTTTCAAGTAATTTAGATAATTATCATAAGATTTAATAAAAACAATTCAGTTAGTAATAAATATTGAAGAATCATCAAATCGACATATTTTATTATTGCTACCTCTGTTAGCTACCAATATCGACAATTTTCGCACAGGAAATTGTTGGGCGTCTCATCAAAACGATGCTATTCACGAAGATTCAGCTTGATAGTAATTATTTTTACATCAATGATCTGTACTACTACTTTTAAACGTAGGAACCGGGATAACATACCACGAAATTTGTAGGACAATATGGCTGTTAAATTATATATGTATTAACTAAGTAATAAAAAAAAAATCAGCTGGTTAGTAATCATTTTTGGTGATCTCGTTATCAATACATGTTGGAGGGGGAGGACTCTTTGATGAAACCATAGATTTTGTAGGACAAATATTTTTTCAAATAATTTAGATAATTATCATAAGATTTAATAAAAACAATTCAGTTAGTAATAAATATTGAAAAATCATCAAATCGACATATTTTATCATTGCTACCTCTGTTAGCTACCACAATCAAAAATTTTCGCACAGGAAATTATTGGGCGTCTTATCAAAATGAAGCTACTCACGGAAAATTAGCTTGATAGTAATCAAGTGAAAAAATAGGCCACGGATCCTGTACTATTAGGACCTTGTTAGTAGAAGTGGAAATAATTTGCTCATCAATTAATTTGAGATTACAAAAAAATATAATTGTAATATTCTCTCTATAAAAATGTTGTTTTTCATTCTGAGAAAATAGAAATATTTGGCAGACCACATCAATTCAAGGCGCGGACCACATGCGGCCCGCTGCTTGTAATTTTTCAATAAATTTTCACGATATGATTCAACAATTTTTTGATGATTGGAAGTAATGATATAATTTTTTTGGGGATGTGAGACTTTTACTGTTAGAAAGTCCGTGATGCTATAGTACATATCAATATAATCTGAAACCAAGACAAAATCAATAAATATAATGTTGGGTTTTTCAGATTAAATATTATACTTATTGAATTCAAAGTAATAGGCAACTTAAATATGAAAAAAAACACAAAACTGTCATAAGCTTTCGTTTCTCCGTTTGTAGGTGTGAAAATCGTCAGTTAATTTTCCAAACAGGCTCTAAAGTGAACCATTTTATGGTCAATACATCATTTTGTCAACATATTTTGATATTCATTTGAACTAATTCTGATCAGTTTCAGTACAAACGCCTTGAATAAAACAGTAGGTGTTCTATTGTGTTGAAACGGTTGTTCAGACCGACGATTTGTTTTTAACCAGATAAATGAGCAAGGACTCACTTAGTGTTTGCTTTTGCACAATAAATCTCATTAGAACACCTAACACAAAGTAAAACTGAGATCAGCTTTGATTGAACAATTGGATTTGACTAATCCTATTGATTCTTTTGGATCTAATTGTGCCATGAATTCCAGGAAATGGAGACTAGGAAACTTTATCTGCCGATGTTACCCACCTAAATTCTTTAAACCCTCGAGTTGCAACCACTTTTGATGGGTTAGTACTGTCTAACATCCAGTTTCGTCAGGGTTTCGTATTTTATGAGGTTAAATGTTTTATTATTCAGGTTTTTCTTGAAACTCACCAATATTTACCTAATTGATAAATGTGGATGAAGATGGCCAGAATAAAGAAGTATTTTCTAGTTTATGCACTGATACAAAAGAATTTCTGTGATCCAATTAATACATTATTACATTACTGCACTACCTGTATAAAATGTGAAATATATACATTCGAGTGGGATGAATATCACTGTACCCAAAGTATTCATTCGATGTTTTTACACTCGATTTTAATCATGCCTTCACTGCTGAAATATCCTATAATGTCGGAACAACGCCTCTTCGCTAGTTTTCGTAAATAAGTATATCGGTGCGGTTTTCATAGGCGATATTAATATACTTCAAAATGTTCTGTTACTATTTCCAATTTTAAAGATTTTTTATGATTCTTCATCGCATACATGAGTTATTGTTTGCATACTTTGATTTGTCCGAATTTTTGTTGAATGTTTTTCGCAAATGTTTCGTCGCTCTTGTCAAGCAGCATTTCGGTAAAAACAAAATTGATATATGGAGTGGAGTGCAGGAACCAGTATTACGAATATATAGTTTGCTTTAGAATGTCTATTCGTTTTCAGAATAGCGCGTTTGCTTTGCAACAAACTACACGTGAACTATATGAAAAAGTTCATATCAGAATTATTTCTATACTCTACGAGCCACTACAGAGAGTAAACTCACAGATGTCACAAATATTTGGATCAACCCCATAAATCAAAATACTTTCAATTAGTTGTCATAATTTGTAGCCTTAATTAATTTCGAAGACGCCCATGACATTCGCTCCCAATTGTGATTTCACGAGTAAAATTAAAATATTATAGTCGGTTTCACTATTTATTTCACTTATTTGACCGCAATTGTTTGTCAAACTATTTCTTATATGATTGTCGGGAACTATCATGAGATCGACAAAGGCGAAGACGCCCACTGCGCACCTGTTGCAACGTGTTTGTCAACATATTCAATTTCTAATTTTTTAAGAGGTGGAATTTCGATTTATATCGAATTGCTATACATCGTGTTCAGTTATTTCAGATCTTTTTATGATTAATTGAGTTTCGTTTCGTTTTATGCTTATAATTTCGTAAAATAATCTCGTTTTTGGGTGATTCTGTTCTTCGTGTTTTCGTGTTTGAATTTATGTTTCTGTTGTTTTCCATATTTTGTGCGGGCAGTAAAGTTTTTCTTGGTGTATGTATTTCGCAGGTTATATCCCGTATGTGCTACTCCAATTTTATGTTTTGAGAAGAAATTTTTGAATTTATAAAATACTGTCTATATATGGTAACGATATATGCGAGTATATATTTTTTTGAGTTTTCACCTTTCTCATTGTTCTTCGTTCATTTGTCAGTATCTCCATCGTATAATTCATAGGCTCTCTTTTTAAAGCAATAATTTATTATTTTCATTGGGTGTTATAACAAAACTAAATGTACTTGCCAGAAAATGTTCAAAAAATATCACCACAACGTAAGACATACACTTCGTATTTGAAGTAGGTACTTAAGAACCGCTTTCAATATTATTACGTTTGGAATATTATAATAACTACCTATAAAGCTTTTTGAATGAACTACTTATTCATTCAATGAGAATTAGTTTAAAGGTCTTTAGGTAATCTCCAATAAATGTAGGTACCTAAGAATAAAATCTAAATAATATGCTCATTTACTTACTGTCAGATCATTAAATCATCGTATACCCTTATAGTCATCAGAATCTGTGTGTGAACAAGTGTTACGAGTATCTACCTTTGCAGATTGTAGGAAACGCGTATATACTGAGCATTACATTCTTCAGCAACTTCATTGCTTATCTTGAGCGTTTTGAGGAGGTTTTCAAAAATTTTTGTACTGACACCAATCCATATTGGCTTCAATCCTATTTCTAATGCATGAGTAAGCATACAAGCTGAATTTGAATAGTTCTAACTTTTTTAGATCGTGGTATTCTCAAGATTATCTCAGCAGACGACGATTCAAATACTTCACCTATTTTACGTTTCTTAAGATTTCTGGTAACTATAGCATCGAAACTTCTTCTCGATTGTGGTTGTAAAGCTGGTATTAGACGTATTCACTTCATTGTTAATACTTGTTAATATTGTTAATACATTGTCGATCGAATGCGTGTGACGTGCGAATAAGCGGCATCATGAAGAGTATGTTTTCCGGTTATGGTGTCCGAAAACCTATCGAAGGTATCAAAGTTCTTTGGATTATATTTGTCTCTTTTATTTGGTTATCTTATTTGTTATATTCCAGGTCACATTTCTCCTTTTTCCTATGAATATACAGTTGCTTCAGTTTCCGATTCCGACAGTTAGTTGTAGTATAAACGAACACCAAATCAGTTAGGAATATTGATGACGTTTATCATACTTCTGAAAATCATACCAAGACGAATATGTTTCGATAGTTTCAAAATACTACCTCTTACTCTGAACACTATATTTTGTGCGATTTATGATAGAACAAAATGTTTAGGCTTCTTCCTTGTGCAACGAACTCTATCACCTCAAGCAATAGTTTTTAACAGTAAATTGAGTGTATCAGGCATAACCTGACATACAATTTGAGAAATATCTCGTCACTTTTGAGCTGGTATCATTTGATTTTCTTCTATTTTTTCAAAATCATTATAGTTTCAACAACGGTGTATTCGGTGTTGAAGCTACAATAGTTTTGTTCGTGCTATAATTTTTTTGCTTGATTGCATCAAACGTATTCAGATTTAGAAAGCATTCAACAGTTTCGTTTAAAGATGTTGAATAAAAAAAAAATTGGATGATCATCATTATCAATATCTCAATACTTTTCATTCGAATACTCTATATATTTTAATCGTAAAAATTTGTCAAAAGCGCATTTTCCTTTCATTGTATTATTATTCAATAATAAAACATAATAAAACAATATTTAAAATTTTTTCATAATTTAATATAAAATACGCATGACGACGTTTCGAAGTACTACTTCTCTATCAAATGCTGGATTAATACTGTGTGTAATTTTACAAAGTCAGTACTTATAGCTATTTTCACAGAACATACCAGGTATGTTTTATAACTAACTAGCTGACCCGGCGAACTCTGTTCCGCCTTAAAGGCAATAAATAAGCAGATTTTGGAACTTATTAATTCAAATTGTTTATTAGAAAATACAAATGAAAAACTTAAGTACATTAATTTTTAAGTTCTTATATTTTGGTGCATAGGTTGCACTCTTCAGTCATCTTGTGATACACGACATTTTTTGTTTTATTATCATGCGCAAAAGCAAAGAACGCAGATGCTCTTCTGACTCGTCAACATGCCACATATAATTGACCATGGGAAAAACATGGATATTCTAGATTCAAACCACAAACTTTCAAAAATTGGCCTTGTGATTTGTTAATGGTCATGGCAAATTCAAGACAGAAATTAAAGTCTTTCAAATTCAAACGACATATCGTTTGGGATCATCGGAATCCTCGAAATGAAAACTTCCCCACCTCAGAATTTTCCTTTGAGTATCGTCGCGTAAATTACATTGTTGATCAATTTTCTAACTACCAAACGCGTACCGTTGCGCAGTTTTGTTTGGTTTATGTTTCGAAGCATGATTACTACGGAGCCAACCTTTTGGCGTAAATTGTGCAGTGGTAAGCCAGCCACATCCAAGGAGTTCAAAAATTCAATTGGATAGTTGGTGGCTTCATCTTCATTTTTGACGAAGTCAATTGATTTGTATGAATGCACTGTTCTAATGATCTTATTCTGAATTATTTAGTTCAGGCCATCTACATCCTCATTTTTATCCGCTTAAATTGCTCACATACTCAACCATTCATTATTTTTGTAGTTAGAAATAACGTTTGAAATACATTGTTGATAAGTTCGTCTTTTGATGAAGCAAGGTTACAGAAATTATTTGGGAATGATATCAATCCGCTCGATTCGTCGACAGGTACTCGACCATTACCGATAGTCAGTAATTGCTCAGAGAAATCTTCAGCAGATGTATCGTTCAGCAATGCAACTCTCATGTTTGTTGTCAGCTGCAGTTTCTTCACATAGTGCCATAGATTCGACGATTTGAGGCAAGCGTTTATTTCGTCGGTAGCCGTAGATCTTGGAATTACTGGCAGTATTTGGCGGAAATCTCCAAACAGTAAAATCATTGCTCCTCCAAAACATCTCGAGTCATTGCGTAAATCTTCAAATGTTAATTTGAAGGGTTAACAAGGGTTAGGTGCTTCTAATGCACTTAACCGTCATTGTGCATTCGTCCCAGAAGATGATTTTCGATGCCGATAAAACTTTGGCAATTGCTGAGTTTTTCGCAATATTACATGTTGGTTCTTCAATAGTTTGAAGATTTTACGGTAATTTCAATGCTGAATGAGCCGTACGGTGTCCTTCTAACAATGTGGCTGTATTGTATTGTATGTGACAATATTCCAGAAGAAGCAACTGCAACCGCTATGTTGGATCTCGCACGTACGATGGCTAAAGCTACTGGCATGAGGAATGTCTTACCAGTTCCACCAGGGGCATCTAGAAAATATAAACCACCATTTCCATCACCAACTGCCTTCATTAATGTATCATAAACCTCCTTTTGTTGGGAATTCAACAGGGGTACATCCGTATGAATTAAAAAATCTAATTCCTGGTGATCATATTCACATTCCCGTTCCAATTCTCGTTTAAATCCGTCATTCATTTCACGATTTGGTGAAACCTGAAAACCTGACTAATAAACTACCGCACATGAGGTAACACATGTCTTCGATCGAGATTAAAGCACCACTATGCATATCCTCATTCATCTCAAAATCGTGATTTCTGGAACTGACACGAATTTGATGTAAAATATCTTTCAACATATTACTGACGTTTCATGTCAAGTCACACGGGAACGCTGTAGAACGGGATAAACAGTGTCCTATGTCCGTCTCCTGGCTCTAAGCTAGCTCCCCACCAATTTTCAGCCAAATCGGTATAGCCGTTCTTGAGTTATAAATTGTGTAACTAACACGACTTTCTTTTATATATATAGATTGGAATGAGGACCATAGAATACACTGATATTCAACAAAAGGATCGTATACCTGGAGATGAACAAAGAAAATCAATTTCTTATCATAAACATAATCATAATCTTTATTTCATAATAACCTTCTGCTGCAAAATCTCTTACATAGCAAGAACATTAATAGAAATAGTGTCACTTAAATAATGGAGTTAGAAATCACCAATCGTATAAGGTTCCAACTCAAGTAATATTTTAAATATATGTCTCTTGAATGTCTTGTGATCTTCAATCATCTATACAGTAGTTGGAAATCTGTTAAAGAATTCAACATATCTATATTCTGGCTGCTTCTAGGTTGACGAAAGTGAGCATCCCGGATACAAATAATTGACGTTCCTAATGTAATACCCCCTTCTTTGAGGTTTATACTTCACAAAGAGATTTTTATTCTCGTGAAGAAACAAAAGACACTCTTGTATACATACATCTGGTAGGGTGAGTACACTAAGGCGGCCAACTTTATAATAAGTCAATGTGGGCACCCACCCCTATCCACAATAAGACTTAGGATTTGTTGGAATTGTTGATGGTGTACTTAAATTGGAAACAAACAACACTTACCGAATTAACATTTATTTTTAAAATCATATTTTTCACATGAGTGGCATTTTTTTAATAGGTCTGGGTTTTGATTCAGAATGTCCAAAAAGTTTTTACAGCTGCCCATATTGAATTTTATAATTAGCATTGCACGCAATGTTTCTACTTTTAGTGACGACTTTTCGGATGTCCATAAGCTGTTCATTAAGGAGAAAACTCGTTCCGTAGGAGCGTTTGTTCTTGGCAAACAAAGTAGGTACTGGATGATGGCCAGGCAATTCTGGAACAGTATTCCGCTGTCTTTGAAATGTTTGAACACCTCTATCCATCGCTGTTCTGTACTGCTCTTCATATCCTCCCATCTCTTTAGGAAATCATTATTCATTACAATAAAATAATTATTCTAAGAATTATATTTAATGCAGGCAAACTTAAATTAAGTAAAAGAAGAAACTTACGTTGAAAACCTACACATTTTTTTATATAACAGCCGTTTACATATGTTTCAAGGTTATTGCCTATCGTCAGAACGGCGTAGTTCAAGTTAAAGATGAAAGTACTTGAAGAGATATATAAAAAATTAATATATAAAACCCGAAACACAGTTTCTTACACGTTTTATACACCCAAAACATTTGGGAAGAGTCAACACAACGTTGCAGACGACAATGAAATACCGTCCGGCTATTATGAGACTTTTATAGTTTCTGGAACTACCCAGATAATCTTAACAATAAAATAATTATTCTAAGAATTATATTTAATGCAGGCAAACTTAAATTAAGTAAAAGAAGAAACTTACGTTGAAAACCTACACATTTTTTTATATAACAGCCGTTTACATATGTTTCAAGGTTATTGCCTATCGTCAGAACGGCGTAGTTCAAGTTAAAGATGAAAGTACTTGAAGAGATATATAAAAAATTAATATATAAAACCCGAAACACAGTTTCTTACACGTTTTATACACCCAAAACATTTGGGAAGAGTCAACACAACGTTGCAGACGACAATGGAATACCGTCCGGCTATTATGAGACTTTTATAGTTTCTGGAACTACTCAGATAATCTTAACAATAAAATAATTATTCTAAGAATTATATTTAATGCAGGCAAACTTAAATTAAGTAAAAGAAGAAACTTACGTTGAAAACCTACACATTTTTTTATATAACAGCCGTTTACATATGTTTCAAGGTTATTGCCTATCGTCAGAACGGCGTAGTTCAAGTTAAAGATGAAAGTACTTGAAGAGATATATAAAAAATTAATATATAAAACCCGAAACACAGTTTCTTACACGTTTTATACACCCAAAACATTTGGGAAGAGTCAACACAACGTTGCAGACGACAATGAAATACCGTCCGGCTATTATGAGACTTTTATAGTTTCTGGAACTACCCAGATAATCTTAACAATAAAATAATCATTCTAAGAATTATATTTAATGCAGGCAAACTTAAATTAAGTAAAAGAAGAAACTTACGTTGAAAACCTACACATTTTTTTATATAACAGCCGTTTACATATGTTTCAAGGTTATTGCCTATCGTCAGAACGGCGTAGTTCAAGTTAAAGATGAAAGTACTTGAAGAGATATATAAAAAATTAATATATAAAACCCGAAACACAGTTTCTTACACGTTTTATACACCCAAAACATTTGGGAAGAGTCAACACAACGTTGCAGACGACAATGAAATACCGTCCGGCTATTATGAGACTTTTATAGTTTCTGGAACTACCCAGATAATCTTAACAATAAAATAATTATTCTAAGAATTATATTTAATGCAGGCAAACTTAAATTAAGTAAAAGAAGAAACTTACGTTGAAAACCTACACATTTTTTTATATAACAGCCGTTTACATATGTTTCAAGGTTATTGCCTATCGTCAGAACGGCGTAGTTCAAGTTAAAGATGAAAGTACTTGAAGAGATATATAAAAAATTAATATATAAAACCCGAAACACAGTTTCTTACACGTTTTATACACCCAAAACATTTGGGAAGAGTCAACACAACGTTGCAGACGACAATGAAATACCGTCCGGCTATTATGAGACTTTTATAGTTTCTGGAACTACCCAGATAATCTTAACAATAAAATAATTATTCTAAGAATAATATTTAATGCAGGCAAACTTAAATTAAGTAAAAGAAGAAACTTACGTTGAAAACCTACACATTTTTTTATATAACAGCCGTTTACATATGTTTCAAGGTTATTGCCTATCGTCAGAACGGCGTAGTTCAAGTTAAAGATGAAAGTACTTGAAGAGATATATAAAAAATTAATATATAAAACCCGAAACACAGTTTCTTACACGTTTTATACACCCAAAACATTTGGGAAGAGTCAACACAACGTTGCAGACGACAATGAACTTGAACTACGCCGTTCTGACGATAGGCAATAACCTTGAAACATATGTAAACGGCTGTTATATAAAAAAATGTGTAGGTGTAGAATAATTATTTTATGGTTAAGATTATCTGGGTAGTTCCAGAAACTATAAAAGTCTCATAATAGCCGGACGGTATTTCATTGTCGTCTGCAACGTTGTGTTGACTCTTCCCAAATGTTTTGGGTGTATAAAACGTGTAAGAAACTGTGTTTCGGGTTTTATATATTAATTTTTTATATATCTCTTCAAGTACTTTCATCTTTAACTTGAACTACGCCGTTCTGACGATAGGCAATAACCTTGAAACATATGTAAACGGCTGTTATATAAAAAAATGTGTAGGTTTTCAACGTAAGTTTCTTCTTTTACTTAAATCATTATTCACATAATTTGCCACGTAACTTACTTCGTCGAACAGACTCTTTTCTTTTAAAGTCACTGCAGCTGTAGGCACCTGCACCAATAACTGTTGGTATGTCTGTTGTACATCAGCCCATTTCAGATTTTGTTTTAATTGAATCCAAGTAAAAGTTTTAAATTCGTTGTATTGATGTATATACTTTTGTAAGTACTCAATGCAGTTGTGATAAAAATTGCGAACATGCCCCATAAAATAATCTCTGTTGATTTGACCATTCTCCACAAGTTTTGTTAACTCATTTCTTATGGTCAGAGGCATATAATCATTTTCTAAGCGGTTTGTGTATTTGTTTTTCAAATCCACAAACAGATGTGACACTTATGTAAAACTTGGTTTGTCTCCTTCCATCATTTTTACGGAATCGTTAAATACAGATGCTTGCACATGAACAAATTTTAGCCATAGCTCTGAGCATTCATTTGAAAAAAATTGGTGTAGAACAGCAGGGCATTTATCTTGCGATAAAAAGGATGATTTCAATGGCGAATACATTTGTAGAATTCTCTCAACTGCTGGTAACAGTGCAAGCCATCTTGTTTTACTATATCCCAACATTCTTTTGTATTGCATTTCTGCTTCTTCACAAAAATCTTTAAGATTTTCTACACGCACAGTATATATATATATATATATATACTATGCGTGTAGAAAAATATATATATATATATATATATATATATATATATATATATATATATATATATATATATATTCATATAAATATATATAAATATATATATATATATTTATATATATATATATATATATATATATATATATATATATATATATATATATTTATAAGTAACTCATAAATTCAATTATTCATTAGTTTTGACAAAGTTGTAATATAACAACGAAACGTCAACAGAAATAAACTTTTTCATATTAAAAAAGCCTGTTAATGCTAAAAACCTTCAAAATAAATACCTCAAACAGGCAATAAATCAATTTCAAGATATATATATATATATATATATATATATATATATATATATATATA
Organism: Henosepilachna vigintioctopunctata; assembly: GCA_030704895.1. NCBI lineage: Eukaryota > Metazoa > Arthropoda > Insecta > Coleoptera > Coccinellidae > Henosepilachna > Henosepilachna vigintioctopunctata. The sequence goes on from JARQZJ010000013.1 coordinate 427,630, forward strand.
TATATATATATATATATATATATATATATATAAAAGCACGAATAAATCTTCGTAACTATATGTTCTACGTCAACTGGTAACAAATCTGCTGCGGTTTGAATGGTGTTATGTGCTGCGCAGCGCACAACGACTATTTGTCTTTCCAAGCCCTCTTGTAGTTTTCTGAAAACATTACATTGACCTTCACGCTGAACCCACCAAAATTTGTATTGGCGTTATCCGCACAATATCCGACCACTTTCTCTCTAAGGGTGTGCTTGTCCAAAATTTCCATCAAGGAATTGTAAGTAATTTCTGCGGTTTCGCCAGGTAAACTCACTAGATCTAATATTTTGACATTAATGCCGGTTGTCGGATGAAAGTACCTTATTAGCGTTGGATATATTTTGATATCTTTGTGGTTCGAAGCATCTGAACATATACCGATAAACGGCACATCCTTATGTTCTGTCTTCAGAATATCTGAAGAATACGGCGCAATCACATTTTTTGCAATAGCTTCGCACTTAGTTTTCCCGCAGCTAAACTTCTTAAAAAGTTTTTGAATTAATTTGGAAGTGCATTCCATTGATCGAAAACTTTAATTATGACATACCGTATGGAAAGCCCACATACCCTCGGCTAATGCAAGCTCTGCTTCTTTATCACCGTATTTTTCGTGACGGAAGTAAGAAGTTAGTGTCGACGACGTACTTGCGGTAATTAATGCTTTTTTATGCTTGTCCGATTTCAAATGTCTTTGTATATTGTGTCTGCCGCCGTGAGCAACAGAAAATGTTCCATTACATTTATTGCAACGCACTTCTGAAGGTGTTGAACACTTTTGCAGTAAAGGAAATTTTTTTTGCAAGTCTTCCGTGAACTTACAACTTCGCTTTTTCGCGGTCTGCGGCATTGAAACAACAATTAGTTTTTCTAGCGAAATCGAAAAATACGAGTTACCAATTATGTGTCACGGCGTGCACTAATTCGATTCGATCACTATTGCATATACTAGCGCTCTTTTGAACTTGAGCCTTATTTATCTCTGTCTCTCTTGCACTTGGCGCACGAAACAAAACAATGGAAACTCACACCACACTCATGTAAGCGTATACGCAAGCGGCATGAACACACGGACGCACGCGCGCAGCCGTACACACACACACGCTTGATGATACACTGCGGCAGCAACGGCGCGCCGCGTCTCGTCATTCATATTTTGATGTGGAACACTTTTATGCGAGCAAAACGATGGGAAACGAGGAATACGGAACGCCTTAGACGATTTGCGGGACTATTTTATTAAATATCGCAATGCGGGATTGCAACTGTCATTACGGGACGCTCCCGCAGAAGGAGGGACGGTTGGCCGTTGTACTCTAAGTACACCACTCTTTTCAAACCATTCCCTACACGTCTGCCTAAACCCAAGTTTGTTGATGATGCGAATCGCATTCTTCTGCAAGACAAAAAGGTATGCAATATTTTCCGAACCATAAAACAAAGCCACTGAGCATAAAACTGAGCCAAATCTCAGTCTGGACTCGATCAGAGCCATATATACCATTTCAAGAACATATGATGGCAAGTACCTTGACATGATTCGCAGACCGTAAATAGATTGTGCAATTTTGGTCCCTAACGTATCTATGTGGACACCCCATGACAAAGATTTGTCTATATTCAAACCCAAAAATTTTGTATGTGACGAAATTTTATAATTTGTATCATTCAGTATTACTAGGGATTTCCTCATCTGGTATATAGAGAGAATAAAACATTATTAGTTTTGTCTTTGTTTATCAGCATATCATTATTACAGAACCAGTCGACTGTATATTCCATGAGTTCACATGACAGATCTTTAATTCTCGGCCAATTTTCAGCAACTACTAAAAGGTTTGTATCATCGGCATAGTGAACATGAGTTAAGTTGTTATTGTCCCACACACTACTCAGGCCATAGTCATTGAGATAAACTATAAAGAAGAGGGGTCCTGCGATACTTCCCTGCGGGACTCCCATTCTCAGAATTTCTCCATCTGAATAGACTGATGTATCTTCAAACTTAATTGCCAAAAGGTGCGTTCTACATTCAAAATATGATTTTACCTATTTGAGGGCTGGACCTCCTATAGCAGAGTTTCCAAGTTTTTTATAGAGTTTTGTAGGACTGAGACAATCATACGCTTTAGATAGGTCTATGAATAAACCTAGTGCAATTTCCTGATTTTCAAAGATCTTACCAATTTAGATTTCCTTTATGATCTTACCATTAAACTGGTATATAGCTAACGCAATGAACTTACCCTTACGGTATCCATGCTGGTTCTCATTGAAAATAAGGTTCTCCACAAAGAAAGTCATGATCTGGTTACATATCGCCTTCTCAAATATTTTTGAGACAGATGGCAGTACACTTATTGGTCTATGACTGCTAAATTCGTCAACACAGCCCCTTTTATATATAGGCTTCAATATTGCTCTTTTCAATTTATCAGGGAACATAGCAAATCTTATGGAATTATTCAGAACATGAAGAAGAGGGTCAAGAATGACATCAGCTGTCTGTTTAACCATATAATTGGAAATACCATCAATGCCTTGGCACTTTGAATTTTTCAATGATTTCATTATCTCAATTAAACCGTACTTAGTTAAGGACTTCAAGTTCATAGACTTACTAACCTTGCAGTCCCCAATCCAGCTGTTTCCATCAGTGTTTGAAATGTTCTTGGTCATTTCTACTCCAGAGTTTGTTGAGAATTGGTTCATTTCAATATCTTCTATGTTCTTGGGTTTACCCTTACATGGAAAATTTTTGCATGGTGTGTGCTGCCTTAATAAATTAATAATAGACCATGTTGCTTCACTTTTATTGTCAGAATTTGAGATTATTATCTCAAATTCAATTTGTTTTTTGAATGATAAGAGCATTGTCATACTGTTTTTCAATTTCTTTGTATCTGGAATTAAATGTGCTATCTCTGTGGCTCAAATCATAAAGAACAACATCTTTATGATCAGAAGTGTTTTTATTGGTTTTCGGCTTATTTATTGAAACTTTTTTCAAGGGACATGCGTTTTCATACATATGGGTGTAGATCTGAAGAAAGTGATCAAACTGTTCATTTACATTTTCCTTTTGAGCATTATATACTTTGGACCAGTTTTGTGAGGTTAGATTAAATTTAAAATTTTCTAAGTTTGTCTTTGTTAAGAATCTCTTCCATACAAATTTTTTAACTGTTTTTGTTGTTTGCAATGCAATAATCTGTGCAGTATGATCAGAGATGTGAGTTACCAAGTATCTTCACTTTAAAAGGAGCATTAATATTGGTATATATGCCATCTATGCATGTTGCAGTGCTTTCTATAATTCTAGTGGCCTGAAATATAGTTTGTCTTAGATTATATGAACCCAGAAAGCTTAGGTGAACATGTGTATTTTTGTTATTTTTCAGCATATCTATATTGAAATCACCATTAAGGATAACTTGTGTATTCGACACTATGATGTTCTGCAAAATAATATTGAATTTTTCTGTGAGTATTTCGGTATTTCAATTGTTGTAAATCGTTATACAGATGTGTTTCATACCATTTAACAACCATTTCACCGCTGCACATTCAAATTGCCCCTTTACAGATAATTGACTAATATCCCTACGTTCGATTGCTTTCACAGCACTACGAATGAAGATTGCAACACCTCCATGTTCATCTTCATTTCTACAATATCTAGCTAACAGCTCAAAATCATTCAATCTGTAGTCTCTAATTTGTTCATCAGACTTCCAATGTTCACTAAGACATAGCATCTTTTTCTCATTATTGTTATTAACAATTTCTTCTAACATTTCTAACATTTAGATGTATATTAGATTAGATTTCTAATATTTAGATCTAACATTTTGATGTATAATTGAGAAAACTTCATCTTCCCCTTTTAAATAGGATTGTTTGCACAACTCATTGGACAATGATTTCATTCGAACTCAGGATGTAGTTTTTCGACTGCAGGTGACCGCATCTTCCTTATAGGCGAAGAGCCACCAATCTAGAAAGCTCCGTGATTTTTAATAGAAAATGAAAGTTAACACTTAGACGAATAAGATTTGCTTGGTCGGCGTGGATTTAATTAGCCGAAAACATTATAAATAAACTATAGATTTTTAAATTTTCTTAGTTTTTTCCGTCATTACGGATTTTGATCAATCTCATAGACAATTTTGTGGGAAATGTACTCTTCAAGAAAAAATCCGGCCAATGATTTTTAGCCGGAAAGGTTGCGCATACCTATTTAAATGGTGTGATAGGGGGTAAAATTTATCCATTATCACGTAAACCTTTTTTTTCATTCTACGCGTTTTGATGTTAGATTTATAAATATCTTGGTATGCGTGCTTACAAACTGCCGGAAGTATCGCGCATACCCGATTTTATTATGTGGTCAGAGACTATACTGTAATAGATTCTACTCCGTTCAAGACATGTGTTTCGGAATAATGGCTTTTTCTACCTCTAGTTAGTTCATTGGAAATATAAATTCATATAGAAAAAAAGAAATATGGTGAAATTTTAATTTGAGTTGATCATATAATAAATGAAGGTTGATACAAAGTTTATGTTTAATTCAAGTTTATTTATTAATAATCATCTACATCATCATCATCAAAATTACAATTTCTCTCTTCTTCTGATTCGTCGCTTTCTTCCTCATTCTGTTGGCAACTTAATATTTCTTCCACTTTTAAAGGTGCTGATGGGCCAATGTACCACAATGGTTCAAGTTTACTGGATTCATTTAATTGCCATCCACATTCCGTTGGATCGTTTAAAATACAAGTAGCTTTAGTGGCATTTTGCCACATTGCGTTTACAAAAATGGTGCGTAAAATTTTTTGCGTTGAAGTTTTCCAGCATGGAGGAATATTACTAGAGTTGAAATTTATCACATACCTTTGTAAAATTCTTCTTTGTCATTTGTACTTGCAAAAAATTTCACAGATGATTCAAATCTTGCGGCATTAACATCATTATTTTTTATATTATACATTTCATTGGTGAATTTTTGGACTAAATCTGTTTTTTCTTCATTATTTATGTCTTCTGGATTTGTCAAATGTTCGAACATATTCTGATATTCTTCATTTTCTCACTGGAGGTTGTAGGCTTTAATTTTTCCCTTACGAACAAAAGCTGCTGTATAACCACAACCGGTGAAGGCATGGAAGCCTGGTAGAGCTCGACAGACTGATGTACCTAGCTTTTCTGCGAGGTGTGTACAATTGATGTAATTTATTTCGTTATTGGTTCTGGTTGTGATCCATATTTCTTGTTCTTTGAATTTATGTATGTTTCCAAGACAAATGATTAAGATGTCAGTATCTGCTGATTTTATGAGGATTTTTTGTTGGGGCGAATATTTGTTCAAGTGGAAAAAAATTCTTGTGTCTCCTTCTTCATGATAACATTTGTAATTTTCATTCAGTATTCGAGTCATTGCTCCATTACTATTACTGTAAACAAAACACTGGTCTTCGACTGTTAAAAAAACTTTTTTTGTTAATAATTGAGCTACATATATTATCCGTCCAATGATTATTTAAAAAGATGACTAATGCTTCTTTGAATTTTGGATTTTAGATTATTGAGACTTTTATTGAAATCTGTAGGTCTGCTTTGTAGCGGCCCCGTGATAGCATATGGTATTTCGTCTTCTTGACGAGTTGATCTTTCTGAATCTTTGATTGATGGAGATAGATATCTATCAAAAATCAAATGGATTTCTGAAGCAGTGGAATTACATATTTTCTTCAAAATGAATTCTGCGATCTTGCCGAATGATTGGGGTACAGATGGTCCTAAATTGTGTAATAAGTGGAACCCTCTATAATTTCAATGTCTATGTGACTTGAAGCTGAAGTTTCTATTGAAGATATTATTTTTTTGGCCAATGCTGATTTGTTGGTTTTAAATACATATTTCTCCTGTAGGGTACGTTAATGCCGGTGGAAATGGTGACAATGGATATTTAAAACATGTTTCCATATCTATTTTTTTACGAAGCGATATTCCCTATAATCGACCGAAAATATCACGTTCCATTCGTATTGTGGTACGTTTGCCATCACTCGATTTGTGAGATTTCACACTTCAAAGATTCGCTTGCAAAATTCAATATTTTATTTTTTTATAGCTCTCTCGAATCTATTCTCATCAATAGCACATTCTTCAATAAATTTACGTTTTTGTTCGTTACCTTTTTCTCTTACATTCAATAAAAACTCACTAGTTGCATCAGAGACGGCTTTACCAGTTACAATATTAAATAAATTGTCCGGATTTATTGTTGTGCTAAAGGGATTCATAGATTTTTCGACAGCTTCAAAAAAATCATTGAATGCCGCCTCGCGATCTTTTGCTATTCTATTTAATTCCAATTCATGAGTAATAACGTCTGGTTGTGTGTAATGCATTGATTCTAATAATTTGGTAATTATTTTGGTTCTAATACTGTGACTTAAAGCCCACCGCTGTCTGGCCGAAATTGAATTGGTAAAGTGAGATATTCCGGTTATAGTATTGGCTGCATCAGCATTTATGGTTTGCTCTAGAGTGAGATCGACAGGAGCTCTTGCGATATTCTTATTCGTTCGTTTAACTCCAAAGGCACCTCGCAAAAAATGTTGAAACAGTGGATTATTGTTATCTCTCATATCTATTAAATTTCTTTGGTACGTTAATATCCATTTTGCATAATTTGCTAGGTGGATAAAAAAGGAAACCGGAGTAGTAGAGTTTGCACTATGCAGCTCTGCCATAGGACAACCTCACCTTACGGTATTGTGTGTGACGTACCTTTGAAGCAGGTAAATTTTGAATTTGTAGAAAATAGAAAGAGACGAACACATGCCAGGTATCAACCTGAACTGAAAATCTGTCTCACTCACTCTTTAGAGAAATATAAGAATTGTTAGAAAGCAAAGAATCGAAGAAAGAATAAAATTGTAATGTTGATAATAATTTATTATATGATCAACTTAAATTGAAATTTCTCCATATTTCTTTTTTCCTATATGAATTTATATTTCCAATGAACTAACTAGAGGTAGGAGAAAGCCATTACTCCGAAAGAAATGTCTTGAACGGAGTAGAATCTATGACAGTATAGTCTCTGACCACATAATAAAATCTTATGTAATAAAAAGGTTTCCGTGATAATGGATAAATTTTACCCCCTATCACACCATTCAAATAGGTATGCGCAACCTTTTCGGCTAAAAATCATTGGTTGGCCGGATTTTTTCTTGAAGAGTACTACATTTCCCACAAAATTGTCTATGAGATTGATCAAAATCCGTGATGACGGAAAAAACTACGAAAATTTAAAAATCTATAATTTATTCATAATGTTCTCGGCTAATTAAATCCACGCCGACCAAGCAAATCTTATTCGTCTGAGTGTTAACTTTCATTTTCTATTAAAAGTTTTAGAAAGCGTAATCACGGAGCTTTCAGGATTGGTGGGTCCTGGACTATTACAAAAAAAACGAGACACAACAGCTCCTGTAGGCCATATTTCACCTCTCCATGCCGATTTAAATTCGTCCTTCCTAATAATCACTTTCATTAAACTGTATGCCTGCGGATATTTCGAGGGGTGTTGCTCACACATGACAGTAGGAAAGTGTGTTTTTAGTAGATTCTGGAGCTCTTCCGGTTTGGTATCGGGGTTAAGTCTTCTCACATGGAGTGCCATAGTTTTAGATTGTTTGAATGCTGGAGTATCCCTCATTCTTTCCTATACATCTCGCAGTTTCCTGTGATTTCGTTTAACTTTGTAATTGTTATCATCAAAAATGGTTTTTGTAAGATTTTGAATATCTTTTATTTTAGCTGCGGTTTGTGCTAATTCAATTGCAGCATTTACCTGTTTTGCATTAATAGGTTGCTGGTTTGTATTGTTTCCTACACTTTGATACTGGTTCAGAGTACTTGGATTTTGATTCTGACCAAGAGAACTCGCATAGGTTCTCGTAACATTCGGATTACGTCGAATACGGTTAGAAGTCGTCAAATTCGAATTGTTTACATTCACCTCTGACACCTCAAGTTTCGACACCTCTGTCTCAATCAGCGACGAACTGTCAGACGACCTCGCATCTTTTCTATGGTTTGCGACGTTGTCTGCTCTACTCCAATTTCCATCACTTACTGATTTGGTATTTTCATATAATTCCAATTTATATTCCAAATTTTTGATGCTCTCTTTCAATAAATCCGCATTTTCCTCTGAAATTTTGTTTTCACTTTGCAGTTCTTTTGTTAAAATTCTTATTAGCGACACTTCGACGTCTGCTTCTTTAGAGGTTAACTCCACGTTTTCCCCTATATCATGCATGCAAACGGCACTTTTTAGCATAGCTGCTTGTCTCAAACAAGCTGGATGGAATGTATATGCTCATTTTACACACTCAACATAAGATTTCACAATTTTATTGCAGTGGCAGCAAGTTTTCTCACCTTTCTTAACCGCACCACTTGTAAACAAAGTATCATCGGCCATGGTACCGGTACAATTCTTGAGTCAGGTATTCCAACTAAATATAGGAAAAATACAAATATACAACTAAGATTTCTAAGAACAAATAAAGGAAATTTAAAATTTTTTGAACATAAAACATAAACTTATTATTCTTATTGAACATGTTAAGTAGAGGGCTAGTGTTAACTTCTAACTGGCTATTGAGTAAAAGTCCCGAATTTTTGAATTTATTGAAATGTAATGATTCTAGAAAATTTAGCTTGGAACCTTCATTCTCTCTATTTAATATTCCAAACTCTGAACGAAATATATGACTTTCTTCTAATAAATGGTTAGCATAATGGGAATCTGTTTTCTGTTTGTGAAAACTACGTTCATCTTCCGATAATCTAATTTGGAAATTTCTGAAAGTTCTGAATCCGTGTGGATGGCTTGTGATAAATGGAGAACGAATGTTATCTAATTCTTTAATTGTTAGGTCCAAGAAATCAATTGAGTTGTCACGTTCTTCTAATGTAAATTTTATTTTGGGGTGTATCGAGTTAATGATATTTTGAAATAAATGAAGTTGTCTTTTCGAACCTGTAAAGAAACAAGTAATATCGTCAACATATCTGAACCAATATAGAAAACGTTGGCTCGGAACGTTTGGTCGTGGATAGTATGCTCTAAATCATCCATGAATATCTAAAAACATAAAGAACTAAGCGGATTTCCCATTATCAGACCTTCAGTACTACTAAAAAACTGACCGTTAAACCTAAAATAGTTTTGTTCTAGACATAATTCCAAAAGCGAAAGAATGTCTGACATCATTATTGGACCAACAAAGTTATTATTGAGTGACTTTTCTATCAATTTCAATACATCGTTCGGTGGCACACTTGTGAACAGATAAACAACATCCCAATAATTTCGAATTTGCTGGGAAAATTACATCTCTAATATTGCGAACCAATTCGTACGAATTTTTTATCATTCAATATTTTATCATTTATTACATATTTATATAAATTCCTTAAAATACTATTATTACTATTATGGTTACATTAATCATAACACAGATCACCATAATTACATTATTATGGTGATCTCGTTTTTCAACCTATTTTGTCGTTTTTGACATGCATACAGGTTTTCACAAAATTTTCAAAAATCAAGAATGGCATCACTCTTTCCGGCGCTAGTTCGTTATTTGTTCGTTTTCGCGCGAAGAGCAATGGAAACTTCCGATGTTAACTGTAAGAAGGTTCGGAGTGTTCGTTATTTGTTCGTTTTCGCGCGAAGAGCAATGGAAACTTCCGATGTTAACTGTAAGAAGGTTCGGAGTCGACTTCGATACCGAATCGCAGAGAGTTCTATGAAATGCGGACAGGTTTTCACAGATTTATTATAACACTTCACTATGTTGATGATATTTTGTGTCTTTCGAAGCTGATGTTATCTCCCGGAGCATTTCGATATCATCTATTTCAGTGGTCTCGCCTAGTGTTGCCAACCCCAGCATAGAGTAAAACTGTAGATTTGCTTGAAAAAAACTGTAGAAAACTGTAAATATAAAATTAAAAAACAGTAAATCTACAGTTTTATCTTATATTTTGTATAATTGTATGAATGGAATACATTATATGGGGGGTATTAAAAATAAGAAAACTCGTATAATTATCAAAATTTCAATCAAATTAAATGTTGTAACATTTCAAGTATCACTAGCTACTATGTTATTTTCAATTTCTAAGTCTTCCTGATTTTCCGTTTCATTTTTATTTTTATTGAATTCGTACATATTTTTATTGAATTTTTTAAAATGGTCATTTGTCACATTGAACTCGAAACAATTATTAATTTCTGACTTTGTGTGCAAGGTACCTTTTATTTTGGTCGTAGAAAGTTTATTTCTTAGTTTGGTTTTCATAACATTTATGCTCGAAAACAAACGTTCTACCGTAGCGGTACTGTGCGGCAAGCATAGAAGCTTTCTGGTTAAAGTCGATAATAGTGGAAACATTGCAGAACCGTCGCCTTTTTTTAATTTGGAAACATTCCACCAAAATTCCTCTACATTAGGCATATGAGTCTTATCAAAATTTAAATTGGTATAACGCAGACTTCTCCATTCTCTATCTAATTCTGTTATATTTTCTGGACAAATACCTGGGAAATAATACAACATCTCAGAAATTGAAGTTATACGTTTTTGGGTCAAATCATGACCTAAAATCGCTTGTGGGTTCAACATCTGCAAACACTTCAGGTCCAGACGTTTTTTATCATCGAAAGGAAACCTTTGTTTGATTTGGACTAATGCCTCAATGTAAAATTCTTTACATTTCCCGTAAAAATTTAACAATTTATCGTCGTCCAATTCTTGAGTGTCTTTTTTCAATCGAATTAAATTTGGTACCATTCCTCCAACATATGTTTCCATTAACGGTAAATGGATCCGATCGTCATTTACATCAACACTTAATATTTTCTTTTCTTTGGCATCTAATATATCTTTGGTTTTCTTTATCTCTTCTTCTGTCAGTTCTAAATAAACCGGTTGTATAAAGCATTCTAAAATTGTCACATATGCTGTGTAGACCTGATTATATAATGAGTACAACTTTGGTTTTTCTGTTTGCATTTCTTTATTCAAATCTGTGAATATTGGTAAAGCAAATCGCAAGAATTCCAAGTATAATTCGGTTGTAGGTTCCATGGCTTTTGTTGAAATACTTTGGGCAGAAAGTAGATGATCTGTAAACACTGCTGATTGGAAATATAATTTTATAGCTGGCAGTTGTTCCAATAATCTATTTACAACATCGTTCAACGATAGCCATCTGGTTTGTGCGGAGTGCAATATTTTATGTGGTTTTATATTTGTAAACGCCTTAAAAGTTTTAAAATCACCGATGCGTTTAGGTGAATTTTGGATGTGATTGAAAACTTCACGGCAAAAATCTTCGAGACCTCTCGGTAATTTTTCACAAGCTCGAGATGCACAAAGCGCAAATGAATGACATATACATTTCATGGTGAAAAGATTAGGTATGTCATTCTTCAAATTAGTCATCATGGAGTTATTCCCACCGAACATGACGTTGGCGCCATCAGACGCAAATCCTAACATATTCCTCTTGTATGGAATTTCTTTCTCATTAAAATATTCGATAGTTTTTTGGTACGAAACTTTAGCTGTGCCGTCGGTGATTGGTATCAGAGTTATAAATTTATCTTCTACTTTGTGTTGACTAATCTTGCTATTACAGCTAAGTGCTCAATTGTTGATTCATCAATGCTCTCATCTACCAGCAATGAAAACTCGTTTTCCCTTCAATTTTTTATCAAGTTTTCTTCAGCTGTTTTTCCTGTCACATTTACTACAATGGCTCTTTGTTTTGTTCGGCTCATAGACATATATTCAGCAGTTTTTGAATCTGGACACACCGATTTTATTAAATTAGTCAGATGTGAGGCAACATTAAATGCAAGGTTATGTTCCGCAATAAAACATGCTAGTTTAATTTCGCCGGCTTTTGCCATTTGCTGTGGATCTTGTGATTTTGATGTTGATGGGAACAAAGATGTGAGCTTAGGTTGCTTTTGTATTTTTTTACAGTTTGCTAGGTGCTTTGATGAATTTTTATGTCGAATCAATTCTTGAATTCCGCATTTACGATCACAGTCACATGCAGAGCAGTAAAAATAAGTGTTACCTTTCTTACTTTTTACGAGCCATCCACTAAAATTTTCGTCATTGAGCCAAGAGTCAACAAATTTTTGCTCATATCTCACTACTTTCTTCTTTCTTCGTGGGGATTCATCAACATCTGACTCATCACTGCAACTATGCATATTCGTTAATATTTGCTCAACTCACAACGTCACACAATAAAAAAGAATCTAATCAGATAAGGAATGAACTAGATAATGACTTATAAATTATTTTTTCAAATCGACAAAGCAGTTACGGGGATTCCACAGTAAAAATAAAGAAGCAAACCATAGAGAATGTCGGTAAAATATTGCCGGAACGACCTACCACTAACGCCATCTATTAAAACATCTGACCATTACTTTCGGTGCAATAGTAGCTGGTTTTACTGAAGCTGACTTAGTGTACAGACAAATAAAATAGATGACGCTAGCATCTTGCATAAAAACTGTAGATTTCGAGGCTTAAACTAAAAACTGAGAGAATTTCCTAAAAACTGTAGATCTACAGTTAAAACTGTAGGGTTGGCATCACTGGTCTCGCCTTTGATTCACCTCCAGCCGATTACCACTGTCTGAGAACGATAATTTCTGCACACTTGAGTTAGGAAAAAGTGACAATTGGTATTATGTTCTAAGCAATTCGCAGAAATCAATGTACTGAACAAAATTTGCAGTTCCCGAATGTATTCCTATTTCGTTAATGGAACTTGAATAAATTGTCAATATCAAAAGACGAATATATCTCATATAATGTATTCCTTAGTTCATAAAAATCTGTGAATTGACTTGATTATATAGGTCAATATAGGGTGTTACAGTTATAGTAGGGGAGCCCAGAGTGCTAAATTTGTAGTAGATCTTCTAATCGCTCTAGCGATTAGAAGATCTACTGGATTGCAAAGATTAGATGCTAAATAAGAAACAAGCTCCTATGAAGTTTACCATTTTAGTGGCGGGGAGAGCGTGTATAAATTTTCAAAAATGTAAAAAAAGTGATGAAAAAAATGTTCGAGCGCGTCAGATTTTGGAAGAGTAGATAGCCCACAAACTTCTGTCCACACAGAAATATTAATCTGCCGGATGGCTCGTAACGAATAGCGGTATAAGCAAAAAAAAATGTATTTTCTCCGGCGTTTCATAGGGACTTATTACTTGAGTCGTCACAAGTTTCCTCTCACTTAATCTGACGATTTGGACGTGACTAAAAGTCCTAATCAATTTTTGGAAATGCAAAAAAAAATTGTGACTTTGCAATACTCGCGCTCGTCAGATTATCATACAGATGATTCAACTCGACAAACTAGTAGTACCCAGCCTTAATCTGACAATTTTGTAAAGGAATTTGTTAAAACTGACAATTTAAAATAATTAAAAAAAAGTTCATAGCAAAAGCCATTGCTGTAATTTTCTCCAAATTCCGAACGCTCTAAATTTTGTTTATTACACTATTGTTGAGGTCTTTAAGCTCAAAGGATACTTATATATATATACTTATGGATATTTTGAGAAAAAAAGCTCGATACAAGTTGGATAAAACACAATTTATTGAATTTTTGAACTGTCATAACTTTTGAATAAATCAACAGATTTTCACTCAGTTTACGGTAATTGATGTTTTTTTTGAGTTGTATAGAGCATATTGAGAATACTTTTCAATAAAATTTTAGGTTTTTTCAATTTTCATAATTAGTTTCTTTATTTATTCAAATTACAAACAGTGAGGAAAGAAAGAAATACTTATGAAAGAGTATTTAAATTCATTGGTCTTCGTCAGAGGATTCCTCTTCGACCTGGAAGTTCAAGTCCGACACATCGTTTTTCTCAAAATTCTGGGAATCTGCGGATGAAAATAATAATGATATTTAATAACAATTTCGATTTCTTTTCTGCCGTTTGTACAGCAATAAAAACATACCTGAATCTGTGTCTCCAAAAATAACGGGTGAAATAACAATGTCTTCGTAGAGATCTAGAATATGTTTCCCATTGAACCAATTCATCTTCAACTTCCTTTCGACATTTTTCCAGCCAAAATCAGTAGGTGACATGTCACTTACGAGGCGAAAGTGTGCATTTCGCCATAAACAAGCAATATACTTCGTCCTTAGTAAATGTTGATGCAGTTCTGATATACAAGGAGGCAAGTTGCAAGCATCATAGTTGCTTCCATAAATGTTCCAGTTCCTGTTTTAAAGAAATCCATTTCAATATGAAAAGCTCCCATTTGAATAAAAACGTTGTCAAATTTAGGTGATTCTTGAGTTTGTATACAATAACTTATTCTTGCTATGGCTAAGTCATACGTAACCTGGATGTATGGAGCTTGACATTCTTGGGCTACGTTTTGACTCTGCTCAAGTGTTTTGAAAACTGTTAAATGGTTTGTCAGTGTGTCATTTATTGGAGTAAGATAAAAAACAATTTGAACCGGTGAGTTATCAATAATTATTTTACTATGATAACCAACCCACATTGGAGTATCAGTTATTTTAGTTATATGTGACATCATCCACGCAATATCTAATTGTTTTACCTCTCGAAAATTTATTGGAGCTCTATTTAATGCTGAAATATCGAGATGATTCCATGTCGCCACCTTTAATTTTTTTGTATACGGACGCATGTCATAAGTTATTTCATTAAACGATCGTTTTTTCTGTTTACGTTTTCGTTTTTTACTAGATATAGATTGTTCTTCAAGCGTAGATTCTTCATATGTATATTCTTCAAGAGTCGATTCTTCAGTAGGTGTAGATTTTTCATTTGATGTTGATGGTTCTTCACTAGGTAAACTTGCATCAGAGTAGATCAATCTGAATTGGATTAAAATCTTGTATATCATTTCCAGTTGGAGGAATTCCATGCTCATCCTGAACTCTATCTTGAAAAATTATTCCAACTGTCTCATGAAGTGTATCCTTACCATTTAAAGTTTCAATGAACCGATCATAATTATCAAAAGCTACACCGGTATTTAAATCTGGACGACGTTTAATTACTTCAGGACATACAAAATCACTGTTGACTGGTAGAGAATGTTAATGCTGTTTCTAACTCCTCCAAAATTGTGTAAGAGCAGCAATGTCTGTATCAGGACAGTAAATTGACAATTTTTTTACTATTACATAAGCTCTTCACAGCTAGACCCAAACTCATGTGCTTCGAAGTTCTTATTTTATGATTATGATATGCGTATACTAGATCTTGCCCGAGCGAAAACTTTGTGAGATCATAATTTTCCTTTTTTTTGTCTCGTGATTTTCGTGATGAATGAGAAACATCACCCAAAATATATGTTTCTAAGAAACATGAGAGAAGTGAACATGAAAGGAACATGAACTAGATCAATATTAGAACAAATAACAAAAATTTCTCAGATATAAAAAATAACAAAATATATATTTTCTAAGTTGCTAAGTTTGAATGAGAAAGGAACATAATATTCTAACATAAATACAAATAAACTAGATCAATATTAAAAACTTAACAAAATAGCAAAAAAATCTTTGGTATAAAAAAAGAACAAAATATACATTTTTAGTTTCTGAATTGAAATGAACATAATAGGAATGCTAAGTGTGAATGAAAAAGGAACATAATATTCTAAAATAAATACAAATAAACTAGATCAATATTAAAAACTTTAAAATAACAAAAAATCTTTGGTAGAAAAAATGAACATAACATACATATTCTTAGGTTCTGAATTGAAATGAACATAATATAAATTCTTTCTTCCTCATTTTCTGGGTGTTGAGAAGTAGACTGCCTCTTCTCTTATAATACTATTCACAGTTACCCATGTATATAATTGCCATGAGTCTACCTCTTGAACCTGAGGAAAAGCAAAAAACAGCAGTATCAAATCTAGTTTTAGATAATCTGTAAAATTTTTCAAGATTAAAAAATTATCAGAACAGTTGAGAATTAGGCATTGGAAAATTTTTTTTATTTCACTTCTTATTTATACCCTTATGTATGTTATATGGTAAAAAAACTCTACTTAATGGGGATTCTCTTCAAAAACATGTGAAATGGCGTAGAGTCCTCACACTTGATCAACAAGTTTTCTATATGGTTGATTGTAAATGGCCCGAATGAATAACTTCATCATGAAATATCAAGTAAAGGGTGTAAAGAGCCCCAATAAATTCCAATACAAATTTTAAAACAGGTTCAATACAAACTAGTAAACATTATCACAACTTAAACATTCAGTCAAAGTTATAAAAGTCTGAATAAAACTCAATATATAATTCTATAATTGGTAGGTTGTAAAGGACCTCCAAAAACAATATCACAGAAAATGGAAACTTGAAACATTATTTGTTGTAGAGTTTAGAAATAAAATATGAATATTTACTGACTTTTGAATTTTTTGTTGTTGTTGCTTTGGCCAGAAGTGCACAAATTCCTCTTTTTGTCACTCAAATATTTAATAGTTATCCATCTGTCTTATCAAACAACACTTTTTTCATATCATGTTCAGAGCAAAAATCATATTGCGAGTAGTGATCTCTGTATAAAATTTCAAAATTTTTGGGGAAAATCACCTTTATGCCCATAGTTATTCAAAAACTCATACAATTTATTATGAATATCCATTATAAATTTAGAAACTTTATGAGATGGGTATATCAATTTCCTTATGTTTTCACAATACTCTTTGAACAGAATGAAGGTGTGTTCATGGGAGGGTTCTTCGGAAATCAATTCTGTGCTACAAATTTCACATTCAGGAAGTGTCATTTGTTTAAGAATATAACCAGCTAGATATGCTGTCGCATTATTATCCTCTTCGGAAAATGAAAGTTATTAGAGTGCAACATTGATTGGAAGTCATGAAGTATCTACTGGTTGTTACATGACATTTCTTGCACTGATAAAGGTTGAAGATCAGCTACATCAGTTGGAGAGGTATAATAGGGACCATTAATTGGTTCATTGAGAGAAACATTATCAATCTCAGAACTCATATCTCCAATGCGAGGAATATTATCTCCAATCTCATCTGTGCTTGTCTGAAAATAAAAAGTCAAATTATTGAGAGCTTCACAGTCATCCTTCTCACAGTTTCCATCATTAATGGGAGATGTTAGTCCATTAATGACAGAGGTTTTCAATGCAGCAACAAATTGATGACAAGTTGGATTTGTATTTGATATTTCATGCTGCCTTATAATACAGAATAAATTTTCGAATGGATCCTGATTGAAAGATCTCGGTGAAAAATAATTGAAACCTTCTTTTTCCAAACGATTTCAAAGATATATCACAGATCTTATAGTTGTCTGCCAACCTTTAATGAATTTAAATTGGTATGTAACATCCCTACTATTACTTTTGTCAAAAAGTTTTAAATATTGTTATTCTCTAAGCATTGTTGACCAAAATGCAATATGAGGTGAAGTATGTTTCAAAACCCCCTTCAAAGGTTTACCTTCTGGAATGGCGAAACTGTTTCCATTTAGAGAATCAAAAAGTGAATCTATCTTATGCACAAATTCTGCAGTATGAGCTGCTTCAGATGGTAAATTTCCTGAAGCAATCCAAGTTTGAACACAAGCGGCAACAGAGTAACTTAACTGAGATGCAGCCACTTTCACCTTCATGTTTAAGCGGGAATCTTTGAAGTTGAAATGATCTATTTTCAATTTTGGAAGCATTTTGAAATTACGTTTATTTTGATCTTAATTGAATGCACCCTCAAAATGTTCAAAATCTGCTATTTTATTTTCATCAAACTGACAGACTTATCGAAGAAAAGCATTTCGAGTATTTGTCAGTAGATGAGGAACATAATAAATAATGCATATAGGCTAATCATTAACTTCAAAGAAGAAAGACATTGTTCTTCAACTAGTTGATTTAACGGTGCTCTATTATTTGAACCTTGATCAGAAACGGTGGCCACAACTTTCAAGTTAATCTTCTGCAGTTGTTTTATGACTTCAACTATAAGTTCCTTGAGATCTTTGGTTGACACTGTTTTTGATGTGAAATAATATGCAATTACTTGTTTCTAACTTCTACATATACCTCTAACCATAAAAACAAGAGCATGATCAGCAAATCGATTATTTCTAATCGATTTCTTTGGCCTAAATCTACGTAGCCAGAAATATAACCTCCATTTTGTTCATAATGAAGACCAGTACTCAAAGAAAATTCATCAAGAAGTAGAACACAATGTCTATCCAATTCATTAATCTGATTAACCTGACATTTCAACTGCTTCATCGTAATTTCATTGATTCCAGTTTCGAAAGGAATTTAGATAATAATTCTTTCAATGTTGTTACAGATGGAAGTTGAAAGAAATTTGAAATATATCGGTACACGCTTGGGCTCCGCTTATAAACAGAAAGAGCAAAGGATTTATCTTGTAGAGACCAACGCTTTGCCCTTGCATTCCTTAGAACATTCCCAAACTGAGAATCAATGAATTCATCTGTAACCTTATTGAGGTTGTTCTCCATAAAATTAAATTTACCATTTTCACAAATTTTTTTTGGGGACTTGATTTTATTTTTTTGCATTTTTCAGTTAGTTTTTGAGCCTTGAAAGCTTAGAAAAGTGGTTCTATGCACATTGTATATCATTTCCTCACTAGGAGTTAAATTATTTTTATTGAGGCCTGCATAACGCAGTCAATCTTCACCCTTAAAATTATTATGATTATTATTTTGCCTATTATTTGTTTCAACAACTTCACTGTGTAACTCTGGATCACAATATGTATGATCCTCAAGGAAATCAAATTTTGAACATTCATTATCAAGGGGCAAGAAACTAATAGACTTATTTGTACCATATTGATCAACAGCCATGTAAGGATAATCTTGAGGCACTTCATTGAAAATTTCACAGTAATTGTGGTTTTCAATATGAACATTTGATTTCATCATATGTTCTGCATTCCACTAACTGAGGAGGTAGAAGGCTGAGCGAGAGGGACTTTATGTAACGATGGAATTGCTTCATACATAACCCTTTTCTTATCCTTGCTCCAGAAGTCTGACTTGTTAAGATGATCTTCGCAAAGCCAGTAATAACATGTCTCGGTATTAGCACTAATATTACAAAATGCTTTCCATTTCATACTCAAAGCAGGATAAGATGAAAATCTGTAGAAATGCTTATTGCTTATACCAGACTTATACTGACTGGTACAAGATGGATATTTGAAATTGAATTTCAATCGCTCAGCCTGCATCATTGAAAATTCTTAAATTTTATACTTAACTGAAAATTTTGTCGACCGTCCTCAACGTCTGGAACCTTGTGAACTAACGTGTGAAATCTTTTTAACCCTTGTTAATTATAGTCCTTCCAATGATGGTATATTCCAATAACCTACAATCAAGAGTTATTTCATAAAATAACAAAATCAGTATTATGTTTTGTCAGTTTAACAAAAAATGCAATGTTTATGAAACATTTTCCACTGAACTACTTAAAAAATACGGGTTATATTTGTTAGTATTCTTACATTCGCTGTAGTTGTTCTGATGGCGAACTTTTCCTCCAAATCTGAAACGAAAGTAATTAACTTATTTAATTTGTTTGAACTTACTATTGTAAAGTGTTGTCGAATCTATATAGATTTGGTAAGATTTATCTATATTCAAAAGAATTATTCACTCACCTATTTCAATGAATCAACAAATAAAATTAATCCTAGGAAGCATTGCCAAACAACCGCCAAAATCTTGAATGACGAATGAAATAATTTGACGGCCAGTGCATTACAGTTTCCCTTAATTTTTTTAGCTACAGCGCCATCTAAACTCCGGTTGGCAAAGCTCATTACTAAAAGTAAGGTTATGGTTTTGTTTCCAATTTTGATAGATAACTCGGCGTTCTTATTTGATATGTTCTGTGGTTCATATGAATTAATATTTCCAAAAACTTGTTTGTTAGTTGGAAAATGTTCTTCTACACTGACTTGTGGTTGTATTCTAACTAGTTGAATTGGAAATATTTTTTGTTGATAAGTTTATATTAGGTGTTGTTAATGAAGGAGTTTGTAGATCTATCGACACATTACTAATTAAAACATTTTCAGCTAAATCTGAGACCAATTGTTTGTGCAGTAGTTTCTCTTGTCAGGAATTTCAACAGAGAATATACTTCTTTCAGTGTATTTTTCGATGTCAATTTTTAATTTTGATTTTTTTCTACGCCAGTTTCATGTTTTTGTTGCTTCACAGCATTTTTTGATTCTATGTTGAATTGTATCGATTTTTTTGAAGTTACTTTGCAATGACGAGGTGAGAATTCTATATTTGCTGAGTTTTTCAGCAACCGGTACCGCGTTATTAATAACTTTAAATATTGTTGCTCTCCATTCTGTTAGGATGCTTTTTGAATTTGAGTTTTCCCTTATTGCTTCCCAATTTCCTTGGGGAAATTGTTGTTCTATCTTAGGAATTTCGTATAAAGGTGCCATGAGCTTTTGATATAATATCTTTGTATTTTAGTTTCGACTTAGATGTTACGCCACTTGCTGTTAGTGCGTTATGTGTGATTCCGATATATATATATATATATATATATATATATATATATATATATATATATATATATATATATATATATATATATACTGCACATATAACTCAACAAATTTTGTGAAAACGTCTACAATCACAAAAATATGATGGTATCCATCATAACTAGGACTCAGATGACAGAAAACCTACTGCTACCATTCCTGATTTCTTTTTTGATATTTTGTCACTATCTTTATTAGTTGTATTTTTGCTTCTCAAAAGTTGACAAGTTTTTCATTGAGATGTTATTCTGTTTGTTAAACGCTAAACATTTTCAGTGAAGTAATTCTCTCCATATAATAACCATAATTTTCTTGCACCAATATGTCCTTATTGTTCATGTAATTCTTTGAATATTCCTACAGCTGAGTCTTCATCAATTTTATATCCTTCAACCAATAATTTTTATATAAATGTTCTCTTTTAAAATAGTCTTTTCTTTTTGTGCTCCACTCATTGTATTCTTCTATAGCTTTCAATGAAAGTTTTCCTTCTCCTTCATGATATTAATTCCTATCTTTCGATTTCTATTTAGGACTTTTAGGACCATCTGATACAATATTCAATTTTCCTGGTACATATTTAATTTAAAATGCATACTCTTGTGATATCGATGACCAACGACGTACTCTGCTATTATCATATCTATTTTCCACAATACTTGTTAAATCTAAGTGATCTGTTTCTATTATAAACTCACTACCTGATAAATAAAATCTTAATTTGTTAATACAAAATATAATGCTAGCACGTTCCAATTCCGATGCACTATAATTCCTTTCATATCATTTCTTAACTAGAAATAATACATATGGGAATTTCTACATCATCATGTTTTTGTAACAAAACCCCTGCCAATTTTTGTATAAATTCATCTGTCTTTAAAATGAAAATTTTGTTATATCTCGGATATTTGAGATTATTTGAGAATTCCTCCTAGATATTTTTCAATGCTCCTTCTCTCTCTATTGCCCATTTCCGGTATACGTATTATACATATTACGGTGTTTTCTTTTTTATTAATTCAATTAACTTTTCTAATTTCTCACTTCTGTTAGGTATCAACGTTTTAAAATTATCATGCCTATAAATCCCCTTAATATCTTCAAATTGTTGGGTCTTTTGTAATTTTGTATGATTTTAATTCTCTCTTCATCCAATTCCAATCCTTCTTGATTTCACTTGTATACTAAATATTTTACTTCTGTTTGATGAAATTGACATTTTTCTAGATTTATTCTCGAACCAGCATTGTCCAATTCTCTTAAAACTATTTCTATATGGTCAGTATGTTTATTTTCGTCATTTAAAAAAATAAGTATGTCATCTACATAATGTAGAGTAAAATCCTGGTTTTTGTACTAAATCTTATGTAGTGCTCTCACTAAAGCTGAACACGCACTCTGCAAACCAAATGGCACTACTGCAAATCTAAATATTACACCAACTATAGAAAATCCTGTATAATCTCTAGTTTTTCCGAAAGGAATTAGCAAAAAATATGTTTCAAATCTAATTTTGTAAGTACATTTGCTTCTGTATTTCTTCCAAATATTGCATCCTATATTCATGGGAGCTTCATATTTCTTGCATCGAAACATAATCTAATATCTCCATTCTTTTTCTTAGCAGCAACAATTGGGTTTATATAATTGGTATTACATTTTTCTATTATTCCATGTCTTTGCATTTCCCGTAATTCTTTATATATCTATCTTCTCTACCTATATATCTTTTCTATATCTATAGGGGATTAAATAATTTTTTCTTTAAAATTTTCAATGTTGTGCATCTCCAATTTGTGTACATATGCTCTAGCAATCCTGTTTTCCTGATCAAATAATATTTTATATTTATTCGGTACATATTTTATTTGCCTCTCATATTTCACAGGACATATTATATCATCATTTACTTTTCTTTGTTCATTCTTCTCCATATTCATATTCTCTTTTGCAGTATTCATGTTATTTATGCAGTAGTTGTCATCACTATTATGTACATAAAATTTCCCTATATGTTGAAACTCTTTATCTTCTAGTTTTATCGTTTGGTTATTGAATGCTATTGATATATCTTGAATCTCAAGTTATTGTTTCTCATAATCAATAATTTTTATGTGTAGTCAACTCATCATTTCTTAGTACCATATCATAATATCTATAACTTACTTTTACTATCTAGTTATAGATTGTATACAACTTTGATCTCACACACACAAGATGTATGTATACCTGCGCTTAACCTCTGGTTCAAAACCTGAGTGACTGCTAAGCGAGAACTGAAAGTTAAATGAATTGTACCACACCACAGTTAGCTACAGTGAAGATGGGGTGGGTTAATTATGTGAGAAAAACTTAATGCCAGGCGCCAGAGGTTTGAAAGTTCTCGGTACAATTCAATTGGTTTTCTGGAGGATCAAACAACAACTCCACCAGATCTAACAG
Organism: Henosepilachna vigintioctopunctata; assembly: GCA_030704895.1. Lineage (NCBI taxonomy): Eukaryota > Metazoa > Arthropoda > Insecta > Coleoptera > Coccinellidae > Henosepilachna > Henosepilachna vigintioctopunctata. Next base: position 450,870 of record JARQZJ010000013.1, read on the forward strand.
TTCTTAATCTTAGTTCTCCCTAACAGTAATATCAACTTGGTTTGATAAATGATAGTATGATTATGTATATAGATATGTATTGAATATAAAATGAAATTAATAATTTGAAGTACTAAAAAAAGAAATTGAAACAAATAGAAGATAAATTAATTCTCCCTTAGCTAAGAGGACTTAATCGTCACAATGGAAAAAAATATATATATAATAAATGTTTAAATAAAAAAAAAGAATCTTCAGCATATAAATTGAAAAGTTATTAAATTAATGTTAACTCAAGGTTAATAAAATAAAAATAAAATATAAATTGTCTCTGCAAACTATGTACTGGAATACTCTCACCACACCAAGCGTTCTCAATCTTCCAGCTTTAGGCTCAAAGATCTTCTACGAAACCTTCTTCAAATAGTTATCCAATAATTCCAGTAATAATAATAATTCCACCAATAATAATTCCAGTACCCAAAAAAACAAAACGGAGAAATCCAAAAGTAAACGTAAAAATGAAAACGAAAAACGTAAAACGAAAAACCCTGAAACAAAAGCCTCGATGAAACAAATAATCAAAACTAAACTGAAAATACCTGAACTTACGCAAAGATGTAGTGTGCGGTATACTGTGTATCAAGAACACGTGCTTTGATCCCCTAAAGGGCACTTCTTCTGTTCACAATTTCCAAATAACGAACAAATTCCAGAAGAATTCAACGACCATCAAATGATCCCAATACTGGATACTTATTCTTTTCGACAAATCAAATTTCCATAAAAGAACGAGTATATAATTTGATGAAGGTCTCAACACGTCTCCTATCTTAATGATAATTAATATCTGATCATTTTTCAGAAAAAAATACCAGCCAACTTTTTTTCAGTCAGGTTAACTTCCATCGTCTTACAAACAACACAACATGACAATCAGACCTACTTAACAGTGGAACGAAAGAGTACCCCTAACAAAATTATAACGTTATATATATATATATATATATATATATATATATATATATATATATATATATATATATATATATATATATATATATATATATATTCCTTACAATTAACATTTGTAGTCACATCTGCATATGTACATAATATAATCGCATTATGTACTTCAATTTATTTTTTTTTTCATTCATTTTTTCATTCATTTTTTCATTTATTTAAATCTAGAGTTACATAGGAACATTTAGAGGCATCTCAAGTACAATTATTAAACCAAATAGAAGAACAGAAACAGCGCCGCAGATCCTGCAGAGCAAAATAATATTTCCTGTCCGCAGGTCTGGTTTACAACAAAGAAAGACGAAATGGAATATTAGTAATAGAATAATAATGCCGATTAGATTATCTTGTGTAAGCACACAAAAAATCTTCCAGCCACACATCACTCATCACTCAATCATACAATACCTCTCATACACTAATTTTTTTGTTTTTTATTCTCATTCCATTTGGCTTTTATACCTTGGTTATAAAAATATGTAATAGTTGATGGCAGTTCAATATTTAGTTCAATTCATAACAGTACGTTTTCGTATACCCACTCTTTTAATTTCTCATTAGATGATTTTTTAGTTATATCTGAATCTTTGAAATTATTTGGCAGTTGATTGAAAATTTAATTGCTTTTATGCAAGAATTCTTGTCGCTTACATTCCTAAGTACCCTTGGCAGTGGTTTAATTTTATGCCTAGTTTTACTAACTGAGTTTATATATATATATAAATATTTTAAAGATCATTATAGTATTTTTTATTTGCACTTATAAGATTAATTTTTGGAATTTTGAAAATATCTTCTGTTTTATCAAGTTGTTCTATAAACTTTTCATTTATTATGGATACTTCTGATCTAGTATCAATTAATACACATAAATTTTCCCATTGATAAATACTAATTTATTAAAATTCACTTGATTGATATTTTCATCTTTCAAAGTTATAAATTCCGCAGGATGTTCATAATGTATAATATTGTTTGTGTAGTTTGTCTGGTGCGTTTCTAAAAATTTTAAGTCATCTCTGATTGTACTGATGTGCTATGTATTCTGTTAACATGCCATATTTGAATACCTTTTTCCTTCTGATTTCCCCTTGCTGTCCATTGAGTTTTCTTTCCATTTTTCTTGATTTCTAAGTGTTGCTTGTTCATAATTATTATTTTGTATCTTCTATTGTTATATCCCCTCATATGATTGATATACATATTTGTTTTCCCTGTTGTAATTACCATTAAAATTATCATTTCCTCTCCCATTATTTGTTCTTAAGTTTCCTTCTATTTCCAAAAGATATTCCATAAATACATCTAAATTATTTATTTAGTTATACAAACATGATTTTCTTTTTCTTTTCCAAAATGTTTGCTAAGGCATTTTATTATACTATCTTCTGGTATATAACTGGTATATAACTGGCTCTAAATGCTTGGACATATTATACACATTCATTGCAAAATCACAAAAATTTTATTTCTAGTATAATCAATTTTCCCCAAAATAATTCGTGCTTTTATTTTGATGTACCTTTCTCCAAAAATAATGCATTAATTTTTTCTCAAATTCTTGCAAATTGGAAATGTTATCTTCTGTACTGTTGAACCATAAAAATGCACTTGAACTCAATTGTGTTTTCCCACTTCAGTATATATTTAATTTTTGTTTTCAAATCTTTAAAATTATCGTTCATGTTGTTCATAGGGGTACTTTCTAAGTTTTTTCTATTTATTTCATGTATCATACAATTTATCTGCTCACTTTGCTTCTGTTTCATTTTTTCAATTTGCTCCTCAATTTCAGTTTCAATTTTTTGTTCTATTCCCTCATCTACTTCATCAGAATTCATATCTTCTGTTTTATTCATATCATCTTTCATTTCTGCTTTTATATTCTCCAATCCAACATTACCAATACTTGTGAACTTTTCAAATTTATTATCCATACTTTCTTTCGTGTCTTAATTTTCTTTCATTTCATATATACTATTTCTGATTTCCATACTTTCTTTCATTATTTAAATCGTTTTATTTCTCTCTTCATTTCGTCCATACTTTTCTTCTTTTTCAAATTTCATTCTTTATTTCGTCCATATGCTCAACTAATTCGATTTAAAGAGCCACTGTCTTTGATTTATATAATCTGCTTCTTGTTTTCTTGATGATCAATACCCTTCTCAGAATATACTTTAATTAATAATTGCCTTCTTTGTTGTTCTCCCTAATTTCTAACTCTATTCCTGAGTCTCTCACATTAACCCCATTTTCACTTAAAACATCACTGTCATTCGTAATACAGAGTTTGTGCTAATCAGACATTTCAAATGAATTTATTTATTTCATATCTTTTTAATATTTTTTCAGTACCTGTTGAGTATCTGTTTTTAAATTGTCCCACGTTGGGCGCCAATTGTTATGATTTTGTTATTTCAATTTTTAATACCTATTATTATTGATTAGATTTTTATTTGGAAAATGTAATTTTTTTATAACTCATAAATTTTGAATTTAATTTATTTGACTCTCTCTCAGGGTGGAATCTTCTTAAAATCTCAATTTTTTCAAAAAATAATATCTCTTGTTATTTTAATTATACATAATTTAATTACACATACTAATTGAAAAGTGAACAAAATGACCTTAAATCCTTAAAACTGAAGTAATCTCAATATTAAGTGTGAAATGGCCTTTTTGAATGAAATTGATAATTATTAATTAAAATAAATTAAACTCTTGGCTTAATGTTTCACGATTTATTTAACAATATGTATAGTCAACATGTTTCGAGCGTTAGCTCATTTTCAAGACTAAACTCTTTAGTTTAGTCTTGAAAATGAGCTAACGCTCGAAACATTTTGACTATACATATTGTTAAATAAATCGTGAAACATTAAGCCAAGAGTTTAATTTATTTTAATATTCAATTATGTTTCACCAAGAGTTAAGCGAGAATTCAATCTCATTAAATTGATAATTAACATCTTTTGAGGTACCTCTTTCTTCGAGCTCTCTTGGTTTTTTCTACGCCATCACTCCCAACTGCTTATTTTCAAATTTGTATAAATTTTCTATACTGCTCTTCTGCAAATTAATTTTCTTTTATTGAATCTTTCTATTATCTCATTTTTATTTCAACTCGAACTCTCCTCAACTAGGTGTCCCTTTATCGATTGTTCTCAATTCTTTTCATCTGATCTATTTCACTGCAATCGCTCATTTGATATTTTTGAATTTCGTGCATAAACTTGTCTTTTATAATGCTTCATTCAAATTCAATTTTTTATTGTCTATGAAACTTCAGAATTGAGGTTATGATTTCACAGTTGTAAACAATATTATTTATTCATTTTTATATTCATAAATGAGCATATACATATCATTTGGTAAGGTTGGAATACATTTATTTTATGCTTATTTTATATATTTGAATTTCCAAGTTATGGTATAGTCGCCAAATAACTTCCCCTTTTTGTAAAATTAAAAAATAGAAAAAAAATATTACGAGTAGAGTAATAAATAAAACATCAAACTCTGGGTAAACATTTCTTTATTATTTTGAAAAATCAAAAACTGAATCAACTTACTTACTTTTTCTACAAAAACAGCTCTTACAAAATTTGAAAATATAACATTTGTTTTGGGCTCCTAATTACGTCCTGGGGACGATATTGAGATCACAATAGTCAGTACGTAAATTTAAATTGTATTTCTTACAATAATTATTAGTGATCATTATTATAATATGCAATCAGACTTTTATGAATCATTGGTTCAGTGTAAGTAACTTAAATTCTCAAAACAAATCATACAAATAAAATTAGGATTATCAACACAATCCTCATACATCCATTAGAGACATTTTGTGCACCTTATCTATTTTTCTCCCTTTTTATCTTGAGAAAAACTTTCGTGACAAACTGGGTATTCAGCGTCATCATTGTGACAATTTCTTCGTCAGTAGAAACTACAATTAGGTCATCATCATCAGACATCTCCTCATCAGAAGATAGATTCTTACGTTGCTTTTTGCTCTCCTTTTTGTTGTTTCCTGTGGTTTTTTTTACGTTTCTAGCTCTTGTTTTTCTTGCTTTTATTTCTTCTTTTTATTGGTTTCTGCATCTATTTTTTCTTGTTTATGCGGTGAAGCCGTGACTACCATGGCTTTACCTCGCCTAGTTGACGTTGAAGGTGGCTGAACCACCACAATTGGAATAGGTCGTATGTCAGCTGGAACTATAAATGGAGATGAAAAATTGCTTAACCATGGTGATGCAGTCGGTGTTTTCGGTCTTGAGCTGGTGGAATCCAAACGAACGCTGAGATCATTTACTACAGATGCTGTGCTGTTTGCATTGGTAGAAAGAGGAGCGTTTGGTGATTCAAAAGAAATGTTTTCATTGAGTGGAAATATTCCTGTTTTCCGGAAGGCATTTACAGCTGTATTAATTTTACATGCTTTTGCATAAGCTCTGTCAAATATTTCACCAAGTTGGTAGTGAGTAACGGCAGTCCTGGATGGTTTCTTAACCAGCGTTCTATTTCTTGGGCATAAAAAGTTTTCAACTGAAACATGAATGAAACGTCCAAAGGTTGCATATGATCCCTATTTCGTCTACATTAAATATTTTATTGGGGTTGAAATTAATCTTTTGTAATTCAGGTTTCAATATGTCAAAAGAAGATTAACATTTTCTGAAGTAATGCCTTGTATGCGAGCTCGCGATTGCGATTCTGATTAGCGAAAAGACAAATTAGGATGACGAAATCAACTTCATGAATTTCTTATCTGCTGTATTTTTGGTTCGTGAAAATGGGTTTGGAATATTATTTCTGATAGCCAATTGGAAAGAAATTCGTTTTAAATCAGAAGCAGTCACGCTATAGTAATTAATTTCCATTTGCAAGTAATAGCTTACCATCTCTTCCTCTAATTCAGGTGGCAAAACTGGTTTTCTTTCCATTTTTCCAGAAACTATATCTTCTATAGGCTTATCAGACGTTTTTACGTAATCTTTCAATGTAGCTCTTGAAACATTAAATAATTCAACTGCCTTTTTATAACCCATTTCAGTCACGAAACGGTCACAAAAATTGCACGACAGTGATCTAAATATCGTCCCTGCGACAATATTAGGCTCACGATAGGGGACGATATTACGAATTTGCCAGTTTTATTGTTCTCCTCCATTCAACCAACAACACATCTTATAACCTAAATTAAATTCGAATCGATTTAAGGGGTAGTCAGAGACGCGAAAAAATGAGAATTTTCAGTAATTCAACTTATAAAGTATTGATTGTTACAACAATAAGCCTTGCTGGCTGATTTATAACCATTTTTTCCATCTTAAACTGCTTGAATGTCTAATTTCATTTGTACTTCATTCCACCCTCCTTTATTAGTATGTCATTTATAATCTTGAACCATACTCTATAAAAAAAAACACTTGAATTAACTCAATTAAAAACGATAATATCAAATTAAATCAAAATACAACAGGAACCAGTCAGCGGGTAAGATGGGGTACGAACCCCGTCTTGCCTGCAATTAGGTACCCCATATTTCTCAAACTGGACTTATAAATTGTATAAAAAACTTTGAGGTTATAAATCATAACAAAACGAACCGAATTAATGAGTATAGAATAGTAAAATAAACACAGACCAATAATAAAATTTGTCACACATCTCTCATATCATCCATTATAAACAGTCACGCACTTTATGTGCGTCAATAATCAGATAAAACCACTTAAAATAAAAAAAATGTACTTAACAAGTAGAAACGTGCACTCCGTCGATCGAATTTGTTGTGACACTGACAAGTACTGCTAAATACAGTTAGATGGCGTTGTAATCAATTTTATAGTGAGACTCTATTATCTGTTTTGGTAGGGTCCCCATTTTACCTCGCTACTCCATCTTACCCCACCTTCCCCTACTCTTATCTGATTCAGGTTGTACATTGTGATGATTATAACACTACTCATTACTATTTATTTTTAGCCGGGATAAATAAATCTGCGTTGTTCCGCGTACCTTGTTTTAATTTTATCTCGTAATTGAATTCTTCGAGTTTTAATTTCCATCGCATGAGTCTGAAATTTGGTTCTTCTAACAAGTTTAACCAAATTGAAGGTTTATGGTCAGTAAAAATTATAACTTTCGTGACATATAAATATGGTCTAAAATGTTTAGTTGCCCATACAATGGCCAGTAATTCTTTTTCAATTGTTGAATATTGTATTTTAGGGTTGGTTAGCGTTCTGCTTGCATAAGCTATAGGCAAATCAGAACTAGCAACAGTACCTTGTCATAGAATTTCTCCCATCGCGTAATTAAGAGCGTCAGTAGTTAAATTAAAAGTTTTTGAAAATTCAGGGTATATTAAGATTGGATGATTTATCAATAGCTTTTTAGAAGTTATGAATGCTTCTTTGTAATTTAAATCTGTCGTGTCAATTTTAGCATCATTTTTTATGTATTTAAGTACTGTATTCTGAGGTCAACACTCGTTATATCAATTTTGAAACTCTCTGCGCGAAATACTACAAAATAGTCTGAATTATCAGATCTCGCAATATCCTCAAGTGTCCCCAAAAATCAATTTATGTCATTATGATCAATAAACATTGAATACTGTCAACTGCAGGGTCACATCTTGAACCGCTTCTTTTTCTTATGTTCCTGATGATATTGCCGAATGTTTTAGATATACTGATATAGATCTATATGCGGATGATCTCAAAATATCGAAGCAGATGAAATCCTTCAACGATTATTGTCGTTGAAGGATTGTCGTTTACAATCCAATCTTGATACATTCTGCGTACTGCAGACTCTATAAGTTACAACTGAACTTGAACAAATGCTATCATATTCTTTTCTCCAGAAGTAAGAATCCTGTCTGTTCCAACTTGACATTGTCCGGTCAATGTTTGACTGAAGTCAATTCAGTGAATGATTTGACTGTTAAACTTGATAAGAAACTAACCTTTGAATTGCATATTAAAGAAATCGTCCAATTTTCCCGCAGAAATCTGGGTTTCATATCACGAATGTCTAGGCCTTTTGGTCGACGAGAGCATGTTATTGCTTTATATAATTCTATTGTAATATCCAAGTTTGAATACGCGTCGGTCGTCTGGAATCCGCGAATCGAATAGAAACTTTTCAACAGAAGTTCATTAATGCTATTTATTTTCGTTTTGTCTCCAGTATGGAGACGAATTACTCATAGTATGAGTATTTCGTCTGGAAATAAATTCTTCCTACATTCTAGCGGAGTTGTAGCAGTCTTGCCAGCTTTTTTCACTCCAGGAAGGTGAGTGATCATGCTGTGTTTCCCACGGCGCCTGTTGAGTGGAGGTTCCTCATACCATTTTGTAGATTTGTCACGCCCCGTCCAAAAAAGTACTCTTGCTCATTTCTTGCTCGTCATCTTCATCAACAGATGACTCATGCAAATCGGCCTCTTGCTCACTTTCCGATCCCTCTTTCCGTTTTTCAATTTCATCTACAGAAAAAATGTCACAAAACAAATTATTTGAATTCACCCTTCCTTCCTTTCATGGGCTAAACTTGATCAGTAGAGTGACCAATTCGGACATTTTCTCTTCGTATTTCATTACTTTCGACGATAATAATATAATTATGAGTTAATATAGAATGATCCTATCATGATGAATTTCTTTAATCTTTTTCTATAGAAGTATTTTGTGTTATAGATCAAATTATCTGAATAGTCAATGTATCGAAAACATTACTTTATACTAGTGTTGTCCTGGTTCGGGTCTAAGGGCCGTCGTCTCGGTTGGAATTTCTTCCATTTCTGATTTTGGAAGTAGACTGACTAGAAGTAGAAGTAGACGTCCTAGCGAAACGTTAGGAAGAAATTCCAACCGACTTCATAATTTGTAATGTGCTTCTCTTTTATTGGAGGTTTTTAACTGTCTGTTGAGTGATCCCTTGTACTCGTTTTTGAAAAAAATTTAAAAAACTTCTTACTACCAACTTTCAGCTGAAGTTGCATTTAACATTCACCTCAGGGTGAGTTGATGTTCTTCATATCTCTCCTTCTTTTTACCATTATATATTTCTCCACATATAGCGCATCTTCCCCATTTTGACCGAGAAGGCATAGACAATGCTCACCAGGTTTAAATTTAGAAGAGTGTGAACCTAAAATTCATTTGAAAACTTCCGATGTTTTGTTACATAACGCACATCACAATATTTTCCACTGTTTAGAAAACTAATCAGCATCGCAATTCCGAAAAGAACATACATTCTGATGTATCAATTCATCTGTCGATATTCCTTGTATTTCGGTCATTACACTTAAACTCCCCATTTATTTCGATAGAAGAGTTTTCTTCCACATAACGTATGGAAGATTCAATCTCCGATTTTACAAACAAGTTATTCTCGTTTTAATCCTCGGTTAACTAGATCAGCAATGCTGTACTTCGCCGAGGAGTTCAAAAATGAACACCTTTTATAATTATGTATTATTGTTATTATCAAATTTATCTTTCACTTAAGAAAGACTAACTATGTTGAATTATTGAAGGGTATTGATGAGAAAGCAGAGTGCATCAGTAAGCAATAAGGTTGCAAAAATAATTCTATAATCTGATCATAAGAATGTAATCATAAAAAATGAATCGTTATTGTATGTAATGGCAATTTTTAAATCATCCCGATATGAAATGTAAACTGAAACTCGAATGAAATGTAAACTGAAATTCGAATGAAAGAAGCTTTATCACCTTGTGATAATGTAGCTTCTTAGTTTTAGAGTATCAACATGTTTATGTCTCAAATATGATCATGAAATTGATTTGAAAAATATTATTATATTGACCATGTTTGGTAATACTTGTGGAATATTGTGGATAAACATATTTTTTTTATTTTCATCTACATTAATCATCAATTTTTTTTGTTTGTATGTAAAAGTTGTTTTCTAGAGCTAATCATGAATGTTTCTACAGATAAATCAATAGAGTAAAAACATTTATAATCAAGTATAACTATAACTATAATTGATTTTATTATGTATCCCAATATGGAAGTTTCTGTGAATAAATTCTATTTGATTATGTCTGTTCATTTGTTTTCCTTATATTATATATATATATATATATATATATATATATATATATATATATATATATATATATATATATATATATATATATATATATATATATATATATATATATATATATATATATATATATATATATATATATATAGAATATTGAATCCATCGATTTGGATTCAAGATTCTATTCAACTAATAAGATATATCTTCAGCAGCTGTATATGAACTCATCATATATAGCTGCTGAATGTAAAAAGGCAAATTTCGTTGGTGAGTCAGGAATAGGAAAAACATAAACAATAATTAGTCTTTCATTACATTAAAACGGTTCACAATTTTTCGAAATACTAGCTTTTCGCTATTCCTATTCAATTCATCTGCGTAAATATCAATTCATGAAAAATGTACTTGAACCATTCGAAGGTTAAAACATATGTATGTAGTTTGTTGGGCTGAGGGGCAATTTTTGTTCATTATTAAAGATTTAAAGAAAACAGGTATAAACATAAAAGGTCTTAAACATCCAAGATATATCTTCAGCAGCTATTTATGAATTTCATCATATAGCTGCTGAATGTGAAAAGACAAATTTTGTTGGTGATCAGGAATAGGAAGAACATAAACAATATTATCAGTCTTTCATTACATGAAAACGGTTTTTCGAAATATTTTTGGCTATTCGTATTCAATTCACAATTCATCAACGTAAATATCGATACGTGAAAAATGTACTTGAACCATTCGAAAGTTAAGCTTATTTCGAATATAAAACATATATTGACCTCAGAGTAAATTTTTGTTCATTATCATAGATTTGAAATACACAGGTGCCAGCCTATGCCACTAATGTCTCTCTGTTTCAAGCATACTTTCGATAGAACAGTGCAAATTCAAAATATTTTCTGAATACCAAGATTCAAGTCACGTTTCGAAATTTGTACCTTCTTTTGTGTTATCCGCTATTTTGATTATTTCATATATTGACATTGGAGATTGAATGCTTCTGACGATTGACAATAGACATTTTTATGGTGATTTTGAACATTATTCAGAGAAACACTTAGTTGAGGACTGCAGAACTTCCAGGAAGTACTCTTCGCCGTTGCAAGAAGTTCAAAAGGTAAGTGATTTGAGCACAAATTCAAGTTATATTATTTCACAATAATATTGGTTCCTTAAAACAGTCCACACAATCCTCGCCACTTATGTGTGGCGAGGAGGTGTATACTCACCACTTAATTATCGCCACAATTTTTATTAGCGTTAAGCATACATTTTATGTGCTATTACCTCTACCCTTCATTCCCTAGTTCTTGACATTCACAGAAAACCAACTTTTTCAGACATATTAATACACATCTCAAGTTGTCAGTCACGAAAAATAAAAATGAGTGCCTTTCATTTATTAGTTCATAGATTACTTTCGCTTTCGTTGTCTGCTGATAATTTTAGAAAAGAAGTTTGTATAATAAAAACAATGCTATTAACAATGATTATAAACTGTTCTCCATTGATAAACTTATCAACAATAAACAGAGAAAGATACTATTACAAAGAATTTTTCCTATTCACTTAGAAAAACAACAAAAAATATTTCATTCAATTAATTATATACCTTAATTAATGAGATTGAATTCTCGCTTAACTCTTGGTGAAACATAATTGAATATTAAAATAAATTAAACTCTTGGCTTAATGTTTCACGATTTATTTAACAATATGTATAGTCAACATGTTTCGAGCGTTGAACGCTCGAAACTACTATTTCGGTCTTCCTGGGATCCAAAAAATGATGATCTTTAATGCAGTGTTCAGAAAAACCCGTATTAGGTTTATTCAACACTATTGATCTTTTATGTTCATCGATTCTTTTTTGTATGGAACGTCAAGTTTGAGCTATGTAAGAGCTATCACATTCACTGCAAAATATTTTATAAACGCCACTTCTCGAAAATAAGTCAAGTTTGTCCTTGTTATTTATCTTTATTTTTATTCACCTTGTTATTTGAACCAAAATTTTTTTTTTTGGTTCATATTGTATTCACAATATTTTTAAGTTTTCTTCTAAAAATTTGTTCAAGTTAGGTATATAATTTAAAAATATTAAAATAAATTAAACTCTTGGCTTAATGTTTCACGATTTATTTAACAATATGTATAGTCAACATGTTTCGAGCGTTGAACGCTGTTTATACACTCAGGTAGTAAGGGCAAAAGATTAGATACCCTTGAAGTCTTGAAAATTTCGATAGCGAAAAAAAAAATTTACCTATTTGTAATGACCAGGTAGATTTTTCCGTGAAACCAGTTTTAAATTCTGTGGTTTAGGACATATTAGTGAAAGTTGTACATTTTGAAATTCAGTAATATTGTATACTCTTGATAATGGGTTAACCACCCGAAACATATGTAGAATTTTTAATATATTCAGTGAAACTTAAGTCAAGTGTGTTAACACATCGAACTTGTTGGAAATACGATACAGCAATGTTTCATCTGATGTAGGAATCATCAGTAGCAAGCATTCAAACAATCAAGATCCGATGTTCTCTTCAAACGCACCAAGGCCCTAAGACTTCGAAATATGGTAAAACCCTGTAATAAATTTAAACAATAAGAAGAGAAAAACATCATTATGAATATGGTATTGAAGAAATTGATTGCAGTATATGAATGAAATTGAGATATTTATAGACTTTCTTAATTGGCTGAATTTTGGAGTCAATTTGAAATTACGCCATTTGCACGTCCCTCAGATGAACCTAGTATTTTTATATTTCATATAACATGATATAATACACATTTGCACGTACATCAACCAAAATTGAAACGACATAGAAAGGATTAACTTTGTCCCTGCGCAAGAATGACACGAAAATATCCACATTTTTTAAGCACGTTGATATTATTCGAATTATTTTGAAATGATAAACAATTTTTTTATTCCCATTTTATATTTTTGTTTTAGCCCTCAGGACATTAATTATCAGTCTTTTCTGAGTTTAATCCGATAAATTTTACTATTCAGTCTTAGTTTCTTTCAAGATTTGAAACTAAATTTATATGCAATGGAATATTTTTTTAATATGCATCTTTATATGAAAATTTAAGATTATCTCATTTGAATAATGAAGATAAACAATCAATTTTACAGATATGTCAATATTATTCTGATATTTTTCATTTAGGAGATACATTAATTTCTACAAAAACGTTAAAACATAAAATTACTACTACAACAGAATTACCAACAAATGCAAAACAATACAGATATCTGAAAATACATGAAAAGGAGGTAAATTCATATATAAATAAAATGTTAAACGAAAATATTATTGAAAATTCATTTTCACCATATTACTAGTCCAGTATGGATAGTTTCCAAAAATTAGACGCGTCAGGTGAAAAAAATGAAGATTCTTCATTGATTATAAGAAACTAAATGAAATTACTGTTAAAGATAGTTACCCTATCCCGAATATTGATAATATTTTAAACCAACTCTGCTACTCTATATTTTTCAACCCTTGATTTACTAAAGGGATTTCATCAGATAGAAATGAATGAAAATGATGAAGAAAAAACGGCATTTAGAACTCCCCACAGGACATTATCAATTTAATCGCATGCCGTTTGGATTGAATATTTACATAATAGAGCACAACATGTTAAATACGGAAACTATTTGTCCAAACCAATATTTTGTGATTATGGAGTTTGCGACGCACCCTTAGTTTGCTCTATAGATTAGCTTACCACAAATTCTAAACCTCGGGCGCCAAGTTTGATTACAAACCGATGGGATTGTCTGTGAGTACCTAAATCCCTAAAAGTCACAAGGTTACCTCTAATGATTTAGAGGACCCGGGTAAATACTCAGTGAAGAAAAGAGTTCAAGTGAGATCTAAGATATTAGCGATCTTTTGGTACTAGTCTGAGTAACGGTCTTTAGGCGATCTAAAACTGTTTGAAACCTTTTAAGGTATGTGAGGTTGGTACAGACTATATTCACTCTTACTTATAGCAATATCTAATGTAAAAAAAATAAACCAAACACCAAATAAATCGTATAATGTTCAATATGATACAAGAAATTGCTATCAATTGCGTATTTCAAACAAATTATAATATTATTTCAATTAAATTAACACTACATAAAATCTATAAAATAGCAGTTAATGCGGAAGCGTTGTTAAGCAAAGCGAAAACCAAATTGTAAGCTAATGGGGATGTAATGCGAAGCGTGAGAGCAAGCAGTGAAATTAAAAAAAAATAACAAAATACACTAACAATATATTGTACCACCCTGTATATTAGAATAACCCTAAATATTAACACAACCCCTTATTAGTACCACCCAGTATATCAGTATGTCCAATACAAATATACCACCCTGTATATGAATACAACCTAGTTCATAATTATCACTCAGTATATAATTATCACTAGAAACAGTTAGAAATCAGTCATCAGATAACACTCTGTATCTAAATACAACTCAATGTCTTAACTGTCACACCGTATATAACTAATCTCCAGTTTATATACAACCTAGTATTCAAGTATCACACGGTATATCAATATCACTCAGTATATGTTTTGGTACATTAGGTCAAATAGGTAAAGTTCTAAATTCACAGTACAAACAATCCTCAACTATCAAATCAAAAAACTCAAACTAAAATACAATGCAATAAAAACTGTGTATCTCATGAAAATAATTCACAAACAATATAATTTCTTGAAAACCTATCGTTACTTAGATCGTTACAGCGCAACTCTGACAGTGTAAACCACACCAAATAATAGAGAGTAACACACGGTCTATTTTACAGTGAAACAACCGGCTAAGAGCCAGCACGAAATTATATCAACCCGGTAATAACTACCAATGGATACGAAGTCCCTATGCATACAAGTTTTTGATTCACAAATAAATTTTCTAGCGGATTGCCTGTAGTCCAAGCTCAACTTGATCACTTTAAAAAAAAACTATCACGGTACAACAGTGCTTTCAGCCAAACAGTCCCTAATAAATTTAATTAACTAATTGAATTACAGTTACTTAAATTCAGGCCTCACAATGCGAACTTAAAATCATCAATTCAAAACAAGTAACGCCCTGTGTATTCAGGAAAAAGTTCCAAAGTACTAACTAATAATAATAAACAAGAGTAAGCGCTCTAGATCAGTTACTCCTATTACAGGTCGAAATTCCTTGACCAAATTTACAGTATGAGCAATACACAAAACGCACCTATTTTAGCCTAAGTCCTGAAATAACTTAAATTGAATAATAACTAAAAATTACGTCAAATTCCTACCAAGCTCGCACTGTATATAATCACGACAATTATAGGAAACAGGAAAATATCTCTAAACACGAACTAGTAATTGGTGTTCTAAATCAACGTAAAATTTCTTTTTCAATCTCGTATCAAACAGAAAAGTCTAATTAATAATTGCCCAATTAATAAAATACTATATTCATTTTGATACACGACTATATTAAAACCGTGCAAGGTCAGATACGCAAAATCGTGACGTTAGTCACCCAGTATAATTCCGAAAATAAAGTTCTTTCCTCAAGCTCATGAACTAACAGGCAATCAGCCACCCCGAAACTATACTAACTCTAATTACTCAATCAGAAAAGTTTCCACGTAAAAACAGCCACGTAATCCTATGCACACAAACAATTGAAAGCTTCAATTCAACTTTGAATAAACACTATCAGTAATTCAAAGAAAAACAATATATCGTGAACAGTATAGACTTTCAATAGATTATCAATAACTTGGAGTAAAATAGAATATTTTTCTCAATCTAGGCTTCTAATTAATATTTAATATTGTTGGCGTTTACTTGATGTAAATCCATTATAATTGAATATAAACTTAAATTCAAACACGCTATGTCATGCTATGTAGTCAATAAAGTGTAAATCATAAGTTCAAGTGTTTGAATTTAAGTTTATATTCAATTCTAATTAATAACTAGTGAATTTACCAAGCAAACAACAATAAACTAATATTTTTCACAATATAAATTGAACGTGAACTATCAGTTAACTCAACGCAAAATAGAATGTCCTTCAAAATACAGACCTAAAATAAACTGTCAGTAGTTACTGTTCTGCGCAGGAAAAATAGAAAAATAGGATCCTTATTTAAACTGTAATAAATCAGGCACCGAAAACTATGCCTTTTGTGCGTTTAATGCAGCGGTCCAGGCAAATATTTCAACTTTTGGAAAATCTCCGCTACTAATACGACACGAAGTATAGATATAAGGAGTCCGAACTTAATGTTAAAAGTATGGTATCAATTTTAGGACCAGATCTTTTGCCGCTAGGGCGCGCCACGGTTCAAGAAGTACTTGTTTAAATTTTTACGCGGGAAGTCGTGTTGCTATTGACAACTGTGAAATAAAATATTCGAAAAACGTGGAATAAAATGTTTTAGGAAATTTAAGAAATTTTTCATGCGCCTTCAACTCAAGTTGTATTAAAAAGATAAAGAGATACTCTGTAATTGAAAAAATTTCAGATATTAATAATTACCACAAGAATTAACAGGCACCATTTTATCAAAAAAAAAATAAACGAAATATTAAAAGGTTTTCAAAAATTAAATTCATGGATTATTTTTCGTCTTTACATGCAGAATTATTAAGCTTAAAGTAAAGAAACTCAAAATTGTCTCTCAAAATAGATTAAAAAATTGTCAAATGCCTATTAATTTCAATATTGCGATGAACAAATTAATTAAAAATAAATGAGTTATGGTTAAACGTATATTAAATATACCAAATATAGTGTTGAATGAAAGAGTTATAAGGTAATTAGAAATAGAATTACTAATATGATTAGAGATGAAAAAAACTATTTTATGTAAGTAATATTGACTAATATTGATGCTAATATAGCAGTACAAATTTGTGAACATCTATAAACATAAAAAACAAAGTTTCAATCAAATTTTAAACTTGATATTTAAGATCTTATTTGCTACAGAGTAATTGCATGATTTATTATCAATTCATTTATCTGTTTAAATTCATCATTACTTCTTCTCATTGTAACCACTTCCTTTGCAAAAAAAGGTTTTTTCCAAATTGCTCAGTAACTGCGAAACACAAGCCATCGAAGAAATATTCACATTCATAACAAGAATATTCGTTTGTGCATTGATTATCTGTAACATGATAAAAATTTTATAATACTATTTAAGTAATGATTTATATTTCAGCTTCTTATCGTAACTTTCAAATTCATATCAATTTTTATGTGACAAACTAATTCCAATTTCGAATTTATATATGATAAAGTAATAATACATTCCAACTCCAATTTTTACGTAATGGTTGAGATTCTAAAATTCTTTCTATGCAATGAAAAGAAAACTCAGGCACATTACTTGTCTCAGGCTCAGTCATCTGAGGCTCATTGCTTGCCTTCGGCTCATTACTTTTCTTGGGGCCAATAACTTCGATTAGAAATTGATTAACGGTATTTGTCTCAACATTTAAGCTACGGTCATTATTAATAATGTCGTCAACAATATCAGAAGTATCTAGAGAAACATCTGACAACAAGCTGTTATTATTTTGGTTATCATTATAAGTTGTATTCAGTTTTGGCTCTGCTTTCTTCCGCACATGAACTTTTTGGTAGTCATACACGTATATACTACCATCCGCTAATATTGTCCGATCACATTTTATCACATCTTCAGAATTGAAATGCAATTTTCATATATAATTGGTAGCTTTTAAATCTTGGTCAATAGCAGAACTCCACTTCTTACCCATTTCAGCATCCTGTGGAAAAAATAATGACTTTGTTGAATCAACGACAAATAAAATTATAAATTTTTCAAATATTATTTAACGCCAAAATTTATAAAACAAATATTTACTAACAACACTTATTCCCAGGACAATTTTAAGGTTACTTACTTTGGGTACTTTAAATAAAGCCACTTTTCCTATATTTCCATTTGCCTTTCTGCCACTAAGGCAACCAGGAACAGCACAACACCTTCCCATTTTTTCGTTAAAACTATTTTTAAACAAATAAATTTATATTTTATTATAATTTCAAATTCGCGCGTATTTAAGTCTGATGGACATCTGTACGCCCTGAACATTGCGCAGCCCAGTGGTAGAAAAGAGAACTATGATCTAGCTTTGATATTGTGTCCATAAATACTACGGAAAAACCTATACCGTTCGGACTCCTTATATCTATACTTCATGTAATACGATCAACAAAATATAAGATGCTGTAATACTCTACTAGGAATTGACGTAAAATAAGTAACGAACAAAATAACTACTATCTGACAGCTATTGCACTCTATGCTTCCGAATTGTCAATCCGCTTGACTTATAACGGTCAGGTTAGAGTATGAAAATATAAAAATTATCAAACGATCCTATTCAGAACCTGATAAAATATTACAGTAATTAATTAAATCATTCAAGAATTGTACGTCTGGATTGAAAATAAATGTGCGAATTAATTGAGTGGAATCTTTATGAATATCATTTACTGGAGATGTGCACCAGATGTAGTTTCCCACACAAAAAATATACGAAAACGACATTGAATAATTTACGTTCTGAAAATCGTATTATTGGAATATTACTCTACCCTGAAATAACTTTTGATACAATTAATCGAAATTAATAGTTCCTGAAAACGAAGAAATAAATCCGACAAAATAATACCTATAAGGATCAATCTATAATCGTTCAATAATTAGCCCTGGAAATACCTTCAAATATATTCCAAATTAAAACATCCAAAAGAAGCAACAACTAATTAAAAATGATATTAAAATTCACTTTATTTCCACTGAATAAATTCTACACGTTAAATCGTTCAAGATATAGAAATAAATGCAGAAAATATGAATGGTAACAGCAAGAGAATTACAAAGGTAATTGACTTACCAATATTTCACTAAACTTCACTAAATCAAAAGAGGCACTAGCTATAGTCTATATATTAATAAAAAAACAATATGAGAATGAAAAGAAACTTTAAAAAAAATTAATGAGCACTAAAAATCAATTGAGAATGTTAAGAACACTGGAGCTTCAAGAAAAAATTAGAGAATTTAATTTGACACACTGGAGCATTAAGAGAGAACTTAAGAAGTATCTAATTTGAAGGTGCAGGCCTATTTATAACCTCTGTGACCCTACTCTCAAATTTTCCACAACTTCTCTGGAATGCGGCTAAGAGATAAGGTAACGAACTCCAACTTTGTTTTTTCTAGCAAAAAAAATTTATGAAAAACCTCAAGTCGCACGAATTTCTATGAAATAAGTGAGTATTGGAAACATTGACTGTTAACCAAAATATGAACTATCTTAAAAACATTGGGTTAACCGAGACTGAATTTTCCAATTCCTTTGAACGTTAAGAGCCCCCTATGACTAGTCCTATCCCTAGTACATCCTATTTGTGTTTTCAACTGTCAGGCTGTAAATAGTAACCTATATACTCTAAAATAACACTGTTTTCTAACAGTAATTACTTCTAAATAGCCCCTAGGAAATTATTGTGTTTCTTACTACAATTTCACTGTCATTCTATACTAAATAATGGGTACTATTTTACAATATACTTCCTTTAACATTATTTTCATTTCAAAAGGTATTTTTGAGTGATATAAGTTTTCAGATTTCCATGTTTCCTAATTATCAACTATTTCCTAATAAATATTTTCCTATTCAAGGCCCCAATTATACTTAACAACTTGTGAAATATATTGTCTAGTTTTATCCTCATTTTACATAGAATCAATTATTTACATATTCCTTGCCTTAAGCATTATTCCTTAGTGAAATATCAATTTTCAAATCAAATGAAATTACACCAAAAATTTATATTTCCCTAATCCAATGAGTGAATTTCCACTCAATCAAAATACCCATTAACTGTTCTGCATAAATGCCTTACTTATAAAAGTCCCAGTTATACTTTATCGCTTATATGGGGTATTAACCCATAAATAATATTTAACGTAAAATGATTATATGTAACTGAATTCTACATTTTCAATTGCATTTATCCACAATTATCTAATTATGAACTATTATTTCTAGTCTCATAACAAGCATTTTTGATGAGTGAATTTTCACTTCATCACAAGTTCCATAAGGAACAATTTTAGGGCCGTTAATGTTTAATTTATATAACTATAAACGATATAATTAAGTATGTAAAAAATTGTGAAATTTCTTTATTTGCTGACGACATGATGTTGTATACTGCGGGCAACAATTCACAAGAATTAGCTAATAAAATTAATAGTGATCTTTTTAGTTTGCATACATTGCTGTGTGATAACAATCTTTCATTGGATACTGATAAAACTAAATTTATTATTGTCGGAAACAAAGCAAAATTATCTAGATTAGAGTATGATATACAAATCAAAGTTATGTGTGTAAAACTGGCCACCGGTTTTCCAGCGACCGTTTTGATTAAAGTGCGCACACACGCTACGATCGGCGGGATCTACTACAATATGATATTGCGAATAAATCACTATAAGCCAATATTTTGAAGAATTTTTGATGTGATTAGATGGGAATGAGTAATATTATTACGAAATAATCATTTTCAGAATTTGTTCAATCGATTTAAGAAAAATATCATCACTTTTATATATAGGACAAGTGTTTTTTGTTATACCTTATATTTTTGGAAAAATTCATTTATTTTGAAAAATTTCGAATGAAATACACCGAAATAAACGTTCTTAATGACATTTTTTCGTTTTCAGAATTTGTTCAATCAATCCATTTACTACTCGTTTCGCCCCTTTCAAATAATTCAATCTCCCTTCATTCTCTACACTACTAATTTCTCACCAAGCCATCTTTTCGATGAATTTTTGATGCAAATAAATGCAAATTAATAATATCGCAAAATAATCATTTTCAGAATTTGTTCAATCCATTTACGAAACATATCATCCCCTTCATGAATATGACAAATGTTTTGTGTTACAACAAATATTCATTTGTTTTGAAAAATTTCGAATGGAATATATCGGAATATATATATATATATATATATATATATATATATATATATATATATATATATATATATATATATATATATATATATATATATATATATATATATATATATATATATATATATATATATATATATATATATATATATATATATATATATATATATATATATATATATATATATATATATATATATATATATATATATATATATATATATATATATATATATATATATATATATATATATATATATATATATATATATATATATATATATATATATATATATATATATATATATATATACATAGATATATATATATATATATATATATATATATATATATATAATAAACATTCTCAATGAGATTAATTCGTTTTCACAATTTGTTCAATCCATTTAGTACTAGTTTCACCCCTTTCAAATAATTTTATAACAAGGTATAACATATATATATATATATATATATATATATATATATATATAAAAAAACACTTGTCATATTTATAAAGAGGATGATATTTCTCGTAAATGGATTGAACAAATTCTGGAAATGGTTATTTCCCAATAATATCATTAATTTACATCTATTTACATCAAAAATTCATAAAAAGTTGGCTTGGTTCGAAATCAGTAGCGTAGAGAGGGATGGAAGATTGCATTATTTTAAAGGGGTGAAACTAGTAGTAAATGGATTGAACAAACTCTGAAAACGAATAAATCACATTGAGAATGTTAATGTCGATATATTCCATTCGAAATTTTTCGAAATAAATGAATATTTAAAAAAAAAATAAGGTATAACAAGAAACACTTGTCATATTTATTTAAATTTGCAGCACCCTTGAAGGAGGGGAAAAAATCATTACCTATTCCAGATATAATTACAAATGTAGAAATTGCCATAGAGAAAAAATCGAATACATTGAAGGACGAAATAAGGGCCTTATGTTGTAATGTGTTAACCAATTTCAAAGGAAAGAATCATAATTGCAAAAACAGGAAAACAAAGAATGTCTTGGATTTTCAATATAAAATTGCCAAGACCAAACAGTTTTTAAGGGAAAATCCCAATCCAAAAATTCTACAAGCTGACAAAACAAATAAAACTGTTATTATGACATCAACGGAATACGATAGTAAAATAAACAACTTGCTTTTAGAAAAAGACACGTACGAAGAACTCAAAAATGATCCCACTGCTATTTACCAAAGGAAAAATAACGAGCTCATCAAAAGGTGGGAAAACAGAGATTATATCTCTCCGAGCACAGCCAAGAAACTTACAACACAGAACGCGTTACCACCGAGAATATATGGGTTGCCTAAATTACACAAAGCTGGAACACCTTCACGGCACATTGTATCCTGTATACAATCACCTTTTGAGAATTTATCAAAATACCTTAAGAATATTTTATCAAATAAAGCTCATCAGAATAATTATTACATAAAAGACTCCTGGAGTTTCAAAGAAAAGTTGAATGACATCGTCATCCCAGATGAATATAAATTAATATCATTAGATGTGGTGTCACTTCACACCAATGTACCAATTGAAACTGCGTTGATGCTTATAGAAGCAAGATGGTTAGATATAAAGGAACATACTGATATCCCATTAAATGAATTTTTAACAGCTGTAAAACTTACACTGAATTCCACATATTTAAAATATAACGAAACTTTTTACAAACAACGCGACGGATGTGCTATGGGTGCTTCAATCTCTAGCATAATTGCACAGTTGATAATGGAGGATTTGGAATGTGATGTAATCTCCAAATTGGATTTTTCTCTACCGTTTTTTTACAGATATGTGGACGACTGCATCACTGCCATTCCCAAAGACAAGACGGAATATGTGTTAGATCAGTTCAATAAATATCATGTAAAACTAAAATTTACCGTGGAATCTGAAATCAACAATAAGATAAATTTCCTTGACATGACCATTCATCACAGAGACGGCAACTTGCAGACGGAATGGTACACCAAACCCACATGGTCGGGACGTTACCTCAACTACAATTCACAGCACCACATATCCCAAAAAAAATCCGTAAAAATTGGGCTAGCAGATCGGGCAATTAGGCTAAGTGACTCGGAGTTTGTACATGACGCAATAAATAAAGCGAAGGAGATACTACATCATAACTCTTATCCGAGAAAACTAAATGCAATTTTTGAGCAAAGAAAAAAGAAACGTTCGACACGAAACCAGGATAATTTTGACACTACTATACCTGAAGACAAAAAGGAAAACCAACATCTATGCATACCATATATTCCGTACTTGTCTGAAAATCTGGACAAACTTTTCAAAAAATATGACATAGAAGTGTGCCATAAGGGGTATAATCTGCTACGAAACAATTTCAGCAGACTAAAAAGTAGTATTCCAATGGATAAAAGAACGCACACAATATACCAGATTCCATGTGCAGACTGTACAGGAGTATACATTGGACAAACTAGCCAATACTTGAAAAATAGGCTAAATGGACATAGATATGATAAAAAAAATACCACTGCTCTCACAAAACACCAGCAGACATTAGGCCATAAGTTTGATTTTTCGGCTACAAAAATCTTAAAAACTGAACAACATAAAAAAACGCGAAATCCAGGAAATGATCCATATAAAGAAAAATCCAGAATCCATCAATGATAAAACCGACATAACTGGTCTAAGTAAAATCTACAATAATATTTTAACCGCATAAGAACATGCGGAAAAACATAAAAATGTATCATTGATGTGGGTATGTAATATTGCAGATGTGGAATCAATCTCCGATTTCATTCATATAATTGTAATACGCTTTAAGAGATAGACGCGAATTGTTATTTTGGAAAAATTTTAAATTTTTAAGTAGAATTGTCAATATAGTTGTTTGTTTGTCACCTATAAACTTTTGTTTCGAAGTATTTATATTGTGGTAGGATTTAAAATCATGTTTGTGAGGGTTGTTTTTATATTAATTTTGTTTTAGCGAGCATATGACATATATACCAGTTTGATAAAGGTTAAAATAATAACCGAAACGTAATTTTGGAGATAAACTAATATCATTTTGTTTCAACTGAACCAAAAAACCCAAGATCCAAATTTATACTATATATATATATATATATATATATATATATATATATATATATATATATATATATATATATATATATATATATATATATATATATATATTGTATATGGACTTCATTATAATTTTCATTCACTACCCCTCGATATTTTCAATGATGACATATTTGTCGCAAACAAAATCACGTTCCCTCGTTTCCTCTATATCCATGATTTGCTGATCTGCTAATATTGAAAAATATATTTCTTATAAATTTATGAGTGTTTTTTATTTCCAGCAATTTCATGACATCAGCTTTTCTATCTCGGCCCATGCTGACAATTTAAAGTTGAATTCCTAAAGCGATAACGAACTGTGATAAAACAAATGTGTAAACGAATGATCTATAAATTAATACAGTATCGTAGGATACTATTCGTTTTGACATACGTTCGTTCACAGAAGTTAACTTCCAATAAATACTTAATACGTAATTATGTACAGTTTTGTTACAGATAACTAACTAAGTACACTCAAACTTCTCGCCGACAGATGGCGAATTATTTAATGTTGAAATTCGAATTATGAGTATATCGGTATCGCCATCTATTGACGCAACGCAATTTAGAGTTCACTAAACCGAGCCCTTAAGGTATTCTCGGTTTGATTAGGCTTATTCTAATGAGGCTTTAAAGATTCATTCACCACAAATTCACATTGTTTTGACAATATCATTTGCATAACTTTTTGATCACGGGAATTGCAGTTGAGTGGTATGGCTAGACGTTCGAATTCAAATTTTCGAACCATACACATTGTAGAAATTTGCATGAAAAGATAAAATATCGCAATGAAATTTGTACTATAACAATCTATTTTGAGCGATAATGGTTTAATTGAAGATGCTGGTGAAAGCAAAAAATATCGGCTTTCAATTAAATAAAACACACGTTTTTTTTTTTTTTTAACATTATATATATATTTAACATTTACGATAAATATTTACATGATTACATATGTGAGATATTTTGTAATGTATTGTTATGATTTATTTTTGTGCCATTGTTCATGTCTTCACAAAAATTAATGAATTTTTC
Organism: Henosepilachna vigintioctopunctata; assembly: GCA_030704895.1. Lineage (NCBI taxonomy): Eukaryota > Metazoa > Arthropoda > Insecta > Coleoptera > Coccinellidae > Henosepilachna > Henosepilachna vigintioctopunctata. The sequence continues at coordinate 476,223 of JARQZJ010000013.1, forward strand.
ACTATATGTTTAACACTGTATTGATCATTTTCTTTACTTTTTTACACTATTTTCACTTTTGTTGAGGAGTACGGAAAGCTTTCAATTAAATAAAACACACGTCACTACCCAACTGTTAATGTATCATCTTATTTTATATGTTATCTATTTATTAATTGTTCAAGAAAACGTTCTCAAAATTCATCGAATATTATATCATGTATTAATTTGTGTTTCAATTTGAAAGGTAAATTTTTGCTGTTTTGATTTTTAATATTTTTTGTGAAAATTGTATGAATGTGGAGCTTGTTTCTCAAAGAAATTCAATGTTTGTTTCTTAATCTCTTGTCTTATTGTGTTAATTTTAGCTTTTCTATGTATTATGTGAATTGGTGTATGAATGTTTGAGTGTGTTATTCTTCGGAGTATTTGATTTTGAAAAATTTGTAAGGCATTATAATTATATTTATATGTTTTGTTCCAGATAGGACAAGCATATAGTATTATAGGTCTGATAGCTGTTTTATAAAGTAGTGTTTTATTTCTGAGTGAAAGTTTGCTGTTTCTTTTTAAAAGCGGATAGAATGTTTTAGCAATGCCTTTAGCTTTATTTAACTGGATATTTACATGCTGAGTGAATGTCAATTTTTTGTCCAGTAAAACTCCCAAATATTTGGTTGCGTTAGTGCTTTTTATTGTTTCATTTGAGAATGTAATGTTTGAATTTGCTTTGTCTTTTATTTTCGTTGTGAAGTGAGTGATATTTGTTTTTTCTGTATTTATTTTAATTTTCCATGTTTGATAGTATTTTTCGAGTTTGTGTATGTGTTTTTTAATGTTTTTGTTGTTTTGATCCAATTTCCAACTTTCAGAGATTATTGCCGTATCATCGGCGAATAATGCAAGTTCTGTTTTTTCGCCTTTTGGTATATCGTTTACGTAATAATTGAATAGAGTTGGAGAGATAATTGCTCCCTGAGGGACGCCTGCTGTTATCTGTTTTTTTGTCGAGAGTATGTTATTGACTTGAAATGTTCTTTTCTTTAGAAAACTGATTATTAATTTAATTAATAATATTGGAAAATTTTCTTTTGCCAACTTATAGATTAGAGCCTTATGCCAAACTGTATCAAAAGCTTTTTCGATATCTAGTGTTAGTATTGAAGTTTTTTTATTGAGATTAAAGTTTCTAGTGATTTTATCTGTAATTCTTGCTAGTTGAAGTGTGGTGCTCTTATAGTTTTGAAACCCAAATTGTTCATCTTTTATACGTGTAATTATGTTGGTTTTGGTGTACTTTTTTATTCTGATTAAAATTATTTTCTCAAAAACTTTTGATAGCGTTGGCAGAAGGCTTATTGGTCTATAATTTTGGGGAAATGTGTGATTTTTATTTGGTTTCTTGATTGGAAGAATTATAGCGTTCTTCCAACCTTTCGGAAAATATTGTAATTTTATACATGAATTAAAGATTGATTGCAATGTTATTAATAAATTCTTTGGAGTGTATTTTAGCATTTCGTTCGTTATTTTGTCCTCTCCAGGGGCTTTATTTCTCGTTAAACTTCTGATTATTCTTGTTATTTCGTAAACGTTTGTAAAATCTAATTGTTGGATATTGGCGTCAATGTTCAATATCTCTCTTACTTTTTTTTCAATTTTTTTTTCTGTACTATAGCTTGAAAAATTTTCTGTAATTGAATGTGTTCTTTCGAATTTATTAGCTATTGCTTCTGCTTTACTTACATCGGATGTTTTGATTCCATCAACGTCGTGAATTGGCGGTATAATGTAGATTTTATTGTCTTTTTTCAAGGATTTTGCAATTTTCCACATATTGTTTATCTTTTGTTCTGTTTTCTTCATTTTATCTGACCAATTTTTGCTTTTTATTGAATCGATAGATGCATTGATATATTGTGATATTTCTTTAATATCCTGTTCAAGTAGAGGATTAAATTCTTTATGTAATCTTCTTCTCAGTTGTTTTTTGAATTTGATTAATGTTTTTAAATGATCTGGAATTTGGAAATTGTAGCTGATAGTAGTCTTTGTTGAGTTTCTTTTGTAAGCTGAAGTAATACAATTTGTTAATTTATTGATTTCCTCATCTATTTCACATTCTGAATTCAATTCTCTTGTTAATGGGGATATTTTACAGAGGTTTTTCCTGAAGTTTGACCAGTTTGTAATATATTTAAATTTAATATTTGATTTATTGTGTATTTTCGAATCTGCTTTAATTTCCATATGTATTGGAAGGTGGTCGGAATCTAATGCATTTATCGATTCAATTTTATTTATGTTGATATTTTTGGATATTGCGAAATCTATAGTTGATGGATCCAAATACCCGTTGTAGGGAAAGTGAGTGTGTGAATTTTGCGGATAATTCATATTTATTTGAAAGTTTTCCTGTAACAATTTATTGATTTTACGTCCAATGTTATTTGAGTTTTTATTGTTCCAGTTTTGGTGCTTCGCGTTGAAGTCACCAATAATGGCGAGGTTTTTGCTGAATTTGAATTTATTTTTCAACTCAGAAATAATAACACTTGTGTTTGGTGAAATGTAAATGTTTGCAAGTTCAAGATTATTTATCTTAATAAATTGTGATTCTATGTTGTCGATGCTTTTATTTAATTCTGTTATGTTCAAATTATTTTTATAATAGATTATAAGACCATATGCTTTGCCTTTTGGTTTATTGAATTCTGAGTAATTTGGTAATTTTGGTGGACTAAATTTATTTAATTTTGTTTCTTGGATGAATACAAGGTCAACATTTAATTCATTTACTAAATATTCTAATTCGTTAAATTTATTACGAATGCCGTTTGCATTCCATGATATAATCTTCAATAGATTTGGAGAAGCCATTTCATAAATTGTATTTATTTGTTAATTCTTGAAGTATCAATATCTGGTCCAATTTGTTGCTACTCTGACTTAATCTAATATTCATTTCCTTAACAATATTTAAGAGGCTCTTTAAGACGCAGATTGAGTTTAAGTTATTTAATTCTCTAAGAAGAGATTGGAAATCTTGGAATGTTTCAGAATTTGTATTTGTATTATGTTCTAGGGGATTATTTGGTTGTAAATTTCCTTAAATAGGTGCTATATTCTTATTCAAATTCCTCTTTAGTGCCTCAGTATAGTTAAGAGGATTAGGATTTTCGGATTTATGAATTGTTAATGATACTCTGTTAAGAAATTGTTGGGTATTACTTTTATGACTCAATTGTTCGTGCATTTTATTTAGTTGATTTCTACCGTACTCACCCTTTTGTGTTTTCTTCAGGTAGTCTAGGTAGGCTGGGCACCCCCCGTAGTTCGCAGGATGTGGTCCATTACAGTTCACGCATTGTGCTGGAGTTTGTCCTTTTATGTTCTTGCAGTCTTTTGTTAAATGATTGTCTGTACATTTTACACATCTAGGATTTAAGTAGCAATTCGTACTGCCGTGTCCGAATCTCTGACATCGGTAGCACTGTGTGATCTTCTGCTTTCTCGAGAATGGCTCCCAGTTAACTTTGATATTATCTATTTCTCTTATATTCATTACTTCATTTTTGTTGGTAGTTTTAGCGTATTTCACAAGGTAGGAGTGTGAAAGCTCTCCTTTTCCCCGAAGTCTTATCACTTCGGTTATCCCTGGATTTTCTACCTGCAGGGCTTCTAGTAATAGTTCTTCATGCATGTGCGGTGCGGCTTTAATAACTATCTTATCTGTTTTTTGTTGCTTCAATGAATATGTAAAGAATTGGATTCTTTCTTTACTGAGTTCATTTATCAGATCATGTTTTGCCTCTAATGTGTGGGGAAAAACTTTCGTTTGTCCTTGATTTCCATATTTAGCGTGAAATCTGTTGTGTGTGTATTTTCGGATCTGTTCATGAAAAGTTTTGTAGTTACCTATTTTTGAGGTAATTACAATGGGTGGCAATTTTTTCTTCACAGGTTTCATGCTTACAAATTCTTCTTTGGATTCTTCTGTGTTCATTTCTTCTTCGTATGTTTTTTCTTCCCTTAGTATTCCGAATTTGTTTTGTACAGGTATATTTGGCTGTACATAATTATTTCTTTTGTTTTCTTCTGTGTCTGTGTTGGTATCTCTGGAGTTTTTTACTACTTTTCTCATAAGTGTGGTGTCACTGTCACTTTCGCTCGTGTACGAGTTTTCTGAATCCTGTTCTCCGTTACGAGGAGATCGAGATCTCGATCTCCTTTTCTTTTTTGTTTTCTTTCCCATTAAGGAAGTAGAGTCGAATGTAGAGTGTGTTCTGTTGATTTTGTTTTTTTTTTTCACTTGTAATATTCTCAATTTTAATGTGAGGTAAGATTCCAATAATTCGATATTATATTTCGGTATAACTCTTAGGTAGGTACAGGTACCTGGCACTAGATGTGTACACTTCGAAGGTTCGAATACTAATCCATCAGACTCAAAAAAAAAAAAAAAAAAAAAAATCGGCAAGATATGCAAGGGGTTCTTATACCCCCAGTCAAGGCGTACGGTGGATGCCCATTGGTCAGCGTCACACGACGTAACGACCAATCAGAACACACCATCTCAATAGAGTGCATATTCCGAATCAGTCGAATATGTGGTTTGATGACCAAACAAATATGTTACTGCTACAATTTCAAATCAGTGTAAGCATAAAAAATATCTTTGAAAAATGTATGTTAGATAATTGCAGTACTCGTAGGTTGGTCGAAAACCACTATTAAATGAATATCCAAATCAATGGATTACTCAAGATAACATCTTTCTACATGTTGCTATAGCTTCTATCGTACATCCTGATGTACTACATCAACTAGCTGAAAAAGACAAGGGCAAAAACTCTGCCGCTTGGCAATGACATATTAACGTAGAGTATATTAAACACATGTAGCGATAACCTTTTCGCCCATTGTAACTCTCATTTTCCTATATTCTATGTTCATTGAATTCTTGGATTTCTATGCATTTTATGTCTACATCTGTCAGCTGTCGCATTTCAAAGAATCGGCGAATCGTCGCAGCATTAATGCTACAAAGTGACATTCTTTCATTATCTCATTGAGAAATGGAAATAAACCATATGAAAAAGAGAATACTGTTACTGCTTTTCGGTGGATTTCAATACATTGCAAAATTGCTTAAGGTATTCTCGGTTTGATTAGGCTTATTCTAATTAGGCTTTAAGGATTTATTCACTACAAATTCACATTGTTTCGACAATATCATTTGCATAATTTTTTGATCACGGAAATTGCAGTTGAGTGGTATGGCTAGACGTGTGTTTCGAATTCAAGTTTTCGAACCATACCCATTGTAGAAATTTGCATGATAAGATAAAATATCGCAATGAAATTCGTACTCTAACAAACTATTCTGAGCGATAATGGTTCAATTGAAGATGCTGGTAAAAGCAAAAAATATCTGCTTTCACGTAAAGATTTCAGTCCATATGGTCTTCAATTATTGGTCTTCGGCTTGATTAGGCTCATTCTAATATTGAAATGCGACATCTGTCAGCTGTCGCATTTCAAAGAATCGGCGAATCGTCGCAGCATTAATGCTTTTATGTGATATTCTTTCATTATCCCATTGAGTAATGGAAATAAACCATAATAAAAGAGAATACTGTTACTAGTTTTTGGTGGATTTCCATACATTGCAAAATTGCTTAAGGTATTCTCGGTTTGATTAGGCTTATTCTAATACGGCTTGTTTTGACAATGTCATTTGCATAATTTTTTGATCACGGAAATTGCAGTTGAGTGGTATGGCTAGACGTGTGTTTCGAATTCAAGTTTTCGAACCATACCCATTGTAGAAATTTGCATGATAAGATAAAATATCGCAATGAAATTCGTACTATAACAAACTATTTTGAGCGATTATGGTTTGATTGAAGATGCTGGTAAAAGCAAAAAATATCTGCTTTCACGTAAAGATTTCAGTCCATATGGTTTTCAAACCATATGAAAAAGAGAATACTGTTACTGCTTTTTGGTGGATTTCAATACATTGCAAAATTGCTTAAGGTATTCTCGGTTTGATTAGGCTTATTCTAATTAGGCTTTAAGGATTTATTCACTACAAATTCACATTGTTTCGACAATATCATTTGCATAATTTTTTGATCACGGAAATTGCAGTTGAGTGGTATGGCTAGACGTGTGTTTCGAATTCAAGTTTTCGAACCATACCCATTGTAGAAATTTGCATGATAAGATAAAATATCGCAATGAAATTCGTACTCTAACAAACTATTCTGAGCGATAATGGTTCAATTGAAGATGCTGGTAAAAGCAAAAAATATCTGCTTTCACGTAAAGATTTCAGTCCATATGGTCTTCAATTATTGGTCTTCGGCTTGATTAGGCTCATTCTAATATTGAAATGCGACATCTGTCAGCTGTCGCATTTCAAAGAATCGGCGAATCGTCGCAGCATTAATGCTTTTATGTGATATTCTTTCATTATCCCATTGAGTAATGGAAATAAACCATATGAAAAAGAGAATACTGTTACTGCTTTTTGGTGGATTTCAATACATTGCAAAATTGCTTGAGGTATTCTCGGTTTTATTAGGCCTAATCTAATTAGGCTTTGAGGATTTATCACTATAAGTTCACATTGTTTCGACAATATCATTTGCAAAATTTTTTGATCACGGAAATTGCAATTGAGTGGTATGGCTAGACGTGTGTTTCGAATTTAAGTTTTCGGACCATAACCATTGTAGAAATTTGCATGTTAAGATGAAATATCGCTACGGAATTCGTACTATAAAAAACTATTTTGAGCGTTAATGTTTTAATTGAAGATGCTGGCAAAAGCAAAAAATATCTGCTTTCACATAAAGATTTACCTAAACTTGTAGTGCAGAGTTGTCACAGCAACCAGGTTCAGAGCCTTTAAGTCAAACACAAAAACCATAACCAATAAATTTATCTTAAGTCTACAAAACTTGTAGTCATAATTCAATCAAAGCCTCAGGTTTTTGTATGGTGCATTCCTGGCATCCCGTTTTCGACGAATTGGTCCTGCAGTCCGATGTTCATCAATTGTGGGCAACCACTTAGGTACCTCCGTCACAAAATTCCTCGCAACTGAAACCTTTTTCAGATGTTTGTAATCCGTTGACAAATCAATGGATTACTCAAGATAACATCTTTCTACATGTTGCTATAGCTTCTATCGTACATCCTGATGTACTACATCAACTAGCTGAAAAAGGCAAGGGCAAAAACTCTGCCGCTTGGCAATGACATATTAACATAGAGTATATTAAACACATGTAGCGATAACCTTTTCGCCCATTGTAGCCCTCATTTACCTATATTCTATGTTCATTGAATTCTTGGATTTGTATGCATTTTGTGTCTACATCTGTCAGCTGTCGCATTTCAAAGAATCGGCGAATCGTCGCAGCATTAATGCTACAAAGTGACATTCTTTCATTATCTCATTGAGAAATGGAAATAAACCATATAAAAAAGAGAATACTTTTACTGCTTTTCGGTGGATTTCAATACATTGCAAAATTGCTTAAGGTATTCTCGGTTTGATTAGGCTTATTCTAATTAGGCTTTAAGGATTTATTCACTACAAATTCACATTGTTTGGACAATATCATTCGCATAATTTTTTGATCACGGAAATTGCAGTTGAGTGGTATGGCTAGACGTGTGTTTCGAATTCAAGTTTTCGAACCATACCCATTGTAGAAATTTGCATGATAAGATAAAATATCGCAATGAAATTCGTACTATAACAAACTATTTTGAGCGATAATGGTTTGATTGAAGATGCTGGTAAAAGCAAAAAATATCTGCTTTCACGTAAAGATTTCAGTCCATATGGTTTTCAAACCATATGAAAACCTCCAAACACCATCTCAATAGAGTGCATATTCCGAATCTGTCGAATATGTTGTTTGATGACCAAACAAATATGTTACTGCTACAATTTCAAATCAGTGGAAGCATAAAAAATATCTTTGAAAAATGTTTGTAAGATAATTGCAGTACTCGTAGGTTGGTCGAAAACCACTATTAAATGAATATCCAAATCAATGGATTACTCAAGATAACATCTTTCTACATGTTGCTATAGCTTCTATCGTACAAATTTCAAAGTTTTGAAAGGAATTAGTGGAATTATTGGCGAGCACTTTGCATATCTTATAAATGTTTCCCTCACTACTGCAAAGTTCCCCAATATCCTTAAGCAATCCGTAGTAATTCCAGTATTTAAGAATGGAACCGTGAGTAAAATTACTAATTATCGCCCAATATCCATTTTGAGCGTGTTTTCCAAGGTGATAGAGAAAATTGTTTTCGCCAGAATGATGAGTTATCTCAATAGATTCAAAATAATTGACTCCGCGCAACATGGATTCAGAAGCGGCCACTCAACTCAGTCAGCTGCGGTTAAGTTTTTTGAATCCGTCTACTAGTGTTTGGATAAACACTTGTTTGTGGCGGGGTTATTTTTCGATTTATCTTCCGCATTTGATTCACTATCGTTTGAATTTTCACTTGATAAATGCTACAATTTAGGTTTCAGAGGTGTGTTTCTGAATTGGTTACGTAGTAATCTTGAAGAAAGAACAATGGTAGTGAAAATAGGCGAGAGTTATTCTCAGAGACATGATATTGCTCTTGGGGTGCCGCAAGGCTCTGTACTCGGACCTCTTCTATTCATATTGTTCATAAACGATCTGCCTGCAAAGTTGTCCCGGTTTTTGGTGACACTATTTGCCGATGATTCATCGGTGGTTGTCTCTGGAAGGACTCCTGAAGAACTTCTGGAGGCATGTGAATGCATTTTGAGGGAGTTTGTAAGTTGGTGTCAAATGAACAATCTGATGGTGAACGTTGACAAAACTGTGTGTGTTCAGTTTTGTCTGAAGGGCAATGGAATTAGTACCTTGGATGTTAAATATGGGGACAACACTATATCATCATCCCAATCAACGAAGTTTCTTGGAATATATGTAGACAGAAATTTGAGATGGACATCACATATTGAGGTCTTATGTAAAAAATTGAGTACCTCATTTTTTGCTATCTCTAGAATCAAGAACATCGTACCTAGAAACTGTGTTATGAATGTGTATTACAGTCTTGTATATAGTCATCTAAATTATAATATTCTGCTGTGGGGCTGCTCTACAGAAATAAATAGGGTGTTCATTACACAGAAGCGAATACTTCCATTAATAATTACATACTTACCTTACCGTGTTTATATATTTATAGATGTTTGTTATATGTCAAAGAAAATGAAGATAGGTTTATTAAATTGAATAGTTATCATGAGTATTCAACAAGAAACAGGGATGTGCTACTTATTCCTATGCACAAAACAGCTAAATTTAAGCACTCTCTCTATTGTCAGAGCATTAAAATTTATAACCATTTACCATCGAATTTGAAAGTACTGAAAGCTCATTTGTTTAAGAGGAGAGTTAAATTTCTTCTCTTAAGAAAGGCATTATACTATAGTGTGGCAGAGTGCTTCGATGATTCGGATGTAGGCAATAATGTATGAATCAATTTTTTGTATCATATGTTTGTATATTTTTTTAACACAAATGTTCTTCACCATGTGAAATTGTCTCAAATGCTCAATTTCTCTGAGGATTTTTTTTTCTTTTCTTTTCAATCTAAGTTGTATATTATTGTAAATATGAATTTAACCAAGATTTTTGTTTGAACCAATATTTTTGCCCGAGGGCTGAATGGAAGATCAGACTCCAAACTGAATTCGATCCTTTTGAGAGCATTTCTTTTGGATGTAATTATTGTATCAATTGAAATGAATGTAATTTTACAATGTAAGAAATTTTTCTCAATTTATTTATCTTATTATTATTAATATTAATATTATTATTTATTGAACTATATATGCAATATGTAATAGAATAGATATTACACTTTATATACAATCAACGTATAAAGATGATATCGTCCTACGGGTCTCATCTAATTCTAATAGCTTCCACAATCCCTCTGCATTTAACGTTGTTTCATGAAGATGAGATTAGGTGGTAGCTCCACCTGACTTTAATTCGAATTTGATTCTGGTCATCTCTTTTTGCAGAACACGCACTTTTCCACTTCTGCCATCTGCTTACATGTCAAACAATTTTGGCTTTATAGATTTGGTTAAAATTGTTTTTACGGGTGTAACGAATACTTTGTAACGGGTAATTCTCCCATTTAAAGTTTACCTAATATTTCAAAACGTTAATTACACATCTATGGTTCAATCATAACCTATTAATCTGGAAAAACGAATAACATATTCGGGAGCAATCCCAATTCGTAATGTTCGAAAATTGCTATGTTCGTTTATATATATATATATATATATATATATATATATATATATATATATATATATATATATATATATATATATATATATATATATATATATATATATATATATATTTGTTAAGGAACTATTTGTCAAACGTGCAGCTTTAGCATTCACTAAAATATGTTTGTTCATTGAAAAGCCTATCAAGTGTGCAATTAATTGTACCAGTTGTGTCCTTGATTATGCACATGTACAATGTCATGCACTTGTAAATTCAAAGAATATCAGAAGTTTGTTACTCAAAAGTGGTATCAGAATTTAATAATCGAGTTATATCATAGCCATCAACATTACTTGAATGCAGATTATTTTTCCTTTGAAAATATATAAAGTTCTTGCTGTTTATTTTGACTTGACTGGTCAAAGTTCCAATTGCCTGTTTATTTTCCATCAGCATATTTTTCTATCAATGTAATAGAAAAATTTGTTTCAGGTTGATTGGAACTGGAGATCAACTCCAGAAAACAACTTAAGAGCATCTACATTCATCGGAACAAAAAGCATCAGCTGAAATAATGCACTGATAAATGTTGGAAAGTACTCACCTTGATTGTTTTGGATGGGCTCTGGATGCAGGTATTTTAAAATATAAACTACCCATTTACCTCAGCCATTCTCTATCTTAATTTCTTTAATTCACTTTAATATTCAGTTTATATTGATTTTTGAAATCAAAGTTTATATGTGAATTTTGTTGAAAGTTTCAGATTTTTCATATCTGAAAGGAAGTATTGTTTCTCATAAATGTTTTCATAAGAAGCAATATTCCAATTTGATGAAAAAAATATGTTGGTCCATTATTTTTCAGTGATACAAAAAAAAAATTCACTTTTATTGTTGTTGATAATGAATTTTGTATAAGTGATGTTTGAAAAATATCTACAACACCCTTCAATAATTGTGAGTTGATCTGCTATGATTAGGTATTTATGTTCACATTTTAAGAAATTATGAATAATTTTAACTTTGACTTTAATATTTGGGAATTTCTAGATTTCAATAATTATTAGGCAATGAGAAAAATTATTATTTACTGAATGTAAGAAATAACATGGAATGAAAAAAATACAAGGTGCTGATATGTGATCAATATTCCAAACATAAAATGTAATTTGGAGATAACAAACATCAGAAGTTTTTTTTAGCTGAAACAAGAAAAGAAACTGATGAAAACACTCAAACAGTAAACTATAAGACAACTCAAAATTAAAAAAAAACTATTTAGGATTTTTCACTTGTTAATTTCATCATAGCAATTATTGCATAATCATGGCAAATGTTTAGGCTGTTGTTCAATCAATCAATAAAATAGTCTTTTAGGTGAGGCTTTTTCCTCGTTGTTACTTCTTTTTGACTTGTAGGATTATTCAATTCAGATATATTTTAATTTTTTTTATGTGTGTTTACATTTTCTTCCACCATATTTTCATCATTTATGTTTTCATTTTCATACTCTATTTCAACCATAATCTCATTTTGAACTTTTGCTTCTACTTCAACTTTCGTTTCTATAGAGGCATCTTCCCTTATACTTAGAATATTTTTACTTCCATCAAATTTTATACTTCTACTGAGAACTACTTTTTCTTCTCTTGGATTCCATACTCTATAACTATTTCCGGATCATAATGTTGACATTACTTCTCGAATCAAATTTACTTTGTAGTTTTTCCTGTGGAATGTGACAATATGCTAAACATCCAAATATCTTCAAGTTGTTAAAATTTGGTTTTCGCCCATAAAATAATTCAGCTGGCGTGGTATTTGGCTTAAGACAACTTCGATAAAGTCAGACTTCGATTTAATAGATAAGTAGCACACAAGATAGCTTCACCCCATAAGTATTCAGGTAATTTTGACTCTAGTATCATTGATCGTGACTTCTCTAATAAAGTTCGGTTTAATCGCTCAGCAGACCCGTTTTGTTCTGGATTATATGCAATGGTATATTTTACATCAATGCCATTATTATTACAAAAATTAATAAAATCTTTTGATCGATATTCACCTCCATTATCGCAACGCGCAGACTGAATTTTACAATTTAATAAATTTGTGACATATGCTTCATAATTTTTAAAGCATGTAAACATTTCACTCCTTTTACTTATCAGGTAAACAATACAAAAATGTGTGTAATCGTCTAAAAAAGTCAAAAAATAGTTTTTATTATCATACGTGGTTGGTGTGACCGCAAATATCTGTATGAATTCATTCCAAAAGTCTTTTGCTGACATATGAACTTTCTTTTAAAAATGGCAATCGTGATAGTTTAGACCATGAACAAATCGAACAGTTATCATCTTTTTCAATTTTAGTTTCATTTAAATTTACGCCCTCGACTGCAATTTTCTTGAACATTTTTACAATACTTTGAGGATTTAAATGCCCTAAACGCCTATGCCATAAACCTAAATTATTGTTTTCGCAAAAATTTGCTTCACATTTACTTAGTGTAAATTCAACAATATATAAATTATTAATTTGCTTTCCTATGCTGTTTTTATAAATAAAAACTTCACTTTTATTGAATATTACTTTCAAGCCGGATTTTTGCATTTTTAAAACCGACAATAAATTCTGCCTTAAATTTGGTACAAACAGAACATCTCTAATTACACCTATTTCATTTATTGAATTTAAAATAATATGAATATCCCCAATTTTATTTATTTCAATTGATGTATTATTTTTTGCTGCAGAAATCTCAAGCGAATCATTTAAATTTTTTGAACTAACAAAATACTCATCTGAGTTCACCATATGATCTGTTGCCCCGCTGTCAACGATCCAGCAGATTGAATCTTCTCTTGAAGAAACATACGCCTCAATTTGACCCACCACAAACGATATTGGATTGTGACCAGTAACCTCTGCTTGATTTGCCTTCCTTGACCAACAATTTTTCTTGATATGACCGATTTTACCGCAGCCATGACTCTTTGGCTTGCTTTGCTGCTGCTTACGATTTTTTGTAATTAGCTGTTCCATGGAAAGCCGCTTGACGTCCAGTATCCAGACCTTCATTCAATCTTTTCATCTCAAAGTTCATTAATTTACCTTTTACAAATTCAAGCGAAACATTTTTAGGATCCATTGTTTCAATTGCTGTTATTAATGAGTCGTATGATTTGGGTAACGTTAACAATAGATGACAAACTACATCATTTTCATCGACTCTGGCTCCTGCAGATTTTAATTCTCTTACGGTTTCTTCAAATTTAAGTAAATGATTCTCCAATGTTTCTTCTTTGGACCACTTCATTGTTAATAACTTTCGCCTAAGGTACAACTGGCTCGCTATTCCTTTTCGTTCAAACACATTCTCAAGAGATTTCCACATTTCAAAGACATTGTCTTTTTCTTTTATATATTCTAAGTGTGAATTAGCAACACACTGCACAATAATGGATTTTACACTTTTTATCATTCGCAATTTCAGCATCAGATTCACCTGCAGCTGTTTCTATACACGATAGGACATCATTTTGATCCAAAATTGTTTCCATTCGAAATTTCCAATGGCTGTAATTTTTACCATCAAACTGCATAACACCAAATTTTTCACTACTACATTTAGCCATTATTATCTTCAATTACAAGTAGCAAAAACAATAAAGACAGTTAGCATGAACAGGCAATTGTTTCTAACCTCAAGAATAAATCTTCAATTTCTTGCACGAAGAACAAGTCTCGACGTATATTAAACAGTACCCTATGTAATCTGGGCCCATAACCTGTTGTTATGGAAGCAGGAGACTGATTAATAATAACAACATCTCATTTATAACAATTTATTTATAACACACGTGCACACACTCTAGGTTCGAAAAATACAAAAAAGACATTATATCATTGTTAAGATGACATATGTCAATTCAAGTAGAATGGCGGAAAATACAAAAATTGAACTTATTCAACTTATAAAGTATTGATTGTTACAACAATAAGCCTTGCTGGCTGATTTATAACCATTTTTTCCATCTTAAACTGCTTGAATGTCTAATTTCATTTGTACTTCATTCCACCCTCCTTTATTAGTATGTCATTTATAATCTTGAACCATACTCTATAAAAAAAAACACTTGAATTAACTCAATTAAAAACGATAATATCAAATTAAATCAAAATTCAACAGGAACCAGTCAGCGGGTAAGATGGGGTACGAACCCCGTCTTGCCTGCAATTAGGTACCCCATATTTCTCAAACTGGACTTATAAATTGTATAAAAAACTTTGAGGTTATAAATCATAACAAACCGAACCGAATTAATGAGTATAGAATAGTAAAATAAACACAGACCAATAATAAAATTTGTCACACATCTCTCATATCATCCATTATAAACAGTCACGCACTTTATGTGCGTCTATAATCAGATAAAACCACTTAAAATAAAAAAAATGTACTTAACAAGTAGAAACGTGCACTCCGTCGATCGAATTTGTTGTGACACTGACAAGTACTGCTAAATACAGTTAGATGGCGTTGTAATCAATTTTATAGTGAGACTGTATTATCTGTTTTGGTAGGGTCCCCATCTTACCTCGCTACTCCATCTTACCCCACCTTCCCCTACTCTTATCTGATTCCGGTTGTACATTGTGATGATTATAACACTATTCATTACTATTTATTTTTAGCCGGGATAAATAAATCCGCGTTGTTCCGCGTACCTTGTTTAAATTTTATCTCGTAATTGAATTCTTCGAGTTTTAATTTCCATCGCATGAGTCTGAAATTTGGTTCTTCTAACAAGTTTAACCAAATTGAAGGTTTATGGTCAGTAAAAATTATAACTTTTGTGACATATAAATATGGTCTAAAATGTTTAGTTGCCCATACAATGGCCAGTAATTCTTTTTCAATTGTTGAATATTGTATTTTAGGGTTGGTTAGCGTTCTGCTTGCATAAGCTATAGGCAAATCAGAACTAGCAACAGTACCTTGTCATAGAATTTCTCCCATCGCGTAATTAAGAGCGTCAGTAGTTAAATTAAAAGTTTTTGAAAATTCAGGGTATATTAAGATTGGATGATTTATCAATAGCTTTTTAGAAGTTATGAATGCTTCTTTGTAATTTAAATCTGTCGTGTCAATTTTAGCATCATTTTTTATGTATTTAAGTACTGTATTCTGAGGTCAACACTCGTTATATCAATTTTGAAACTCTCTGCGCGAAATACTACAAAATAGTCTGAATTATCAGATCTCGCAATATCCTCAAGTGTCCCCAAAAATCAATTTATGTCATTATGATCAATAAACATTGAATACTGTCAACTGCAGGGTCACATCTTGAACCGCTTCTTTTTCTTATGTTCCTGATGATATTGCCGAATGTTTTAGATATACTGATATAGATCTATATGCGGATGATCTCAAAATATCGAAGCAGATGAAATCCTTCAACGATTATTGTCGTTTACAATCCAATCTTGATACATTCTCTGAGTACTGCAGACTCTATAAGTTACAACTGAACTTGAACAAATGCTATCATATTCTTTTCTCCAGAAGTAAGAATCCTGTCTGTTCCAACTAGACATTGTCCGGTCAATGTTTGGCTGAAGTCAATTCAGTGAATGATTTGACTGTTAAACTTGATAAGAAAATAACCTTTGAATTGCATATTAAAGAAATCGTCCAATTTTCCCGTAGAAATCTGGGTTTCATATCACGAATGTCTAGGCCTTTTGGTCGACGAGAGCATGTTATTGCTTTATATAATTCTATTGTAATATCCAAATTTGAATACGCGTCGGTCGTCTGGAATCCGCGAATCGAATAGAAACTTTTCAACAGAAGTTCATTAATGCTATTTATTTTCGTTTTGTCTCCAGTATGGAGACGAATTACTCATAGTATGAGTATTTCGTCTGGAAATAAATTCTTCCTACATTCTAGCGGAGTTGTAGCAGTCTTGCCAGCTTTTTTCACTCCAGGAAGGTGAGTGATCATGCTGTGTTTCCCACGGCGCCTGTTGAGTGGAGGTTCCTCATACCATTTTGTAGATTTGTCACGCCCCGTCCAAAAATGTACTCTTGCTCATTTCTTGCTCGTCATCTTCATCAACAGATGACTCATGCAAATCGGCCTCTTGCTCACTTTTCGATCCCTCTTTCCGTTCTTCAATTTCATCTACAGAAAAAATGCCACAAAACAAATTATTTGAATTCACCCTTCCATCCTTTCATGGGCTAAACTTGATCAGTAGAGTGACCATTTCGGACATTTTCTCTTCGTATTTCATTACTTTCGACGATAATAATATAATTATGAGTTAATATAGAATGATCCTATCATGATGAATTTCTTTAATCTTTTTCTATGGAAGTATTTTGTGTTATAGATCAAATTATCTGAATAGTCAATGTATCGAAAACATTACTTTATACTAGTGTTGTCCTGGTTCGGGTCTAAGGGCCGTCGTCTCGGTTGGAATTTCTTCCATTTCTGATTCTGGAAGTAGACTGACTAGAAGTAGAAGTAGACGTCCTAGCGAAACGTTAGGAAGAAATTCCAACCGACTTCATAATTTGTAATGTGCTTCTCTTTTATTGGAGGTTTTCAACTGTCTGTTGAGTGATCCCTTGTACTCGTTTTTGAAAAAAATTTAAAAAACTTCTTACTACCAACTTTCAGCTGAAGTTGCATTTAACATTCACCTCAGGGTGAGTTGATGTTCTTCATATCTCTCCTTCTTTTTACCATTATATATTTCTCCACATATAGCGCATCTTCCCCATTTTGACCGAGAAGGCATAGACAATGCTCACCAGGTTTAAATTTAGAAGAGTGTGAACCTAAAATTCATTTGAAAACTTCCGATGTTTTGTTACATAACGCACATCACAATATTTTCCACTGTTTAGAAAACTAATCAGCATCGCAATTCCGAAAAGAACATACATTCTGATGTATCAATTCATCTGTCGATATTCCTTGTATTTCGGTCATTACACTTAAACTCCCCATTTATTTCGATAGAAGAGTTTTCTTCCACATAACGTATGGAAGATTCAATCTCCGATTTTACAAACAAGTTATTCTCGTTTTAATCCTCGGTTAACTAGATCAGCAATGCTGTACTTCGCCGAGGAGTTCAAAAATGAACACCTTTTATAATTATGTATTATTGTTATTATCAAATTTATCTTTCACTTAAGAAAGACTAACTATGTTGAATTATTGAAGGGTATTGATGAGAAAGCAGAGTGCATCAGAAAGCAATAAGGTTGCAAAAATAATTCTATAATCTGATCATAAGAATGTAATCATAAAAAATGAATCGTTATTGTATGTAATGGCAATTTTTAAATCATCCCGATATGAAATGTAAACTGAAATTCGAATGAAAGAAGCTTTATCACCTTGTGATAATGTAGCTTCTTAGTTTTAGAGTATCAACATGTTTATGTCTCAAATATGATCATGAAATTGATTTGAAAAATATTATTATATTGACCATGTTTGGTAATACTTGTGGAATATTGTGGATAAACATATTTTTTTTATTTTCATCTACATTAATCATCAATTTTTTTTGTTTGTATGTAAAAGTTGTTTTCTAGAGCTAATCATGAATGTTTCTACAGATAAATCAATAGAGTAAAAACATTTATAATCAAGTATAACTTTATGGTTGATTTTATTATGTATCCCAATATGGAAGTTTCTGTGAATAAATTCTATTTTATTATGTCTGTTCATTTGTTTTCCTTATATTATATATATATATATATATATATATATATATATATATATATATATATATATATATATATATATATATATATATATAGAATATTGAATCCATCGATTTGGATTCAAGATTCTATTCAACTAATAAGATATATCTTCAGCAGCTGTATATGAACTCATCATATATAGCTGCTGAATGTAAAAAGGCAAATTTCGTTGGTGAGTCAGGAATAGGAAAAACATAAACAATAATTAGTCTTTCATTACATTAAAACTGTTCACAATTTTTCGAAATACTAGCTTTTCGCTATTCCTATTCAATTCATCAGCGTAAATATCAATTCATGAAAAATGTACTTGAACCATTCGAAGGTTAAAACATATGTATGTAGTTTGTTGGGCTGAGGGGCAATTTTTGTTCATTATTAAAGATTTAAAGAAAACAGGTATAAACATAAAAGATCTTGAACATCCAAGATATATCTTCAGCAGCTCTTTATGAATTTCATCATATAGCTGCTGAATGTGAAAAGACAAATTTTGTTGGTGATCAGGAATAGGAAGAACATAAACAAAATTATCAGTCTTTCATTACATGAAAACGGTTTTTCGAAATATTTTTGGCTATTCGTATTCAATTCACAATTCATCAACGTAAATATCGATACGTGAAAAATGTACTTGAACCATTCGAAAGTTAAGCTTATTTCGAATATAAAACATATATTGACCTCAGAGTAAATTTTTGTTCATTATCATAGATTTGAAATACACAGGTGCTAGCCTATGCCACTAATGTCTCTCTGTTTCAAGCATACTTTCGATAGAACAGTGCAAATTCAAAATATTTTCTGAATACCAAGATTCAACTCACGTTTCGAAATTTGTACCTTCTTTTGTGTTATCCGCTATTTTGATTATTTCATATATTGACATTGGAGATTGAATGTTTGCTGACGATTGACAATAGACATTTTTTTGGTGATTTTGAACATTATTCAGAGAAACACTTAGTTGAGGACTGCAGAACTTCCAGGAAGTACTCTTCGCCGTTGCAAGAAGTTCAAAAGGTAAGTGATTTGAGCACAAATTCAAGTTATATTATTTCACAATAATATTGGTTCCTTAAAACAGTCCACACAATCCTCGCCACTTATGTGTGGCGAGGAGGTGTATACTCACCACTTAATTATCGCCACAATTTTTATTAGCGTTAAGCATAGGAGGGCGGGGCTGGTTCTAACAAATTTTGTATTATACTTTATATTTTCTTTGATAATGAACTTTTTAGTTTAATTTTTTATTGAAAACATGCTTTGGTTATTCAGCTATGATATTAGTAACAAAATACATCCGGTATGTAAGTGCTTTCAGAAAGAGAGCCGTGAAAACCAAAAAAGTCATTTGTTAATACATGCCCCGCATTTGGGGCAAATATTAACGGAGCTGGGGTACGTATTAACGTAAGGGGCAACTATTAACAGAGACAAAATTTTATGAAATACTCAAATAAAACATCATATACATGTATAAAAATATTTTATTAAATGTTAATACACAATGTAATCTTAACGTTTTAAAGTTACTAAACTTTTCATAATCAACATTCTTTAAAGTTTTTATAAATCAATACAAATTAACTACCATATCTACTGAGTATTAGTACTTTTAAGCCTTCAAACATTTGTTAAAATAGTTTAAACTTAACAATTATGTATTACGTAATCAGTCACATAAAGTTTTTGATATCAACAGTTTTAAAGAATGTCAATGAGTTACCTTAAACAACAAAGTAGTGAAATCTACATTTATCAACAATTCTCACAGCTTTAATTAATACTTTTTAGTATCAGACAGTCTTTAAGTTATACTAGTTTAAATGATCTTTATCTAATTTGTACTTAAAAGTAGACAGGAAATAAGTACCTGTCTAGTTTGTTTTTGTCAAAAATTAATCAGAATACTCATCATCTGAGAAACAGTTGAGGCATATGTATTTTCTGATATCACCCTTAATACATGTGATGTGAGCCCATCCTTTGCATAAAATACATTGTATCCAGTCAAGTCCAGATGTATCGTCATTATAAGACTTGGCGCAAACTAAACAGCAGCAGGTATCTTCTTCACTGTCATCCTGAAGAATATGCTTCTTCACCTTTTCTACTTCTACTCTCCGGGTTGATTTACCTTTACCTTTCCCTTTAGCTGTCCCTTTCCCTTTACCCTTATTTTTAGTTTCAGTCTGACTAGTTTTTATCTTTTTAGATGATTTTAATTTTGCTTCTTCCTCTAAGGCCAATTTTTCAGGAGTATCAGTGAGAATAGTGGATTTCCTTGAACGCTTTCGTTTAGATTGGACACGTGTAGGAGCTTTTGGAAGCGGTCTTACTGTTTCTATATTAAATTTTTTTATAGGCTTCGTATTTGATGGTCCTGAATCATTTGACAGTACTGATTCATTTGACGGCCCTGGTTCACTCGACAGTCGCTGTTCATTTGATGGTCCCGGATCATTCGATGGAACATGCGATAGCTGATCAATAACCTCTGAAACACTTATGTGAATGTCAGGCATGTCATCTAAAATTTCATTTTGAATTGAAGATTCTAAATTAAGTGATACTTCTTCTGGATTGATAGAACTATCTCCTGGCTGAAGTGATCCCTGGTTTTCCATCGAAGCGGTATTTGGATCGGGACGATCAGTCACAAATGATGGCGCAAAGTCACAGTCTTGAAATACATCTTCATTGCACGGCCAAATACCAGCTTTTTTAAATGAGTTGATGATATTGTTTTGAGTGAATGCCAGAGGAAATGCTTCTTTCACAATTCCAGGGAGATCGTAGATCGTCATTGTCTTCCCAGGATGATTAACCATCCAGTTCGTTTGCTGTCGGCTAATATAATTCTTAAACGGTCCATACACACCGACATCCAGTGGTTGAAGATTATGCGAACAATGTGGAGGGAAAGACAAAAGAATGATATGGTTGTTCTTTGCCTTTGTGACCACCTCCACATTGACATGAGAATGATGGTTATCCAACAACAATGAAACTGGTTCCTCCTGTGATGTTTTAACATGGTTCAGAAAGTGGTCAATAAATTTTGAAAATTCTTTTTCAGACATCCAGCCGGAACTATTTCCTAGACCTACACACCCGGGCGGCCCATTTTGGATGAATAAATCACTATATCTGATCCGTGGAAAAATGAACATACATGGTATGAAATTACCAATAGCATTTGCCGCTGCCGCAATTGTGACGAGAGTACCCCGTTCTGCAGATGTGACAGCTCCTACCTGCTTGGAACCTCGTTGAGCTACCACTTTCTTGGGTTTCTGCACCGTCGTCACTCCCGTTTCATCTACGTTCCAGATTCTACTCGGAGATATATTGTATCGTTGAAGAACTTCTCGATATTTTTCAAAAAATGAATGAACATTTGTACGGTTAAATGATGTTGCTCTGCTTAAGCTTGTCGCCTCAGGACTCCGAATAGACAAGAATGCGTTGCGTTTCATAAAACCAGCGAACCAATCTTTGCCAGCCTTCCCGTCTCTGTTCCAAGATTCTGGAATATTATCTATTTTGTAAGCAATGGCAAGCTCATAAGCTAATTTTTTGACATCATCTGGTAGCAATCCAAAATAGATATTAGAACATTTCACTAAATAATCTGCTATCATTTTTTCTTGCTCAGGATTGAAAACGAGACGATTTTTTTTATAACCCACTTCAACAGGAATCCCCTCCTTTTTTTTTCTTTACGTATTTAAACAGTGTTACATGACAGATATCATATTCCGTAGCAACATCTCTAAAATTTCGATTTTTTGATAGAATTTCTTCTGCTGCCAGTTCAAATACTTCTTGAGACGTCGAACCTCGTGTGCTCTTCGTTTTGTAATTTCTCATCCTATAACAAAACACACTTATTGCACAAAACAACTGTTTAATATCAAATACCTACATATGGGGTAAGTATTAACATGTTAATACTTACCCCGCTCAATCTGTTAATTTTAGCCCCAAGGTCACTTTTTATACTTCATCAATTACAGAAAATAATCTAGTATAAATAATTACAAACCATTATAATAGTTTTAAAGTCAATAGAATAGAGATTCATTTAGGATAAACTTTGATTCAATTTAGCGAATAAATAAATCTTAAATCAATTTATTACGAAGTACGAAAAGTTCGTTTACCTGTAAATCCGAGGGTCCTGTGCACAACTATCACTAGCGACGGCCGGTCGAACACTGACAAGTCAGAACTCGTTCGGCTGTGTATAAAGGGTATTCTAAACCGAGTATCATATTTTTGACACTTCGCGTTTGGCGGGAATAAGCTTGTTAATACCTACCTCCGTTAAAACCAGCCCCGCGCTCCCTACATTTTATGTGCTATTACCTCTACCCTTCATTCCCTAGTTCTTGACATTCACAGAAAACCAACTTTTTCAGACATATCAATACACATCTCAAGTTGTCAGTCACGAAAAATAAAAATGAGTGCCTTTCATTTATTAGTTCATAGATTACTTTCGCTTTCGTTGTCTGCTGATAATTTTAGAAAAGAAGTTTGTATAATAAAAACAATGCTATTAACAATGATTATAAACTGTTCTCCATTGATAAACTTATAAAAAATAAACAGAGAAAGATACTATTACAAAGAATTTTTCCTATTCACTTAGAAAAACAACAAAAAATATTTCATTCAATTAATTATATACCTAACTTGAACAAATTTTTAGAAGAAAACTTAAAAATATTGTGAATCCAATATGAACCAAAAAAAAAAGAATTTTGGTTCAAATAACAAGGTGAATAAAAATAAAGATAAATAACAAGGACAAACTTGACTTATTTTCGAGAAGTGGCGTTTATAAAATATTTTGCAGTGAATGTGATAGCTCTTACATAGCTCAAACTTGACGTTCTATACAAAAAAGAATCGATGAACATAAAAGATCAATAGTGTTGAATAAACCTAATACGGGTTTTTCTGAACACTGCATTAAAGATCATCATTTTTTGGATCCCAGGAAGACCGAAATAGTACACTCAGGTAGTAAGGGCAAAAGATTAGATACCCTTGAAGTCTTGAAAATTTCGATAGCGAAAAAAAAAATTTACCTATTTGTAATGACCAGGTAGATTTTTCCGTGAAACCAGTTTTAAATTCTGTGGTTTAGGACATATTAGTGAAAGTTGTACATTTTGAAATTCAGTAATATTGTATACTCTTGATAATGGGTTAACCACCCGAAACATATGTAGAATTTTTAATATATTCAGTGAAACTTAAGTCAAGTGTGTTAACACATCGAACTTGTTGGAAATACGATACAGCAATGTTTCATCTGATGTAGGAATCATCAGTAGCAAGCATTCAAACAATCAAGATCCGATGTTCTCTTCAAACGCACCAAGGCCCTAAGACTTCGAAATATGGTAAAACCCTGTAATAAATTTAAACAATAAGAAGAGAAAAACATCATTATGAATATGGTATTGAAGAAATTGATTGCAGTATATGAATGAAATTGAGATATTTATAGACTTTCTCAATTGGCTGAATTTTGGAGTCAATTTGAAATTACGCCATTTGCACGTCCCTCAGATGAACCTAGTATTTTTATATTTCATATAACATAATATAATACACATTTGCACGTACATCAACCAAAATTGAAACGACATAGAAAGAATTAACTTTGTCCCTGCGCAAGAATGACACGAAAATATCCACATTTTTTAAGGACGTTGATATTATTCGAATTATTTTGAAATGATAAAAAATTTTTTTATTCCCATTTTATATTTTTGTTTTAGCCCTCAGGACATTAATTATCAGTCTTTTCTGAGTTTAATCCGATAAATTTTACTATTCAGTCTTAGTTTCTTTCAAGATTTGAAACTAAATTTATATGCAATGGAATATTTTTTTAATATGCATCTTTATATGAAAATTTAAGATTATCTCATTTGAATAATGAAGATAAACAATCAATTTTACAGATATGTCAATATTATTCTGATATTTTTCATTTAGGAGATACATTAACTTCTACAAAAACGTTAAAACATAAAATTACTACTACAACAGAATTACCAACAAATGCAAAACAATACAGATATCTGAAAATACATGAAAAGGAGGTAAATTCATATATAAATAAAATGTTAAACGAAAATATTATTGAAAATTCATTTTCACCATATTACTAGTCCAGTATGGATAGTTTCCAAAAATTAGACGCGTCAGGTGAAAAAATGAAGATTCTTCATTGATTATAAGAAACTAAATGAAATTACTGTTAAAGATAGTTACCCTATCCCGAATATTTTAAACCAACTCTGCTACTCTATATTTTTCAACCCTTGATTTACTAAAGGGATTTCATCAGATAGAAATGAATGAAAATGATGAAGAAAAAACGGCATTTAGAACTCCCCACAGGACATTATCAATTTAATCGCATGCCGTTTGGATTGAATATTTACATAATAGAGCACAACATGTTAAATACGGAAACTATTTGTCCAAACCAATAATTTGTGATTATGGAGTTTGCGACGCACCCTTAGTTTGCTCTATAGATTAGCTTACCACAAATTCTAAACCTCGGGCGCCAAGTTTGATTACAAACCGATGGGATTGTCTGTGAGTACCTAAATCCCTAAAAGTCACAAGGTTACCTCTAATGATTTAGAGGACCCGGGTAGGTAAATACTCAGTGAAGAAAAGAGTTCAAGTGAGATCTAAGATATTAGCGATCTTTTGGTACTAGTCTGAGTAACGGTCTTTAGGCGATCTAAAACTGTTTGAAACCTTTTAAGGTATGTGAGGTTGGTACAGACTATATTCACTCTTACTTATTACAATATCTAATGTAAAAAAAATAAACCAAACACCAAATAAATCGTATAATGTTCAATATGATACAAGAAATTGCTATCAATTGCGTATTTCAAACAAATTATAATATTATTTCAATTAAATTAACACTACATAAAATCTATAAAATAGCAGTTAATGCGGAAGCGTTGTTAAGCAAAGCGAAAACCAAATTGTAAGCTAATGGGGATGTAATGCGAAGCGTGAGAGCAAGCAGTGAAATTAAAAAAAAATAACAAAATACACTAACAATATATTGTACCACCCTGTATATTAGAATAACCCTAAATATTAACACAACCCCTTATTAGTACCACCCAGTATATCAGTATGTCCAATACAAATATACCACCCTGTATATGAATACAACCTAGTTCATAATTATCACTCAGTATATAATTATCACTAGAAACAGTTAGAAATCAGTCATCAGATAACACTCTGTATCTAAATACAACTCAATGTCTTAACTGTCACACCGTATATAACCAATCTCCAGTTTATATACAACCTAGTATTCAAGTATCACACGGTATATCAATATCACTCAGTATATGTTTTGGTACATTAGGTCAAATAGGTAAAGTTCTAAATTCACAGTACAAACAATCCTCAACTATCAAATCAAAAAACTTAAACTAAAATACAATGCAATAAAAACTGTGTATCTCATGAAAATAATTCACAAACAATATAATTTCGTAAAAACCTATCGTTACTTAGATCGTTACAGCGCAACTCTGACAGTGTAAACCACACCAAATAATAGAGAGTAACACACGGTCTATTTTACAGTGAAACAACCGGCTAAGAGCCACCACGAAATTATATCAACCCGGTAATAACTACCAATGGATACGAAGTCCCTATGCATACAAGTTTTTGATTCACAAATAAATTTTCTAGCGGATTGCCTGTAGTCCAAGCTCAACTTGATCACTTTAAAAAAAAACTATCACGGTACAACAGTGCTTTCAGCCAAACAGTCCCTAATAAATTTAATTAACTAATTGAATTACAGTTACTTAAATTCAGGCCTCACAATGCGAACTTAAAATCATCAATTCAAAACAAGTAACGCCCTGTGTATTCAGGAAAAAGTTCCAAAGTACTAACTAATAATAATAAACAAGAGTAAGCGCTCTAGATCAGTTACTCCTATTTCAGGTCGAAATTCCTTGACCAAATTTACAGTATGAGCAATACACAAAACGCACCTATTTTAGCCTAAGTCCTGAAATAACTTAAATTGAATAATAACTAAAAATTACGTCAAATTCCTACCAAGCTCGCACTGTATATAATCACGACAATTATAGGAAACAGGAAAATATCTCTAAACACGAACTAGTAACTGGTGTTCTAAATCAACGTAAAATTTCTTTTTCAATCTCGTATCAAACAGAAAAGTCTAATTAATAATTGCCCAATTAATAAAATACTGTATTCATTTTGATATACGACTATATTAAAACCGTGCAAGGTCAGATACGCAAAATCGTGACGTTAATCACCCAGTATAATTCCGAAAATAAAGTTCTTTCCTCAAGCTCATGAACTAATAGGCAATCAGCCACCCGAAACTATACTAACTCTAATTATTCAATCAGAAAAGTTTCCACGTAAAAACAGCCACGTAATCCTATGCACACAAACAATTGAAAGCTTCAATTCAACTTTGAATAAACACTATCAGTAATTCAAAGAAAAACAATATATCGTGAACAGTATAGACTTTCAATAGACTATCAATAACTTGGAGTAAAATAGAATATTTTTCTCTATCTAGGCTTCTAATTAATATTTAATAGTGTTGGCGTTTACTTGATGTAAATCCATTATAATTGAATATAAACTTAAATTCAAACACGCTATGTCATGCTATGTAGTCAATAAAGTGTAAATCATAAGTTCAAGTGTTTGAATTTAAGTTTATATTCAATTCTAATTAATAACTAGTGAATTTACCAAGCAAACAACAATAAACTAATATTTTTCACAATATAAATTGAACGTGAACTATCAGTTAACTCAACGCAAAATAGAATGCCCCTCAAAATACAGACCTAAAATAAACTGTCAGTAGTTACTGTTCTGCGCAGGAAAAATAGAAAAATAGGATCCTTATTTAAACTGTAATAAATCAGGCACCGAAAACTATGCCTGTTGTGCGTTTAATGCAGCGGTCCAGGTAAATATTTCAACTTTTGGAAAATCTCCGCTACTAATACGACACGAAGTATAGATATAAGGAGTCCGAACTTAATGTTAAAAGTATGGTATCAATTTTAGGAACAGATCTTTTGCCGCTAGGGCGCGCCACGGTTCAAGAAGTACTTGTTTAAATTTTTACGCGGGAAGTCGTGTTGCTATTGACAACTGTGAAATAAAATATTCGAAAAATGTGGAATAAAATGTTTTAGGAAATTTTGAGAAATTTTTCATGCGCCTTCAACTCAAGTTGTATTAAAAAGATAAAGAGATACTCTGTAATTGAAAAAATTTCAGATATTAATAATTACCACAAGAATTAACAGGCACCATTTTATCAAAAAAAAATAAACGAAATATTAAAAGGTTTTCAAAAATTAAATTCATGGATTATTTTTCGTCCTTACATGCAGAATTATTAAGCTTAAAGTAAAGAAACTCAAAATTGTCTCTCAAAATAGATTAAAAAACTGTCAAATGCCTATTAATTTCAATATTGCGATGAACAAATTAATTGAAAATAAATGAGTTATGGTTAAACGTATATTAAATATACCAAATATAGTGTTGAATGAAAGAGTTATAAGGTAATTAGAAATAGAATTACTAATATGATTAGAGATGAAAAAAACTATTTTATGTAAGTAATATTGACTAATATTGATGCTAATATAGCAGTACAAATTTGTGAACATCTATAAACATAAAAAACAAAGTTTCAATCAAATTTTAAACTTGATATTTAAGATCTTATTTGCTACAGAGTAATTGCATGATTTATTATCAATTCATTTATCTGTTTAAATTCATCATTACTTCTTCTCATTGTAACCACTTCCTTTGCAAAAAAAGGTTTTTTGCAAATTGCTCAGTAACTGCGAAACACAAGCCATCGAAGAAATATTCACATTCATAACAAGAATATTCGTTTGTGCATTGATTATCTGTAACATGATAAAAATTTTATAATACTATTTAAGTAATGATTTATAATTCAGCTTCTTATCGTAACTTTCAAATTCATATCAATTTTTATGTGACAAACTAATTCCAATTTCGAATTTATATATGATAAAGTAATAATACATTCCAACTCCAATTTTTACGTAATGGTTGAGATTCTAAAATTCTTTCTATACAATGAAAAGAAAACTCAGGCACATTACTTGTCTCAGGCTCAGTCATCTGAGGCTCATTGCTTGCCTTCGGCTCATTACTTTTCTTGGGGCCAATAACTTCGATTAGAAATTGATTAACGGTATTTATCTCAACATTTAAGCTACGGTCATTATTAATAATGTCGTCAACAATATCAGAAGTATCTAGAGAAACATCTGACAATAAGCTGTTATTATTTTGGTTATCATTATAAGTTGTATTCAGTTTTGGCTCTGCTTTCTTCCGCACATGAACTTTTTGGTAGTCATACACGTATATACTACCATCCGCTAATATTTTCCGATCACTTTTTATCACATCTTCAGAATTGAAATGCAATTTTCATATATAATTGGTAGCTTTTAAATCTTGGTCAATAGCAGAATTCCACTTCTTACGCATTTCAGCATCCTGTGGAAAAAATAATGACTTTGTTGAATCAACGACAAATAAAATTATAAATTTTTCAAATATTATTTAACGCCAAAATTTATAAAACAAATATTTATTAACAACACTAATTCCCAGGACAATTTTAAGGTTACTTACTTTGGGTACTTTAAATAAAGCCACTTTTCCTATATTTCCATTTGCCTTTCTGCCACTAAGGCAACCAGGAACAGCACAACACCTTCCCATTTTTTCGTTAA
The DNA here is from genome assembly GCA_030704895.1 of Henosepilachna vigintioctopunctata. NCBI lineage: Eukaryota > Metazoa > Arthropoda > Insecta > Coleoptera > Coccinellidae > Henosepilachna > Henosepilachna vigintioctopunctata. The sequence continues at coordinate 505,236 of JARQZJ010000013.1, forward strand.
AACTATTTTTAAACAAATAAATTTATATTTTATTATAATTTCAAATTCGCGCGTATTTAAGTCTGATGGACATCTGTACGCCCTGAACATTGCGCAGCCCAGTGGTAGAAAAGAGAACTATGATCTAGCTTTGATATTGTGTCCATAAAAACTACGGAAAAACCTATACCGTTCGGACTCCTTATATCTATACTTCGTGTAATACGATCAACAAAATATAAGATGCTGTAATACTCTACTAGGAATTGACGTAAAATAAGTAACGAACCACAGCCTAACTCTACTTACAAGCCATGAACATAGACTTGGCAACGCCGCATCTGCTCAATCCGGTAGACCGATCGATCTTCGAACATCGGTCTACTGCATGTTAATAATTGCCTTTTCAGGAAAATTTTCAGCGAAACGGTACTTTGTATAGAAAAATAGTTTTAACAAAAATTGTAGATTATACAATTATCTATAGAAATTAATGATACAATTTTTTTCTAAGAAGAACTATGTCCGAGTTATAGCGATTCAAATGTTGTTTTTTTAGTATGTACACTAACAAGTTCACTTTATCAATTAGAATTGACAATATGCTATAAATTTCATTATTTTTCATTCTCAGGCGAGAGTAAGTTTAATGCGTCAATTCCTTTAAACCTTTATTGAGATGTGTACAGTAATTTGGATGGTAGAATGATTCTGATATCATATTTGTAACGAGCAAGCAAATTTTCCAGTTGAGACTATCTAGTTAATTTCAGTTGTAAAATCCATTTTAAATCATTAGGAGACAGTTTATTTTTATTGATGATATACATTTACATGCATATCTGAATCTACTAAAATCTGAATAATAATTTGTAAACTGTTTATTTGTGAACATTCAGTTACGTTGGATGGAAAAACTAGAGTGTAAAAAAATGCTGTTAGTTTCGAAAGTTTTTATATACCACAATTTACATATTAAAATCTTTTTTTATAATTGGATGTTAAATCAACAAAATTACAAATTGAATCTAAGTTTTCAAAGGCTTCATTTAATTTCTCACAACGTTCCTTCAATGCTGGTTCTTTCAGCTGGATATTCTCTTTGAGAGTGGACTGTTTTTGATAAGTAGGGCTGAATAAAGAAATATACTTGGCACTGCATTTAAATTGAGTTTAACTTGATCAATCTGGCCTTCTTGCTTTCTGTTGATCAAACAATGATGAGCAAACGGTGAATACCTTCTCTAGTAAGTGCTTCCTCTGGAAAATGTTTGGCACAAACTACAGAATATTTTGTAGGGGTCCATGATGCCCTAGGAATATTTTTTAGTCATTGATTCGTTAGAGTACCATCCTATGGAAAACAAAATACAGAAACTGGTGGTTCGCCGGCCTAGAGGTAAGTTTTGTAGTTCGACTTGTATCCAGGCACACAGCAATGACTTGGCATGTTAATTTTTGTACTAATATCAAGAACAAGACCTATAAGAGATTAGTTCTAAATAACTACTAAATCTAACAAAGGGTAAGTAACTCTACTAATCATAAAAAAGGAACAATTCTATCAAATAATGCTTTTGTTAATGTCTGAACTACTCAGTCAAAACAACAGTAATCGGTAGCTATTTACATACAAATTTCAAAGGTATTCCTTAGTCTGTTGCTGAAAAAAACACAGTAGCACTTTCTACACACTATACATCACATAATAGCACAACAACTAAAACGCGGATATTTGTTTTTACACAATTATGAGATGGTAAAAGTTAGGTATTATTCCTACCTCTCCAGGTATAACCAAAAAAAAAGGACAACTTAAAACACAACAGATATTCCTGTTTATATAAGACATTTGCGGGAAATTTCTTTTGCTTGTTCTTCACAACTTCAAACAATAGCACTTTTCACAACTTATTTTTGGATTTGAATGATATTTCTCTCGTTAAATAGCGATTTATTCAGCAGCAATGACCAGAAACCATTACAACGCCATTACAGCATCGTCATTTGTGGGTCTTGCTTGGATGTTGCCAGATTTCCTAGTTCATGGCTTGTAAGTAGAGTTAGGCTGTGAACGAACAAAATAACTACTATCTGACAGCTATTGCACTCTATGCTTCCGAATTGTCAATCCGCTTGACTTATAACGGTCAGGTTAGAGTATGAAAATATAAAAATTATCAAACGATCCTATTCAGAACCTGATAAAATATTACAGTAATTAATTAAATCATTCAAGAATTGTACGTCTGGATTGAAAATAAATGTGCGAATTAATTGAGTGGAATCTTTATGAATATCATTTACTGGAGATGTGCACCAGATGTAGTTTCCCACACAAAAAATATACGAAAACGACATTGAATAATTTACGTTCTGAAAATCGTATTATTGGAATATTACTTTACCCTGAAATAACTTTTGATACAATTAATCGAAATTAATAGTTCCTGAAAACGAAGAAATAAATCCGACAAAATAATACCTATAAGGATCAATCTATAATCGTTCAATAATTAGCCCTGGAAATACCTTCAAATATATTCCAAATTAAAACATCCAAAAGAAGCAATAACGAATTAAAAATGATATCAAAATTCACTTTATTTCCACTGAATAAATTCTACACGTTAAATCGTTCAAGTTATAGAAATAAATGCAGAAAATATGAATGGTAACGGCAAGAGAATTACAAAGGTAATTGACTTACCAATATTTCACTAAACTTCACTAAATCAAAAGAGGCACTAGCTATAGTCTATATATTAATAAAAAAACAATATGAGAATGAAAAGAAACTTTAAAAAAAATTAATGAGCACTAAAAATCAATTGAGAATGTTAAGAACACTGGAGCTTCAAGAAAAAATTAGAGAATTTAATTTGACACACTGGAGCATTAAGAGAGAATTTAAGAAGTATCTAATTTGAAGGTGCAGGCCTATTTATAACCTCTGTGACCCTACTCTCAAATTTTCCACAACTTCTCTGGAATGCGGCTAAGAGATAAGATAACGAACTCCAACTTTGTTTTTTCTAGCAAAAAAAATTTATGAAAAACCTCAAGTCGCACGAATTTCTATGAAATAAGTGAGTATTGGAAACATTGACTGTTAACCAAAATATGAACTATCTTAAAAACATTGGGTTAACCGAGACTGAATTTTCCAATTCCTTTGAACGTTAAGAGCCCCCTATGACTAGTCCTATCCCTAGTACATCCTATTTGTGTTTTCAACTGTCAGGCTGTAAATAGTAACCTATACACTCTAAAATAACACTGTTTTCTACCAGTAATTACTTCTAAATAGCCCCTAGGAAATTATTGTGTTTCTTACTACAATTTCACTGTCATTCTATACTAAATAATGGGTACTATTTTACAATATACTTCCTTTAACATTATTTTCATTTCAAAAGGTATTTTTGAGTGATATAAGTTTTCAGATTTCCATGTTTCCTAATTATCAACTATTTCCTAATAAATATTTTCCTATTCAAGGCCCCAATTATACTTAACAACTTGTGAAATATATTGTCTAGTTTTATCCTCATTTTACATAGAATCAATTATTTACATATTCCTTGCCTTAAGCATTATTCCTTAGTGAAATATCAATTTTCAAATCAAATGAAATTACACCAAAAATTTATATTTCCCTAATCCAATGAGTGAATTTCCACTCAATCAAAATACCCATTAACTGTTCTGCATAAATGCCTTACTTATAAAAGTCCCAGTTATACTTTATCGCTTATATGGGGTATTAACCTATAAATAATATTTAACGTAAAATGATTATATGTAACTGAATTCTACATTTTCAATTGCATTTATCCACAATTATCTAATTATGAACTATTATTTCTAGTCTCATAACAAGCATTTTTGATGAGTGAATTTTCACTTCATCACAAGTTCCATAAGGAACAATTTTAGGGCCGTTAATGTTTAATTTATATAACTATAAACGATATAATTAAGTATGTAAAAAATTGTGAAATTTCTTTATTTGCTGACGACATGATGTTGTATACTGCGGGCAACAATTCACAAGAATTAGCTAATAAAATTAATAGTGATCTTTTTAGTTTGCATACATGGCTGTGTGATAACAATCTTTCATTGGATACTGATAAAACTAAATTTATTATTGTCGGAAACAAAGCAAAATTATCTAGATTAGAGTATGATATACAAATCAAAGTTATGTGTGTAAAACTGGCCACCGGTTTTCCAGCGACCGTTTTGATTAAAGTGCGCACACACGCTACGATCGGCGGGATCTACTACAATATGATATTGCGAATAAATCACTATAAGCCAATATTTTGAAGAATTTTTGATGTGATTAGATGGGAATGAGTAATATTATTACGAAATAATCATTTTCAGAATTTGTTCAATCCATTTACGAAAAATATCATCACTTTTATATATAGGAAAGTTTTTTTTTTTGTTATACCTTATATTTTTGGAAAAATTCATTTATTTTGAAAAATTTCGAATGAAATACACCGAAATAAACGTTCTTAATGACATTTTTTCGTTTTCAGAATTTGTTCAATCAATCCATTTACTACTCGTTTCGCCCCTTTCAAATAATTCAATCTCCTTCATTCTCTACACTACTAATTTCTCACCAAGCCATCTTTTCGATGAATTTTTGATGCAAATAAATGCAAATTAATAATATCGCAAAATAATCATTTTCAGAATTTGTTCAATCCATTTACGAAACATATCATCCCCTTCATGAATATGACAAATGTTTTGTGTTACAACAAATATTCATTTGTTTTGAAAAATTTCGAATGGAATATATCGGAATATATATATATATATATATATATATATATATATATATATATATATATATATATATATATATATATATATATATATATATATATATATATATATATATATATATATATAATAAACATTCTCAATGAAATTAATTCGTTTTCACAATTTGTTCAATCCATTTAGTACTAGTTTCACTCCTTTCAAATAATTTTATAACAAGGTATAACAAAAAACACTTGTCATATTTATAAAGGGGATGATATTTCTCGTAAATGGATTGAACAAATTCTGGAAATGGTTATTTCCCAATAATATTATTAATTTACATCTATTTACATCAAAAATTCATAAAAAGTTGGCTTGGTTCCAAATCAGTAGCGTAGAGAGGGATGGAAGATTGCATTATTTTAAAGGGGTGAAACTAGTAGTAAATGGATTGAACAAACTCTGAAAACGAATAAATTACATTGAGAATGTTAATGTCGATATATTCCATTCGAAATTTTTCGAAATAAATGAATATTTAAAAAAAAAATAAGGTATAACAAGAAACACTTGTCATATTTATAAAGGGTATGATATGTTTCGTAAATAGATTGAACACATTCTGAAAATGATCATTTCGTGATGATATTATTCATTTACATTTACTTACATCAAAAATTCATCAAAATGTTGGCTCGGTTCGAAATCAGTAGCGTAGAGAAGGAAGGAAGATTGAATCATTTGAAAGGGGTGAAACAAGTAAATGGATTGAACAAATTCTGAAAACGAATTGATCCCATTGAGAATGTTTATATCGATGAACTCCATTCGAAATTTCCCAAGATAAATGAATATTTTCGAAAATATAAGGTATAACAAAAAACACTTGTCATATTTATAAAAAGGATGATATTTTTCGTGAATGGATTGAACAAATTCTGAAAATGATTATTTCGTGATGATATTTTTCCTTTACATCAATTTACATCAAAAATTCATCAAAAAGTTGGCTTGGTGAGAAATCAGAGGCGTAGAGAAGAAAGGGAGATTGAATTATTTGAAAGGGGTGAAACTTGTAGTAATTGGATTGAATAAATTCTGAAAACAAATGAATCTCATTGAGAATGTTTATTTTAATGTATTTCATTCGAAGTTTTTCAAAATAAATGAATATTTTAAAAAATATAAGGTATGACACGAAACATATTCATAAAGGGGGTGATATGTTTCGTAAATGGATTGAACAAATTCTGGAAAGAAATAAATCTCATTAAGGATGTTTATTTCGATGTATTCCATTCGAAATTTTTCGAAATAAATGAATATTTCCAAAAATATAAGGTATAACACAAAACACTTGTCATATTTATAAAGTGGATGATATGTTTCGTAAATGGATCGAACAAATTCTGTAAATGATTATTTCGTATCAATATTGCTCAAATACTTCTAATCACATCAAAAATTCATCAAAATGTTGGCTTGGTTCGAAATCAGCAGCGTAGAGAAGGAAGGGAGAATGAAATATTTGAAAGGGGTGAAACTAGTAGTAAATGGATTGAACAAATTCTGAAAACGGATGAATCTTATTAAGAATGAATTTCGATGTACTCCATTCGAAATTTCTCAAAATAAATAAATATTTTCAAAGAAATAAGGTATAACAAAAAACACTTGTCCTATTTATAAAAGTGATGATATTTTTCGTGAATGGATTGAACAAATTCTGAAAATGATTATTTCGTAATAATATTACTCATTCGCACCTAATAACATCAAAAATTCCATCAAAATGTTGGCTCATTGTGATTTATTCGCAATATTGTTTCCACCATATTGTAGTAGATCCCGCCGATCGTGTCGTCTGTGCGTACTTTAGTCAAGACGGTGACTGGAAAACCGGTGGCCAGTTTCACACACATACATTCTTTCATTATCTCACTGAGAAATGGAAATAAACCATATGAAAAAGAATACTGTTACTGCTTTTTGGTGGATTTCAATACATTGCAAAATTGCTTAAGGTATTCTCGGTTTGATTAGGCTTATTTTAATTAGGCTTTAATGATTTATTCACTACAAATTCACATTGTTTTAACAGTATCATTTGCATAATTTTTTGATCTCGGAAATTGCAGTTGAGTGTTATGGCTAGACGTGTGTTTCGAATTCAAGTTTTCGAACCATACCCATTGTAGATTTGCATGATAAGATAAAATATCGCAATTAAATTCGTACTATAACAAACTATTTTGAGCGATAATGGTTTAATTGAAGATGCTGGTAAAAGCAAAAAATATCTGCTTTCACATAAAGATTTCAGTCCATATGGTTTTCAAACCATATAAAAGAGAATACTGTTACTGCTTTTTGGTGGATTTCAATACATTGCAAAATTGCTTAAGGTATTCTCGGTTTGATAAGGCTTATTCTAATATTGAAATGCGACATCTGTCAGCTGTCGCATTTCAAAGAATCGGCAAATCGTCGCAGCATTAATTCTTTAAAGTGATATTCTTTCATTATCTCATTGAGAAATGGAAATAAACCATACGAAAAAGAGAATACTGTTACTACTTCTTGGTGGATTTCAATACATTGCAAAATTGGTTAAGGTATTCTCGGTTTGATTAGGCTTATTCTAATAAGGCTTTAAGGTTTTATTCACCACAAATTCACATTGTTTTGACAATATCATTTGCATAATTTTTTGATCACGGAAATTGCAGTTGTGTTGTATGCCTAGACGTGTGTTTCGAATTCAAGTTTTCGAACCATACCCATTGTAGAAATTTGCATGATAAGATAAAATATCGCAATGAAATTCGTACTATAATAAACTACTTTGAGCGATAATGGTTTAATTGAAGATGCTGGTAAAAGCAAAAAATATCTGCTTTCACATAAAGATTTACCCAAACTTGTAGTGCAGAGTTGTCACAGCAACCAGGTTCAGAGCCTTTTAGTCAAACACAAAAACTATAACCAATAAATTTATCTTAAGTCTATAAAACTTGTAGTCATAATTCAATCAAAGCCTCAGGTTTTTATATGGTGCATTCCTGGTATCCCGTTTTCGACGAATTGCTCTTGCAGTCCGATGTTTATCAATTTTGGGCAACCACTTAGGTACCTCCGTCACAAAATGCCTCGCAACTGAAACCTTTTTCAGATGTTTGTTATTCCGTTGAAACATCGTCGTCGGCTCCACTCGTTCCACCACAACTCCAGCACTTGGATCTAATAAAACCCTCCTCTTCTGCTCGCGGATCTGAAGTATTCGCTGTCTAATCCTCATTCTCAAAACTGGATCTCTACGGCAAATTTCAGTCCATCTTGTGCAAGTTTGGAAGGCGTTGATTAGGGAATCCGGATCTAAGCATCTGAAAAAAAACAATTTTCTGTTAAAATTGCGAAACTACAAATGGAAATTATAAAAACAAATATACAAATAAATAATGAACACATACCTGAATATCGTAGAGATAACCTCTGGGGGCAGAAGTCTGAAGGACACTTGACCCACACTGGTGAACGAAAACACTTGATAATTCATCTTGAAGCACTAAACACAAACCGTAACTGATTATAGAGCGATATGCAAGGGGTTCTTATACCCCCATTCAATGCTTTCAAGGCGTACGGTGGATGCCCATTGGTCAGCGTCACACGACGTAACGACCAATAAGAACACACCATCTCGATAGAGTGCATATTCCGAATCAGTCGAATATGTGGTTTGATGACCAATCAAATATGTTACTGCTACAATTTCTAATCAGTGAAAGCATAAATAATATCTTTGAAAAATGTATGTTAGATAATTGCAGCACTCGTAGGTTGGTCGAAAACCACTATGAAATGAATATCCAAATCAATGGATTACTCAAGATAACATCTTTCTACATGTTGCTATAGTTTCTATCGTACATCCTGATGTACTACATCAACTAGCTGAAAAAGACAAGGGCAAAAACTCTGCCGCTTGACAATGACATATTAACGTAGAGTATATTAAACACATGTAGCGATAACCTTTTCGCCCATTGTAACCCTCATTTTCATATATTCTATGTTCATTAAATTCTTGGATTTTTATGCATTTTGTGTCTACATCTGTCAGCTGTCGCATTTCAAAGAACCGGCGAATCGTCGCAGCATTAATGCTTTAAAGTGACATTCTTTCATTATCTCATTGAGAAATGGAAATAAACCATATGAAGAAGAGGATACTGTTACTGCTTTATGCTGGATTTCAATACATTGCAAAATTGCTTAAGGTATTCTCGGTTTGATTAGGCTTATTCTAATAAGGCTTTAAGGATTTATTCACTACAAATTCACATTGTTTTGACAATATCATTTGCATAACTTTTTGATCTCGGGAATTGCAGTTGAGTGTTATGGCTAGGCGTGTGTTTCGAATTCTAATTTTCGAACCATACACATTGTAAAAATTTGCATGAAAAGATAAAATATCGCAATGAAATTTGTACTATAACAATCTATTTTGAGCGATAATGGTTTAATTGAAGATGCTGGTGAAAGCAAAAAATATCTGCTTTCACATAAAGATGTACCTAAACTTGTAGTGTAGAGTTGTCACAGCAACCAGTTTCAGAGCCTTTTAGTCAAACACAAAAATCATAGCCAATAAATTCATCTTAAGCCTATAAAACTTGTAGTCTTAATTCAATCAAAGCCTCAGGTTTTTATATGGTGCATTCCTGGTATCCCGTTTTCGACGAATTGCTCTTGCAGTCCGATGTTTATCAATTTTGGGCAACCACTTAGGTACCTCCGTCACAAAATTCCTCGCAACTGAAACCTTTTTCAGATGTTTGTTATTCCGTTGAAACATCGTCGTCGTCTCCACTCGTTCCACCACAACTCCAGCACTTGGATCTAATAACACCCTCCTCTTCTGCTCGCGGATCTGAAGTATTCGCTGTCTAATCCTCATTCTCAAAACTGGATCTCCACGGCAAATTTCAGTCCATCTTGTGCAAGTTTGGAAGGCGTTGATTAGGGAATCCGGATCTAAGCATCTGAAAAAAACAATTTTCTGTTAAAATTGCGAAACTACAAATGGAAATTATAAAAACAAATATACAGATAAATTATACCCCCAGTCAATGCTTTCAAGGCGTACGGTGGATGCCCATTGGTCAGCGTCACACGACGTAACGACCAATAAGAACACATCATCTCGATAGAGTGCATATTCCGAATCAGTCGAATGTGTGGTTTGATGACCAATCAAATATGTTACTGCTACAATTTCTAATCAGTGAAAGCATAAAAAATATCTCTGAAAAATGTATGTTAGATAATTGTTGACAAAGAAAAATAATGACAACATTATTGTTAGAAAATATTGCAATGAGGCTGAATTAATCGCTTTCATTCATAGATCACGAATACACAAACGGCATGTATCTGAGTTGTTTTTCATCGAATTATCAGTTGTTTTTTTATTAAAGCTCTCTTCATGTACTTCGATCTACGTAATGAAAAGTTAAAAAAATGCGTGACCAGTAGATTTTAATTTACAATTAAGGTAATTTTTTTTTAAATTCCCTCAGTTGCAAAATTATATTCGGATGAAAAACGAATTTCGGATGATTTCGATTTATAACAATGAAATCTATCAATAAAAAATCATCGCGACGGTTGGTTGGCTCACCGATCGGTATAAACTACATACTTTCTTCTCACTTCTACTGACGGTTACAACTGATCGATTGATAATTAATCAATTAAGTCGATCAGTTATTTCGACCGCTGAGAGTTGAAGATTAATAATGATTATTACATTATGATAATTAAAATATTAAAATGGCTATTAAAAAATAGGAATTGGTGATAGAAGAGTGAAAATTTATGGTTGTTTTTTTATGTAGGTTTAAATCCTAAAACATAATAATTTGAACAATAAAAAATTTCCTCAAAAAATTTTTGAAGTTAAGGAATTACAATAAAGGAAGGCTATTACAAAATAGGGCTTCGTGATGGAAGAGGTAAAATTGAAGTAGTATGTTATAAAAATATAAGATTTCGTCGAAAAAATAGAAGATAGGGGTAGATTAGGGGTAGGTCACCCTTATCAGTTAGGAGTAGGAAAAATAGATGTTGACCGATTCTCAGATCTACCCGATTGTTCATAAAATTTCATAAGAATCGGTCCAGCCGTTTCGGAGAAATTTGGCAACAAACAGCTTGACACTAGAATTATATATATCATATATATATATATATATATATATATATATATATATATATATATATATATATATATATATATATATATATATATATATATATATATATATATATATATATATATATTAGGGTGGGTCGAAAAAATCGATATTTTTTTTTCGGATCGTAATACCGCGGAAAAGTTGCTAAATGGTATGACTAAATAGGGGAAAAAATATAAAAATTATCGGATGTTATCTTCCGTTCGCGCATAAGTTCTAAAGTTTTGAAAAAAATAATTTTTTTTGAAAATTTGTAATAATTTTTTTTTACGATATTTAATATGTAATAGTGAAAAATTTCATCTACGACACACTAATAAAGTAATATAAAAATACCGGTATTGCACTTCAACATCTTCCGTTCGCGCATGGACATCCAAATATAGCCAAAATACAAGAAAATCGGATTTTTGTCCTATTTTCTTTTCATGTATAGTTACAGATATCAATAATGTAATAAACGGTATGTAACGGTATGTAATGTAATTGAAAAACGGTATAATACGCCGTATTGAAACACACTTAGGTAAGCCTCTGCAATGGGCAGTTTGTCTTCTTCATTTTAATGAACTACCCTTCCGCCATTTATTTCAGTATTTAGATGGTAAGTCGACCGGGCCAAATTCTTTGAAAGGACCGATTGGTGGGAAATTGATCAAATGTGAAACACTTCCAGTAGTGCAGTTTGAAAGTATTGATTGCCAAATCCCTGAGATAGACAAAAAAACTCTTAGTAAGGATCAGAAGTATTTGCTGGAAATATCAGAAGCGATTAAATCAGGTGAATGCCCAAAAGATTTATCAATCAGGGATCCAGGACCTTTGTCTCACTCCAGGTGGCTAACAACAGCTAACCGTGCTTTAAGACTCTACATTAGTCAAGAAAATCCAACTGCTGAGTTCCAGGAAATAGTAATATTCATTCTGAAGTCATATATGCCGATGTGGTTTTGTATTAAGAAGACCAAACTTTTTACTGATGGCCCTAAGCTCGTGCACCAATGTATTGAAACCTCAAGATATCTTAAAGATGAACTCAAAGCTGTAATTGACCCAGTTATAGAGAGAAATGGGTTCTTTGCGCATCCAGAACATGTTATGATTACTATGACTCAAGATCCCAGAAAACATATAAGAGAACTGGGCCTCCGCCGCATCATTAAGGCAAGAGAAAGAGACCAAAAGAGGAAAACAATTCGAACGTACGTGGCACCTAAGCTAAACTTTTCCGCAACAGACTACACGGAATTAAATTATTGGACAAACTGTGAATTTTCTTCGCCGCCTCTATTGAAAGATGTCACTGATGATGAACTGAAAACCTACATCAAAACAGAAGAAGTACCGAAGTGGGAAATCCTATCACAGAAGATGCCAGTCCATACTCAAGCAGTGGAGAGAAGCGTCAAGTTGGTGAGCGAGGCTTCTGCTAAGGTTTGCGGATCTGCAGCTCGAGACGGGTACATAAGAACGACACTTAAGTCAAGGTCCACGATGCCAGCCTTTGATAACAAAAGACAGTTCAAACTACCAGACATGTAATCTATTCGTAAGTGAAATATGTACTTTGTAATTATTGGATAATACATCAATAATATGTTGAAGCTTGTATATATTTATTTTTCCTAAGTCCACATTTTTGAGGTTTTCAACACTTTTTTGCTATTTTTACAGCCCATGCGCGAACGGAAGATGTTAAAACTCAATACCAGTATTTTTATATTAATTCATTAGTGTGTCGTAGATGACATTTTTCCCTATTACATATTAAATATCGTAATAAAAAAATTATTAAAAATTTCCAAAAAACTTTAATTTTTTCAAAATTTAATCAAACTTTAGAGCTCATGCGCGAACGGAAGATAACATCCGATAATTTTTATATTTTTTCCCCTATTTAGTCATACCATTTAGCAACTTTTCCGCGGTATTACGATCCGAAAAAAAAATATCGATTTTTTTCGACCCACCCTAATATATATATATATATATATATATATATATATATATATATATATATATATATATATATATATATATATATATATATATATATATATATATATATATATATATATATATATATATATATATATATATATATATATATATATATATATATATATATATATATATATATTTCTTGAAATTGATTTATTGCCTGTTTACGATATTTTATTTTGAAAGTTTTTAGCAATAACAGCCTTTTTTTGATATGAAAAAGTTTATTTTTATTGATGTTTCGTTGTTATATTACTTTGTCAAAACTAATGAATAATTGAATTTATGAGTTACTATAGATATCAAATGTCAAACTTATTTTTTAGAAAAATCAAATTAGTTTTTTTGTATCTTCACTCATTGATTTTCATTATCAGAGGAACATTTCTGGCTTAGCATTCGCTTCGGAAGTTTTAGTCTTCTTCACCATGAGGAAACCTCTGAAAAACTCATGGTAAGCCAGGTGATTCTAATAAGTGTGATTCATATTTACATATATATAATTACATATAGTCTTTTATATACTTATGCAGAATATGTATGTATATTGTTGGTTTATGTGTGTGTAAGTGTAGGTAGATCTGGAAAAAATCTGTTTTGAGATGTGACGTTTTGTGATTGTTGTGGAAAAATTGAACTTTTTCATATCAAAAAAGCCTGTTATTGCTAAAAACTTTCAAAATATATATATATATATATATATATATATATATATATATATATATATATATATATATATATATTTGACAAACTATCTGATTCGTGAACCATTTTATTTATATTGTATAAATTTGAATCTTGGGTTTTTTGGTTCAATTGAAACAAAATGATATTAGTTTATTTCCAAAATTACGTTTTGGTTATTATTTTAACCTTTATCAAACTGGTATATATGTCATATGCTCGCTAAAACAAAATTAATATAAAAACAACGCTCACAAACATGATTTTAAATCTTACCACTATATAAATACTTCGGAACAAAAGTTTATAGGTGACAAACAAACAACTATATTGACAATTCTACTTAAAAATTTAAAATTTTTCCAAAATAACAATTTTCGTCTATCTCTTAAAGCGTATTACAATTATATGAATGAAATCGGAGATTGATTCCACATCTGCAATATTACATACCCACATCAATGATACATTTTTATGTTTTTCCGCATGTTCTTATGCGGTTAAAATATTATTGTAGATTTTACTTAGACCAGTTATGTCGGTTTTAGCATTGATGGATTCTGGATTTTTCTTTATATGGATCATTTCCTGGATTTCGCGTTTTTTTTTATGTTGTTCAGTTTCTAAGATTTTTGTAGCCGAAAATTCAAACTTATGGCCCAATATCTGCTGGTGTTTTGTGAGAGCAGTGGTATTTTTTTTTATCATATCTATGTCCATTTAGCCTATTTTTCAAGTATTGGCTAGTTTGTCCAATGTATACTCCTGTACAGTCTGCACATGGAATCTGGTATATTGTGTGCGTTCTTTTATCCATTGGAATACTACTTTTTAGTCTGCTGAAATTGTTTTGTAGCAGATTATACCCCTTATCATTCAACAAAGGAGTGTAAAGAAGAATATATGAAATGTGTAAATTGTTTTAATGCCAAGGAAAAGATGGGGTTGAATGTATCGTACGATCATGCTGCCTATGATAGAAATTGTGCCTGTTATAACAGGATCCGCGAAAGAGAATTTGATAAAATCAAATTTGATAATTGACAATCATCTACAAAGCAGAATGAAATAGTGTACATGAACTGCAGAGGGTTTTTGAATAACAAAGCACTAATAGAGATTTTTGTGAATGAAGTCAAACCTATTGTTTTTTGTGCATCTGAAACACATATAGGTGAAGAGGTTGGTAGTTCAGAGCTAGATATTATTGGTTATAATCATGAATGTTCCTATACAAAAAATATGAGAACAGGCGGTACAATGGTATATATTCAAAAATTTCATAAATATAAGCTTACACTGAATATTAACGTTGAGGATATATTGTGGCTAACATCAATCGAAATTGAAGTTAAAAAAGTTAAATATGTTATCACTGTGATATATAGGTCCCCTAGTACAAGTGATATAGTATTTATCGAGAAGCTTGAAGAATACATTGATGTGCTTCTGGAAATAAATGCAATTCATGTGATTATGGGAGACTTCAACTATGATTTGCTAAAAAATAGTTTTTATACTAACAGGATAAAGGAAATCATCAGACAATATGAACTGTACCAAATAGTAACCGAACCTACAAGGATTACTAACACTAGTGCGACGTTGATACACTATATCATTACGAATATTAAACACGCTGAACACAAAAATTATTTAACTCCTAAAATAAGTGACCACAACATTTTATCCTTTGTGTTAGAAAGTGAAAATTTAAATGAACGTGAAATCACTAAATGTACAAACTATAAACAATACAATAGCACGATTTTTCAAGAAGAGGTGATAAACATGGAATGGAATAACTCATGTGTAAATGTTAATATAATGGCAAATAAACTGATTCAAGGTGTAACTGAAATTATAAATGATATGTGCCCCGTCATAGAAAGAACAATAACATTAAAATATAAAAATCATAAGTGGATTAACAGTTTGATATCAGAAAAAATAAAGAATAAAGACTTAAAATACAAGTCGGCCATCTTTGGTGGGGAAAGTGTACAATGGGAAGAATACAAAAAAATGAGGAATGAAGTGAATGTGCTAATAAAAAATGAAAAAGAGCGATACTTTCACAAGATCATTGATGATAATAAATATAATAGTAAAGAATTATGGAGAAATTTAAAAACTTTGCTACCTGAAAATAATAAAAATCAGAATGTAGCGAAAGCTATATTTTTCCAAAACCTATTGATAGAAGGAGAAGAAGGCATTGCTGAAAATTTTAATATTTATTTCGTAAACAGTATAAGGGATATTGTAGATGGTGTCAGTATGGTAAATGGTCATGAATATGTGCTGAGTAATATCAACAAGTATGAAGATTGGTCTAATTTCAGAGAGATCGATATGTCTACCCTGAAAAAGTATGTGAAGAAATTAAAGAAGGTTGGTGGAGGGGAAAATGGAATTACAACAGATATATTCAGGGATTTCATCATGGTTGCAGCAAATAGGATTTTGGACATTGTGAACGTTTCTTTATGTTACGGCGAATTTCCTGAAGAATGGAAAATGACTACCGTTATACCAGTGCCAAAAAACCGAAAACTAAGAAATGCGATGAATTTAGACCTATAAATACAGAGCCTGTGTATGAGAAAATTTTGGAATTAGTAGTCAAAGACCAAGTAAGCGAGTTTTGTGATAAGAACAAAGTTATTGTGGAGTGTCAATCGGGTTTCCGAGTGCAGCACTCTTGTGAAACCGTAATCACATTCCTCTGTGATAAATGGTCTAGAGTATTAGATAAAAACGAAATAGTCATAGCAGTATTTTTGGATTTACGAAGAGCTTTCGAAACTGTTAATAGGTCGTTATTGTTGAAAAAATTTGCCAAGTTTGGTTTTTCTGGGACAGTTTTGAAATGGTTCAATTCTTATTTACATAATAGAATACAACGTGTTAAATACGGAAACTATGTGTCCAAACCCATAATTTGTGATCATGGAGTGCCACAAGGAACAGTTTTGGGGCCTTTAATGTTCAATTTATATATAAACGATGTAGTTAAATATGTAAAGAATTGTGAAATTTCCATATTTGCTGACGACATGATGTTGTATACTGCGGGCAACAATTTACAAGAATTAGGTGATAAAATTAACAGTGACCTTGATAATTTGCATTCATGGTTGTGTGATAACAGTCTTTCATTGAATACTGATAAATCTAAATATATTATTGTAGCAAACAAAACTAAATTATCTAGATTAGAGTATGAAATACAAATCAATGTTAATAATGTATCATTGGAACAAGTCAGTGAAATTAAGTATTTAGGTGTCATTATAGATGAAAATTTGAGCTTTAAAAATCATTTTAGATATGTTATGAGTAAAATTTCAGAAAAGTAAATTTTTTATCAAGGATAAGTAATTATGTTAGTGTCTTTTCAAAGTATTTATTGTACAAATCCATAATATTGCCACATATAAACTTTTGTTCAACAGTATTATACACCTTGCCTCAAAATGATATTCAAAACTTGCAGAAACTCCAAAATAGAGCATTTAGGATTATATTGAAGTGCAATAGGTACACACCTGTATCACTTATGTTAGAAACACTGAGTTGTTTAAATATTAGGCAGCACATAGTATTTAAAACTCTAGACCTTGTTCATAAAATAAAATATGGCAAGGTTCCTATGTATATCTTCGATCGTGTAAAATACGTTGAAGATGTACATGGTTACCAAACAAGGTCTAGCAAACAAAATGATTTCTATATTGATAAGTGAAGTACATCTAAATGCCTAAATAATTTAATGGCGAAAGGAATGATTTCATTTAATGGTCTAGATCCCAACTTAAAATTATGTGAGAATTATTATGAGTTTAAAAAATTATTGTATAATTTTGTAAAAAATAATATATAAAGTTGAAATATGTTATCTGATGTTGCATATATAATTTCTATTTTGTAAAGTATATTAGCCGTGCTAAATAAAGTTAATTATTATTATTATTATTATGGCACACTTCTATGTCATTTTGAAAAAATATTGAAAAAATGCTACGTTATCTACATATAGAAAGTAAATATGGTCAAAATGTCGTCGCCGAGATGAAGAGATATTCAAACGATAATCGGAAACTAGCTAATCAACGAAACCAAAAAATATACCTGATAAAATGCAGATGTCACAATATTGTTCCGAAATTTCTTGTGAAGAATATGAGTATTATTTCCTTCGATTCTTTAAACCTTAGACGAAAGTTCAAAAATATATTGATTTCGTTTTATCAAAAGACAGTAAATATTTTAATTGCCGACACTATTTATAAAATGAAGAATCTAGAAAAGGGTTTGAAAATAGCTGGTGAAATAATTATGGAATTCGTTCCTACAGATTTGTGGCACATTTATTCTGACAAAGAGAAGTTTCGATTTGAAAAATTGTTCACAGAAATAAAATCTAGAAATATTAAAAAAATCAATACACAATTCCAAATTCAACAAAGCAAAAATGTCAATCAAAATTCGAACAATACAAATGAGTTGATAGAAAATTTGTCGAACACCGAAGTACCGAAATATGCCAACGAAATTCTCAAGCTTGGTCCAAAATTTGCAGCACCCTTGAAGGAGGGGAAAAAATCATTACCTATTCCAGATATAATTACAAATGTAGAAGTTGCCATAGAAAAAAAATCGAATACATTGAAGGACGAAATAAGGGCCTTATGTTGTAATGTGTTAAACAATTTCCAAGGAAAGAATCATAATTGCAAAAACAGGAAAACAAAGAATGTTTTGGATTTTCAATATAAAATTGCCAAGACCGAACAGTTTTTAAGAGAAAATCCCAATCCAAAAATTCTACAAGCTGACAAAACAAATAAAACTGTTATTATGACATCAACGGAATACGATAGTAAAATGAACAACTTGCTTTTAGAAAAAGACACGTACGAAGAACTCAAAAATGATCCCACTGCTATTTACCAAAGGAAAAATAACGAGCTCATCAAAAGGTGGGAAAACAGAGATTATATCTCTCCGAGCACAGCCAAGAAACTTACAACACAGAACGCGTTACCACCGAGAATATATGGGTTGCCTAAATTACACAAAGCTGGAACACCTTTACGGCCCATTGTATCCTGTATACAATCACCTTTTGAGAATTTATCAAAATACCTTAAGAATATTTTATCAAATATAGCTCATCAGAATAATTATTACATAAAAGACTCCTGGAGTTTCAAAGAAAAGTTGAATGACATCGTCATCCCAGATGAATATAAATTAATATCATTAGATGTGGTGTCACTTCACACCAATGTACCAATCGAAACTGCGTTGATGCTTATAGAAGCAAGATGGTTAGATATAAAGGAACATACTGATATCCCATTAAATGAATTTTTAACAGCTGTAAAAATTACACTGAATTCCACATATTTAAAATATAACGAAACTTCTTACAAACAACGCGACCGATGTGCTATGGGTGCTTCAATCTCTAGCATAATTGCACAGTTGATAATGGAGGATTTGGAATGTGATGTAATCTCCAAATTGGATTTTTCTCTACCGTTTTTTTACAGATATGTGGACGACTGTATCACTGCCATTCCCAAAGACAAGACGGAATATGTGTTAGATCAGTTCAATAAATATCATGTAAAACTAAAATTTACCGTGGAATCTGAAATCAACAATAAGATAAATTTCCTTGACATGACCATTCATCACAGAGACGGCAACTTGCAGACGGAATGGTACACCAAACCCACATGGTCGGGACGTTACCTCAACTACAATTCACAGCACCACATATCCCAAAAAAAATCCGTAAAAATTGGGCTAGCAGATCGGGTAATTAGGCTAAGTGACTCGGAGTTTGTACATGACGCAATAAATAAAGCGAAGGAGATACTACATCATAACTCTTATCCGAGAAAACTAAATGCAATTTTTGAGCAAAGAAAAAAGAAACGTTCGACACGAAACCAAGATAATTTTGACACTACTATACCTGAAGACAAAAAGGAAAACCAACATCTATGCATACCATATATTCCGTACTTGTCTGAAAATCTGGACAAACTTTTCAAAAAATATGACATAGAAGTGTGCCATAAGGGGTATAATCTGCTACGAAACAATTTCAGCAGACTAAAAAGTAGTATTCAAATGGATAAAAGAACGCACACAATATACCAGATTACATGTGCAGACTGTACAGGAGTATACATTGGACAAACTAGCCAATACTTGAAAAATAGGCTAAATGGACATAGATATGATAAAAAAAATACCACTGCTCTCACAAAACACCAGCAGACATTAGGCCATAAGTTTGATTTTTCGGCTACAAAAATCTTAAAAACTGAACAACATAAAAAAAACGCGAAATCCAGGAAATGATCCATATAAAGAAAAATCCAGAATCCATCAATGATAAAACTGACATAACTGGTCTAAGTAAAATCTAAAATAATATTTTAACCGCATAAGAACATGCGAAAAAACATAAAAATGTATCATTGATGTGGGTATGTAATATTGCAGATGTGGAATCAATCTCCGATTTCATTCATATAATTGTAATACGCTTTAAGAGATAGACGTGAATTGTTATTTTGGAAAAATTTTAAATTTTTAAGTAGAATTGTCAATATAGTTGTTTGTTTGTCACCTATAAACTTTTGTTTCGAAGTATTTATATTGTGGTAGGATTTAAAATCATGTTTGTGAGGGTTGTTTTTATATTAATTTTGTTTTAGCGAGCATATGACATATATACCAGTTTGATAAAGGTTAAAATAATAACCGAAACGTAATTTTGGAGATAAACTAATATCATTTTGTTTCAACTGAACCAAAAAACCCAAGATTCAAATTATTTAATGTTGAAATTCGAATTATGAGTATATCGGTATCGCCATCTATTGACGCAACGCAATTTAGAGTTCACTAAACCGAGCCCTTAAGGTATTCTCGGTTTGATTAGGCTTATTCTAATGAGGCTTCAAAGATTCATTCACCACAAATTCACATTGTTTTGACAATATCATTTGCATAACTTTTTGATCACGGGAATTGCAGTTGAGTGGTATGGCTAGACGTTCGAATTCAAATTTTCGAACCATACACATTGTAGAAATTTGCATGAAAAGATAAAATATCGCAATGAAATTTGTACTATAACAATCTATTTTGAGCGATAATGGTTTAATTGAAGATGCTGGTGAAAGCAAAAAATATCGGCAAGATATGCAAGGGGTTCTTATACCCCCAGTCAATGCTTTCAAGGCGTACGGTGGATGCCCATTGGTCAGCGTCACACGACGTAACGACCAATCAGAACACACCATCTCAATAGAGTGCATATTCCGAATCAGTCGAATATGTGGTTTGATGACCAAACAAATATGTTACTGCTACAATTTCAAATCAGTGTAAGCATAAAAAATATCTTTGAAAAATGTATGTTAGATAATTGCAGTACTCGTAGGTTGGTCGAAAACCACTATTAAATGAATATCCAAATCAATGGATTACTCAAGATAACATCTTTCTACATGTTGCTATAGCTTCTATCGTACATCGATAGAAGCTATAGCAACATCGATGAATCAAAGAATCGACGAATCGTCGCAGCATTAATGCTTCAAAGTGATATTCTTTCATCACCTCATTGAGAAATGGAAATAAACCATATGAAAAAGAGAATACTGTTACTGCTTTTTGGTGGATTTCGAAGAATTGCAAAATTGCTTAAGGTATTCTCGGTTTTATTAGGCTTAATCTAATTAGGCTTTAAGGATTTATCACTATAAATTCACATTGTTTCGACAATATCATTTGCATAATTTTTTGATCACGGATATTGCAGTTGAGTGGTATGGCTAGACGTGTGTTTCGAATTCAAGTTTTCGAACCATACCCATTGTAGAAATTTGCATGATAAGATAAAATATCGCAATGAAATTCGTACTATAACAAACTATTTTGAGCTATAATGGTTTAATTGAAGATGCTGGTAAAAGCAAAAAATATCTGCTTTCACATAAAGATTTGCCTAAACTTGTAGTGCAGAGTTGTCACAGCAACCAGGTTCAGCGCCTTTTAGTCAAACACAAAAACCATAACCAATAAATTTATCTCAAGTATATAAAACTTGTAGTCATAATTCGATCAAAGTCTCAGGTTTTTATATGGTGCATTCCTGGCATCCCGTTTTCGACCAATTGGTCCTGCAGTCCGATGTTTATCAATTTTGGGCAACCACTTAGGTACCTCCGTCACAAAATTCCTCGCAACTGAAACCTTTTTCAGATGTTTGTTATTCCGTTGAAACATCGTCGTCGGCTCCACTCGTTCCACCACAACTCCAGCACTTGGATCTAATAAAACCCTCCTCTTCTGCTCGCGGATCTGAAGTATTCGCTGTCTAATCCTCATTCTCAAAACTGGATCTCCACGGCAAATTTCATTCCATCTTGTGCAAGTTTGGAAGGCGTTGATTAGAGAATCCAGATCTAAGCATCTGAAAAAAATTATTTTCTGTTAAAATTGCGAAACAACAAATGGAAATAATAAAAACAAATATACAAATAAATAATGAACACATACCTGAATATCGTAGAGATAACCTCTGGGGGCAGCAGCCTGAAGGACACTTGACCCACACTGGTGAACGGAAACACTTGATAATTCATCTTGAAGCACTAAACACAAACCGTAACTGATTATAGAGCGATATGCAAGGGGTTCTTATACCCCCAGTCAATGCTTTCAAGGCGTACGGTGGATGCCAATTGGTCAGCGTCATACGACGTAACGACCAATCAGAACACACTATCTCAATAGAGTGCATATTCCGAATCAGTCGAATATGTGGTTTGATGACCAAACAAATATGTTTCTGCTAAAATTTCAAATCAGTGGAAGCATAAAAAATATCTTTGAAAAATGTATGTTAGATAATTGCAGTACTCGTAGGTTGGTCGAAAACCACTATTAAATGAATATCCAAATCAATGGATTACTCAAGATAACATCTTTCTACATGTTGCTATAGCTTCTATCGTACATCCTGATGTACTACATCAACAAGCTGAAAAAGGCAAGGGCAAAAACTCTGCCGCTTGGCAATGACATATTAACGTAGAGTATATTAAACACATGTAGCGATAACCTTTTCGCCCATTGTAACCCTCATTTTCCTATATTCTATGTTCATTGAATTCTTGGATTTTTATGCATTTTGTGTCTTCATCTGTCAGCTGTCGCATTTCAAAGAATCGGCGAATCGTCGCAGCATTAATGCTACAAAGTGACATTCTTTCATTATCTCATTGAGAAATGGAAATAAACCATATGAAAAAGAGAATACTGTCACTGCTTTTCGGTGGATTTCAATACATTGCAATATTGCTTAAGGTATTCTCGGTTTGATTAGGCTTATTCTAATTAGGCTTTAAGGATTTATTCACTACAAATTCACATTGTTTTGACAATATCATTTGCATAATTTTTCGATCACGGAAATTGCAGTTGAATGGTATGGCTAGACGTGTGTTTCGAATTCAAGTTTTCGAACCATACCCATTGTAGAAATTTGCATGATAAGATAAAATATCGCAATGAAATTCGTACTATAACAAACTATTTTGAGCGATAATGGTTTAATTGAAGATGCTGGTAAGAGCAAAAAATATCTGCTTTCACGTAAAGATTTCAGTCCATATGGTTTTCAAACCATATGAAAAAGAGAATACTGTTACTGCTTTTTGGTGGATTTCAATACATTTCAAAATTGCTTAAGGTATTCTCGGTTTGATTAGGCTTTTTCTAATATTGAAATGCGACATCTGTCAGCTGTCGCATTTCAAAGAATCGGCGAATCGTCGCAGCATTAATGCTTTAAAGTGATATTCTTTCATTATCTCATTGAGAAATGGAAATAAACCATATGAAAAAGAGAATACTGTTACTGCTTTTTGGTGGATTTCAATACATTGCAAAATTGCTTGAGGTATTCTCGGTTTTATTAGGCTTAATCTAATTAGGCTTTGAGGATTTATCACTATAAGTTCACATTGGTTCGACAATATCATTTGCATAATTTTTTGATCACGGAAATTGCAATTGAGTGGTATGGCTAGACGTGTGTTTCGAATTCAAGTTTTCGGACCATAAGCATTGTAGAAATTTGCATGTTAAGATGAAATATCGCTACGGAATTCGTACTATAACAAACTATTTTGAGCGTTAATGTTTTAATTGAAGATGCTGGCAAAAGCAAAAAATATCTGCTTTCACATAAAGATTTACCTAAACTTGTAGTGCAGAGTTGTCACAGCAACCAGGTTCAGAGCCTTTAAGTCAAACACAAAAACCATAACCAATAAATTTATCTTAAGTCTACAAAACTTGTAGTCAATTCAATCAAAGCCTCAGGTTTTTGTATGGTGCATTCCTGGCATCCCGTTTTCGACGAATTGGTCCTGCAGTCCGATGTTCATCAATTTTGGGCAACCACTTAGGTACCTCCGTCACAAAATTCCTCGCAACTGAAACCTTTTTCAGATGTTTGTTATTCCGTTGAAACATCGTCGTCGGCTCCACTCGTTCCACCACAACTCCAGCACTTGGATCTAATAAAACCCTCCTCTTCTGCTCGCGGATCTGAAGTATTCGCTGTCTAATCCTCATTCTCAAAACTGGATCTCCACGGCAAATTTCATTCCATCTTGTGCAAGTTTGGAAGGCGTTGATTAGAGAATCCAGATCTAAGCATCTGAAAAAAATTATTTTCTGTTAAAATTGCGAAACAACAAATGGAAATAATAAAAACAAATATACAAATAAATAATGAACACATACCTGAATATCGTAGAGATAACCTCTGGGGGCAGCAGCCTGAAGGACACTTGACCCACACTGGTGAACGGAAACACTTGATAATTCATCTTGAAGCACTAAACACAAACCGTAACTGATTATAGAGCGATATGCAAGGGGTTCTTATACCCCCAGTCAATGCTTTCAAGGCGTACGGTGGATGCTCATTGGTCAGCGTCATACGACGTAACGACCAATCAGAACACACCATCTCAATAGAGTGCATATTCCGAATCAGTCGAATATGTGGTTTGATGACCAAACAAATATGTTTCTGCTAAAATTTCAAATCAGTGGAAGCATAAAAAATATCTTTGAAAAATGTATGTTAGATAATTGCAGTACTCGTAGGTTGGTCGAAAACCACTATTAAATGAATATCCAAATCAATGGATTACTCAAGATAACATCTTTCTACATGTTGCTATAGCTTCTATCGTACATCCTGATGTACTACATCAACAAGCTGAAAAAGGCAAGGGCAAAAACTCTGCCGCTTGGCAATGACATATTAACGTAGAGTATATTAAACACATGTAGCGATAACCTTTTCGCCCATTGTAACCCTCATTTTCCTATATTCTATGTTCATTGAATTCTTGGATTTTTATGCATTTTGTGTCTTCATCTGTCAGCTGTCGCATTTCAAAGAATCGGCGAATCGTCGCAGCATTAATGCTACAAAGTGACATTCTTTCATTATCTCATTGAGAAATGGAAATAAACCATATGAAAAAGAGAATACTGTCACTGCTTTTCGGTGGATTTCAATACATTGCAATATTGCTTAAGGTATTCTCGGTTTGATTAGGCTTATTCTAATTAGGCTTTAAGGATTTATTCACTACAAATTCACATTGTTTTGACAATATCATTTGCCTAATTTTTTGATCACGGAAATTGCAGTTGAGTGGTATGGCTAGACGTGTGTTTCGAATTCAAGTTTTCGAACCATACCCATTGTAGAAATTTGCATGATAAGATAAAATATCGCAATGAAATTCGTACTATAACAAACTATTTTGAGCGATAATGGTTTAATTGAAGATGCTGGTAAAAGCAAAAAATATCTGCTTTCACGTAAAGATTTCAGTCCATATGGTTTTCAAACCATATGAAAAAGAGAATACTGTTACTGCTTTTTGGTGGATTTCAATACATTGCAAAATTGCTTAAGGTATTCTCGGTTTGATTAGGCTTTTTCTAATATTGAAATGCGACATCTGTCAGCTGTCGCATTTCAAAGAATCGGCGAATCGTCGCAGCATTAATGCTTTAAAGTGATATTCTTTCATTATCTCATTGAGAAATGGAAATAAACCATATGAAAAAGAGAATACTGTTACTGCTTTTTGGTGGATTTCAATACATTGCAAAATTGCTTGAGGTATTCTCGGTTTTATTAGGCTTAATCTAATTAGGCTTTGAGGATTTGTCACTATAAGTTCACATTGTTTCGACAATATCATTTGCATAATTTTTTGATCACGGAAATTGCAATTGAGTGGTATGGCTGGACGTGTGTTTCGAATTCAAGTTTTCGGACCATAACCATTGTAGAAATTTGCATGTTAAGATGAAATATCGCTACGGAATTCGTACTATAAGAAACTATTTTGAGCGTTAATGTTTTAATTGAAGATGCTGGCAAAAGCAAAAAATATCTGCTTTCACATAAAGATTTACCTAAACTTGTAGTGCAGAGTTGTCACAGCAACCAGGTTCAGAGCCTTTAAGTCAAACACAAAAACCATAACCAATAAATTTATCTTAAGTCTACAAAACTTGTAGTCATAATTCAATCAAAGCCTCAGGTTTTTGTATGGTGCATTCCTGGCATCCCGTTTTCGACGAATTGGTCCTGCAGTCCGATGTTCATCAATTTTGGGCAACCACTTAGGTACCTCCGTCACAAAATTCCTCGCAACTGAAACCTTTTTCAGATGTTTGTTATTCCGTTGAAACATCGTCGTCGGCCCCACTCGTTCCACCACAACTCCAGCACTTGGATCTAATAAAACCCTCCTCTTCTGCTCGCGGATCTGAAGTATTCGCTGTCTAATCCTCATTCTCAAAACTGGATCTCCACGGCAAATTTCATTCCATCTTGTGCAAGTTTGGAAGGCGTTGATT
Organism: Henosepilachna vigintioctopunctata; assembly: GCA_030704895.1. Lineage (NCBI taxonomy): Eukaryota > Metazoa > Arthropoda > Insecta > Coleoptera > Coccinellidae > Henosepilachna > Henosepilachna vigintioctopunctata. The sequence continues at coordinate 531,959 of JARQZJ010000013.1, forward strand.
AGGGAATCCGGATCTAAGCATCTGAAAAAAATTATTTTCTGTTAAAATTGCGAAACAACAAATGGAAATAATAAAAACAAATATACAAATAAATAATGAACACATACCTGAATATCGTAGAGATAACCTCTGGGGGCAGCAGCCTGAAGGACACTTGACCCACACTGGTGAACGGAAACACTTGATAATTCATCTTGAAGCACTAAACACAAACCGTAACTGATTATAGAGCGATATGCAAGGGGTTCTTATACCCCCAGTCAATGCTTTCAAGGCGTACGGTGGATGCCCATTGGTCAGCGTCACACGACGTAACGACCAATCAGAAAACACCATCTCAATAGAGTGCATATTCCGAATCAGTCGAATATGTGGTTTGATGACCAAACAAATATGTTTCAGCTAGAATTTCAAATCAGTGGAAGCATAAAAAATATCTTTGAAATATGTATGTTAGATAATTGCAGTACTCGTAGGTTGGTCGAAAACCACTATTAAATGAATATCCAAATCAATGGATTACTCAAGATAACATCTTTCTACATGTTGCTATAGCTTCTATCGTACATCCTGATGTACTACATCAACTAGCTGAAAAAGGCAAGGGCAAAAACTCTGCCGCTTGGCAATGACATATTAACGTAGAGTATATTAAACACATGTAGCGATAACCTTTTCGTCCATTGTAACCCTTATTTTCCTATATTCTATGTTCATTGAATTCTTGGATTTTTATGCATTTTGTGTCTACATCTGTCAGCTGTCGCATTTCAAAGAATCGGCGAATCGTCGCAGCATTAATGCTACAAAGTGACATTCTTTCATTATCTCATTGAGAAATGGAAATAAACCATATAAAAAAGAGAATACTGTTACTGCTTTTCGGTGGATTTCAATACATTGCAAAATTGCTTAAGGTATTCTCGGTTTGATTAGGCTTATTCTAATTAGGCTTTAAGGATTTATTCACTACAAATTCACATTGTTTTGACAATATCATTTGCATAATTTTTTGATCACGGAAATTGCAGTTGAGTGGTATGGCTAGACGTGTGTTTCGAATTCAAGTTTTCGAACCATACCCATTGTAGAAATTTGCATGATAAGATAAAATATCGCAATGAAATTCGTACTATAACAAACTATTTTGAGCGATAATGGTTTGATTGAAGATGCTGGTAAAAGCAAAAAATATCTGCTTTCACGTAAAGATTTCAGTCCATATGGTTTTCAAACCATATGAAAAAGATAATACTGTTACTGCTTTTTGGTGGATTTCAATACATTGCAAAATTGCTTAAGGTATTCTCGGTTTGATTAGGCTTTTTCTAATATTGAAATGCGACATCTGTCAGCTGTCGCATTTCAAAGAATCGGCGAATCGTCGCAGCATTAATGCTTTAAAGTGATATTCTTTCATTATCTCATTGAGAAATGGAAATAAACCATATGAAAAAGAGAATACTGTTACTGCTTTTTGGTGGATTTCAATACATTGCAAAATTGCTTGAGGTATTCTCGGTTTTATTAGGCTTAATCTAATTAGGCTTTGAGGATTTATCACTATAAGTTCACATTGGTTCGACAATATCATTTGCAAAATTTTTTGATCACGGAAATTGCAATTGAGTGGTATGGCTAGACGTGTGTTTCGAATTCAAGTTTTCGTACCATAACCATTGTTGAAATTTGCATGTTAAGATGAAATATCGCTACGGAATTCGTACTATAACAAACTATTTTGAGCGTTAATGTTTTAATTGAAGATGCTGGCAAAAGCAAAAAATATCTGCTTTCACATAAAGATTTACCTAAACTTGTAGTGCAGAGTTGTCACAGCAACCAGGTTCAGAGCCTTTAAGTCAAACACAAAAACCATAACCAATAAATTTATCTTAAGTCTACAAAACTTGTAGTCATAATTCAATCAAAGCCTCAGGTTTTTGTATGGTGCATTCCTGGCATCCCGTTTTCGACGAATTGGTCCTGCAGTCCGATGTTCATCAATTGTGGGCAACCACTTAGGTACCTCCGTCACAAAATTCCTCGCAACTGAAACCTTTTTCAGATGTTTGTTATTCCGTTGAAACATCGTCGTCGGCTCCACTCGTTCCACCACAACTCCAGCACTTGGATCTAATAAAACCCTCCTCTTCTGCTCGCGGATCTGAAGTATTCGCTGTCTAATCCTCATTCTCAAAACTGGATCTCCACGGCAAATTTCATTCCATCTTGTGCAAGTTTGGAAGGCGTTGATTAGGGAATCCGGATCTAAGCATCTGAAAAAAATTATTTTCTGTTAAAATTGCGAAACAACAAATGGAAATAATAAAAACAAATATACAAATAAATAATGAACACATACCTGAATATCGTAGAGATAACCTCTGGGGGCAGCAGCCTGAAGGAAACTTGACCCACACTGGTGAACGGAAACACTTGATAATTCATCTTGAAGCACTAAACACAAACCGTAACTGATTATAGAGCATCAAATCAAATCAAATACGTTTATTTAGTATTTTGGTTTGGGATACATTGTCTGGTAAATATTATATATTTACCAGACAAAAAAAAAACTATTATTATATATTTACTTCAAGGGCTTAACGGCTGTGGCCGTTATTTTTGTTGTTGATAATTTAATTACGTGCCATTCGGTCAAATGTTCGACTTTCAATTCATCTGACATTTGATGGTAAAGGAAACCACAGAAAACTTTACCCACGTAATGTACAGTGTTTCTTAATTATTTCATATTATTTTACATAATTATTATTACTATCATTGAACATTGGTACAATAGTGATGGAATTAAATTTAATAATTGCGATTCGCGCACTTATTCGCGCACAAGTGACTTTTTCGCGCACTACGATTTTCCGCGAACCAACTAATATTTTATCCTAACGGTTATCGAATTACGGTTTTATTGAACTTCGCGTTACCGTAGTATTAAGGGAATGTGCTCTAGGTGGTCGAGGACTTCTTCTGGCGGATCCTCTAAAGAACGCAGTATTCGAGCTGGAGGAAAAGCGGTTTTGATTTTCGGTTTTTTGCGGAGTTGACTTCCCCATTGAATTACAGGTGTTATCAGAGTATTCTTGGCCTCCTGGTTGGGTCCTTGTAGTGTACGTAATGCGTAGCGAGCTTGGAGTTTTTTCATGAAATTAAAAATTGGTTCAATATTCGCGAATTCATGGACATGTATCGAAGGATAGAATCTTCCAAGTCTGAAGATGCTACGAATGATTGCTCTTTCGCAGCTCTCCATTCTCTTCATTAAGTGTTTCCGAAGTGTCGCATATAATAAACACCTGTAGGCAGCAACAGGCCTTATGAATGTTTTATAAGTGTTGAGCAGAGTTTGGGGATTACATCCCCGAATTCTGCCTCTGAGTGCGTACAATAAGTTAGCCCTATTGCGAAGCTTCTTAAACACCTTTTCTATGTCCGACTTCCATGAATTAAATTTTGAAAAAGTGACACCCAAGTAAGTGATTTCATCCTGAAGTTGTAGGTTTTCATCCCACAACGTCAGTTGAACGTGATTTTTTGAGAATTTGCGCGATTTAACAAAGTTATAATGGTGGAAAAGAATCGATTGTGTTTTACTTGGGTTCACTGTAATTCTCCATCTGCTCGCCCACGCACTGAACTCATCCAGTTGTCTCTGCAGTACACGGCTGCACACTGCTGATGATCTGCCTGTGGTCCATAGGGCCGTGTCGTCTGCAAAAAGAGAAATATGTGTATGTATATTGCTCGGTAGAGGGGTATCGTGTGTGTATATAATATATAGGAGTGGTGATATGATTGAACCTTGAGGAATGCCAGCCTGAGGAGAGAAGGGTTCAGAATAACTTTTGCCTACTTTAACTCTGATGATGCGTTCAGTTAAGTATGAATGAATAAGTTTAATAAAATAGTGTGGTAATTGAATATCCATGAGTTTTCGAACTAGTCCGGCGTGCCAAACTTGATCGAATGCCTTTTGGATATCTAAAAATAAGCAAGAGTGCATTCACCTGAGTTACTAGCTCTAGTTATATCTGTGTGTAATTTAAGGAGAGGATCATTAGTGGAATGGAATGCTCTGAATCCGTGTTGAAATTCCGGTATAATATTGTTTGACTCAACGAAGTCCCTCAGCCGTCCCTGTAATATTTTCTCAAAAACTTTACCGATTATATTCAATAAAGAAATTGGTCTATAATTATCAGGATTGGTAGAGTCTCCGTTGGGTTTTGGTATTAAAATAGTGGTAGCTTCTTTCCATACAGTAGGAAAATAACACAGCTCAAGGCATCGATTATAGATTTTACTCATAAATTGTACGGCGTCGAAAGGAAGTTGACGTAATACAGAACGAGTTAAACCGTCGCGGCCCGGGGCCGTGTTCTTGCCCGACTGCATGGCTTCCACCACACCGTCCGGATCTATTACCGAATTGAACGCGGTGTCCCCGTTCAGTTCAATTGTGATATTATTGACGCCGAATAAAGCAAGTTCTTCTTCGAGTACTGTAAAATGATTCGCGTCAAATCGCGGGTTCTGTGGAATTTTGAAAATGGATTCTAAATGGTTTTTGAAAATGTTAGCCTGTTGGAGTGGCTCCGAGATGATAATGTCGTTTTCCGGTGATTTTAAATGAATGACAGGCTGTTTTTTGTTGCCTGTGAGAATTTTGAATTGACGCCAATATTCTTTCCCGTTTCTGAAATCAAGTTTAGACGTTACATCTGACCACTTTTCTTCCTTGAAACGGTTAATTTCTCGACGTATAGTTGCGGACAAACGATTGTACTCTGTTTTGATTGCTGCGTCTCTATTTTTTAAAAAAGTCCAATAGAGACGTCTCTTATTTTTGATTAAATTTACTATGAACGGGGGCAACGGTGCGCGATTTTTGTCGATTATTCTATCCGGAGTGCTTGCGCTATAAGCTTCCGAAATGGAATGCGTGAATTGTTCAATTGTTTGATCAATTTCTTGCGTGCTTCGAAGTGTTGGTTGTGCAGGGAGATTTTGAATAATCATTGCACGAAATTGTTCCCAGTCTGTATTTTTATAGTCCTTTATTGAAATTCTGGACGGAGGTAGTTTCGGAGGCTGTGCAATGTTTGAGTGAACCAGTAGAGGAAGGTGGTCTGAAGTTATAGTTTGACCTATAAAACAGGGTTCCTCGAAATATTGTATGAGGTCCGGCGTTATGATAATATGGTCTATTATAGACATGCCTGTATGACTGAAATATGTAGGATTCGTATTAGGGCATCGCCATAGATTGTAATCTAAGAGACACTCCGAGAGAATTTGACCATTTCTGTTATTTGTGATATCGCCGAATTGAGTATTTCGAGCATTTAGGTCTCCTAGAAGTATTGTGTTGGGATTATTTGACATGAATTCAAAGAGATTTTCCGAAAAAGGATCACCGGGGGGGTGATATAAGCTAATAACCGTGACTATAATGTTATTAATTGTAACTTTCGAAGCAACGCATTCTAAGTTTGAGAATTGATCAGGAAGTTTAAAAGAAGTTGAATATAGTGAATTGTGAATTAGTAACGCAGAGCCCCGGATAGTTCCGAGCGTACTATTCCGCTGGTAGGTATTAAAATTCGATAATTTAATATTGTATTTCAACTTGGTTTCAGTGATGGATAATATAGAAATATTGTGTTCGATTAGAAGTTCTTTGAGAAGGTGACGCTTGCGGCGAAGTCCGCAAGCATTAATCGTTCCCACCGTGAAGTTCATTACGTTCGTAAGCCGTCGGATAATTTTTTAGGGCGTTAGTAGAGCCCCTCGATCGGTTCGAGGGAGATCGATATACTACCGCCACAATAGTTGACTATTGTAGTGCGGTTCAGAAAAGCACGAGAAGAATGCGCGACCGTTTTTGCGATGAGTTCCCGCTTTTCAGGGAAAACGTTGGATAAGGTTTGGATGATAAACCTTATCATTGCGTTTACGCGGGCAAAGTTTTCGGTGGTACCGTCGTCCTCTTCGCAGGTCTCGTTGAGGACTCTGACTGGCGCTGCCTGTTGTGGCTCCGCCGGAGGTATGCGTCGATTGGGGCATTTGAGGTCCCAGGCGGGATGATCGCCTTTACAGTTGGGACAGGTTTGATTTTTCAATTTTGGACAAATGGAATTTTTGTGCATGTTCCCGCAGGAGGCACAAGAGGGTTTGTCTTTACATTCGGTGCGATCGTGTCCGGATTTTGAACACGTCGTACAATATTTTTGGATTGGAGTGGGAACTTTTGACGGTTCTACCTCATGTTTTCGTCCGTATAAACAGACGCCCTTTAGGAGTAGTGAGTCAATGGAAGTTTTTGAGTGGGTAATCACTCTAATTAGGGTAGTTGGGCGTTTCGAAGCCATAGAGGTTATTCTCCAGCATTTGAAGAACTCAATGTTCTGCTGGTTAAGGCTATCGGATATTTCGTCGATTGTATAATCGACGGGGACGGATTTAATCACTTACGAGTAATTAATTTTTCTGGGTTGTTCCGTGGAACTTCTTCTAGCTGGCCCGTTTAGGGGACTGAAAGTTATTGCCGGATGTCCGACATAATTTTGAAGCGTTTTCTGAAAATTTGCAGGTGCTGGTGTTTTGCACTCTACGAGTGCCGTCTGGTTATAGTTGACCTTCAGATTGATAAGTTCGAGGCAGGTCGTGCGTAGAATTTTGAAAAATTCACGTTGATTCTTCATTTCGTTAGGTATGTTGCGTACAACATAACGAAATATTGTAGGGGTTCTGACTGTAAGATTGTCCTTTGATGAGGACGAAGAAGTAGAGCGATTTGAATTGATAGAAGACATTGATATGTTTAGTGGGGATTTGGAAAGGGTTGTATTCGGTGAAGTTGGTTGTGGCGAAGCACGGTTAGAAGTAGGTAACTCTACGAGTTTCATGGTTGGAAGTGGGTTCCTTTTGGATGATTTACTAGGAGTAATTGGATTTGTTGGCGAAACAACGCCGGCAGAATTTGATGCGGAAGTTTTATTATTTTTCCTGGTTCGGGTGTTTAAACCCGAGGTAGAAGGTTCGCTCATAGGGGTAGAAGAGCGCATAGTTGGCGGAGTTACAGGCTTCGAGTTAGTTGGGGGTGGCTTTTTGCGGCCACCCGGCTTCGCGTTGTTACTCATTGAAAAAACGTAAGAATTCGCGTACAATATACGACACTTTCAATAGAAAACACAGAGATATATATGAAATAATAAGATATTGATACCGTCGAAAGCAACTATGAGAGAGTTGCTCTCTAACTGGTATGTCAAACTAAAATAAAGGTGAAAAATTGTCAAGCGAAAAGTAAAGGCAAAGTCAGTAATATCCTGAAAAAAAATTCGTTATTAACTCCAAACAGGAATAGACTCACCGGAGGCGTGGCCTCTGCCCGTGTTCTTCGCGTTGACAGGCACCTAGCTTTCGGCTTCCGGAACAACGATGTAAATTCAGCTGCAGGACTTGAGAAAGTCCTCTGGCCAGGAAATAATTTGTAACAGGGATTATTTCCTTCTACCTTTGCAGCTCTAACTTAATCTCGGCGTCTGGAATTCGGGATCAGATGGATTATAGAGCGATATGCAAGGGGTTCTTATACCCCCAGTCAATGCTTTCAAGGCGTACGGTGGATGCCCATTGGTCAGCGTCACACGACGTAACGACCAATCAGAACACACCATCTCAATAGAGTGCATATTCCGAATCAGTCGAATATGTGGTTTGATGACCAAACAAATATGTTTCTGCTAGAATTTCAAATCAGTGGAAGCATAAGAAATATCTTTGAAAAATGTATGTTAGATAATTGCAGTACTCGTAGGTTGGTCGAAAACCACTATTAAATGAATATCCAAATCAATGGATTACTCAAGATAACATCTTTCTACATGTTGCTATAGCTTCTATCGTACATCCTGATGTACTACATCAACTAGCTGAAAAAGGCAAGGGCAAAAACTTTGCCGCTTGGCAATGACATATTAACGTAGAGTATATTAAACACATGTAGCGATAACCTTTTCGCCCATTGTAACCTTCTTTTTCCTATATTCTATGTTCATTGAATTCTTGGATTTTTATGCATTTTGTGTCTACATCTGTGAGCTGTCGCATTTCAAAGAATCGGCGAATCGTCGCAGCATTAATGCTACAAAGTGACATTCTTTCATTATCTCATTGAGAAATGGAAATAAACCATGTAAAAAAGAGAATACTGTTACTGCTTTTCGGTGGATTTCAATACATTGTAAAATTGCTTAAGGTATTCTCGGTTTGATTAGGCTTATTCTAATTAGGCTTTAAGGATTTATTCACTACAAATTCACATTGTTTTGACAGTATCATTTGCATAATTTTTAGATCACGGAAATTGCAGTTGAGTGGTATGGCTAGACGTGTGTTTCGAATTCAAGTTTTCGAACCATACCCATTGTAGAAATTTGCATGATAAGATAAAATATCGCAATGAAATTCGTACTATAACAAACTATTTTGAGCGATAATGGTTTGATTGAAGATACTGGTAAAAGCAAAAAATATCTGCTTTCACGTAAAGATTTCAGTCCATATGGTTTTCAAACCATATGAAAACCTCCAAACACCATCTCAATAGAGTGCATATTCCGAATCTGTCGAATATGTGGTTTGATGACCAAACAAATATGTTACTGCTACAATTTCTAATCAGTGGAAGCATAAAAAATATCTTTGAAAAATGTTTGTAAGATAATTGCAGTACTCGTAGGTTGGTCGAAAACCACTATTAAATGAATATCCAAATCAATGGATTACTCAAGATAACATCTTTCTACATGTTGCTATAGCTTCTATCGTACAAATTTCAAAGTTTTGAAAGGAATTAGTGGAATTATTGGCGAGCACTTTGCATATCTTATAAATGTTTCCATCACTACTGCAAAGTTCCCCAATATCCTTAAGCAATCCGTAGTAATTCCAGTATTTAAGAATGGAACCGTGAGTGAAATTACTAATTATCGCCCAATATCCATTTTGAGCGTGTTTTCCAAGGTGATAGAGAAAATTGTTTTCGCCAGAATGATGAGTTATCTCAATAGATTCAAAATAATTGACTCCGCGCAACATGGATTCAGAAGCGGCCACTCAACTCAGTCAGCTGCGGTTAAGTTTTTTGAATCCGTCTACTAGTGTTTGGATGAACACTTGTTTGTGGCGGGGTTATTTTTCGATTTATCTTCCGCATTTGATTCACTATCGTTTGAATTTTCACTTGATAAATGCTACAATTTAGGTTTCAGAGGTGTGTTTCTGAATTGGTTACGTAGTAATCTTGAAGAAAGAACAATGGTAGTGAAAATAGGCTAGAGGTATTCTCAGAGACATGATATTGCTCTTGGGGTGCCGCAAGGCTCTGTACTCGGACCTCTTCTATTCATATTGTTCATAAACGATCTGCCTGCAAAGTTGTCCCGGTTTTTGGTGACACTATTTGCCGATGATTCATCGGTGGTTGTCTCTGACAGGACTCCTGAAGAACTTCTGGAGGCATGTGAATGCATTTTGAGGGAGTTTGTAAGTTGGTGTTAAATGAACAATCTGATGGTGAACGTTGACAAAACTGTGTGTGTTCAGTTTTGTCTGAAGGGCAATGGAATTAGTACCTTGGATGTTAAATATGGGGACAACACTATATCATCATCCCAATCAACGAAGTTTCTTGGAATATATGTAGACAGAAATTTGAGATGGACATCACATATTGAGGTCTTATGTAAAAAATTGAGTACCTCATTTTTTGCTATCTCTAGAATCAAGAACATCGTACCTAGAAACTGTGTTATGAATGTGTATTACAGTCTTGTATATAGTCATCTAAATTATAATATTCTGCTGTGGGGCTGCTCTACAGAAATAAATAGGGTGTTTATTACACAGAAGCGAATACTTCGATTAATATTCAATATTCATCAGCGAACATCTTGTAAACCTATCTCCATTAATAATTACATACTTACCTTACCGTGTTTATATATTTATAGATGTTTGTTATATGTTAAAGAAAATGAAGATAGGTTTATTAAATTGAATAGTAATCATGAGTATTCAACAAGAAACAGGGATGTGCTACTTATTCCTATGCACAAAACAGCTAAATTTGAGCACTCTCTCTATTGTCAGAGCATTAAAATTTATAACCATTTACCATCGAATTTGAAAGTACTGAAAGCTCATTTGTTTAAGAGGAGAGTTAAATTTCTGCTCTTAAGAAAGGCATAATACTATAGTGTGGCAGAGTGCTTCGATGATTCGGATGTAGGCAATAATATATGAATCAATTTTTTGTATCATATGTTTGTATATTTTTTTAACACAAATGTTCTTCACCATGTGAACTTGTCTCAAATGCTTAATTTCTCTGAGGATTTTTTTTTCTTTTTTTTTCAATCAAAGTTGTATATTATTGTAAATATGAATTTAACCAAGATTTTTGTTCGAACCAATATTTTTGCCCGAGGGCTGAATGGAAGATCAGACTCCAAACTGAATTCGGTCCTTTTGAGAGCATTTCTTTTGGTTGTAATTATTGTATCAATTGAAATGAATGTAATTTTACAATGTAAGGAATTTTTCTCGATAAATTTATCTTATTATTATTAATATTATTATTATTATTTATTGAACTATATATGCAATATGTAATAGAATAGATATTACACTTTATATACAGTCAACGTATAAAGATGATATCGTCCTACGGGTCTCATCTAATTCTAATAGCTTCCACAATCCCTCTGCATTTAACGTTGTTTCATGAAGATGAGATTAGGTGGTAGCTCCACCTGACTTTAATTCGAATTTGATTCTGGTCATCTCTTTTTGCAGAACACGCACTTTTCCACTTCTGCCATCTGCTTACATGTCAAACAATTTTGGCTTTATAGATTTGGTTAAAATTGTTTTTACGGGTGTAACGAATACTTTGTAACGGGTAATTCTCCCATTTGAAGTTTACCTAATATTTCAAAACGTTAAATTACACATCTATGGTTCAATCATAACCTATTAATCTGGAAAAACGAATAACATATTCGCGCGCAATCCCAATTCGTAATGTTCGAAAATTGCTATGTTCGTTATATATATATATATATATATATATATATATATATATATATATATATATATATATATATATATATATTTGTTAAGAAACTATTTGTCAAACTTGCAGCTTTAGCATTCACTAAAATATGTTTGTTCATTGAAAAGCCTATCAAGTGTGCAATCAATTGTACCAGTTGTGTCCTTGATATGCACATGTAAAATGTCATGCACTTGTAAATTCAACGGATATCAGAAGTTTGTTACTCAAAAGTGGTATCAGAATTTAATAATCGAGTTATATCATAGCCATCAACAATACTTGAATGCAGATTATTTTTCCTTTGAAAATATATAAATTTCTTGCTGTTTATTTTGACTTGACTGGTCAAAGTTCCAATTGCCTGTTTATTTTCCATCAGCGTATTTTTCTATCCATGTAATAGGAAAATTTGTTTCAGGTTGATTGGAACTGGAGATCAACTCCAGAAAACAATTTAAGAGCATCTACATTCATCGGAACAAAAAGCATCAGCTGAAATAATGCACTGATAAATGTTGGAAAGTACTCACCTTGATTGTTTTGGATGGGCTCTGGATGCAGGTATTTTAAAATATAAACTACCCATTTACCTCAGCCATTCTCTATCTTAATTTCTTTAATTCACTTTAATATTCAGTTTATATTGATTTTTGAAATCAAAGTTTATATGTGAATTTTGTTGAAAGTTTCAGATTTTTCATATCTGAAAGGAAGTATTGTTTCTCATAAATGTTTTCATAAGAAGCAATATTCCAATTTGATGAAAAAAATATGTTGGTCCATTATTTTTCAGTGATACAAAAAAAAATTTAGGTACTTTTATTGTTGTTGATAATGAATTTTGTATAAGTGATGTTTGAAAAATATCTACAACACCCTTCGATAATTGTGAGTTGATCTGCTATGATTAGGTATTTATGTTCACATTTTAAGAAATTATGAATAATTTTAACTTTGACTTTAATATTTGGGAATTTCTAGATTTCAATAATTATTAGGCAATGAGAAAAATTATTATTTACTGAATGTAAGAAATAACATGGAATGAAAAAAATACAAGGTACTGATATGTGATCAATATTCCAAACATAAAATGTAATTTGCAGATAACAAACATCAGAAGTTTTTTTTAGCTGAAACAAGAAAAAAAACTGATGAAAACACTCAAACAGTAAACTATAAGACAACTCAAAATTAAAAAAAACTATTTAGGATTTTTCACTTGTTAATTTCATCATAGCAATTATTGCATAATCATGGCAAATGTTTAGGCTGTTGTTCAATCAATCAATAAAATAGTCGTTTAGGTGGCTAGGCTTTTTCCTCGTTGTTACTTCTTTTTGACTTGTAGGATTATTTAATTCAGATATATTTTCATTTTTTTTATGTGTGTTTACATTTTCTTCCACCATATTTTCATCATTTATGTTTTCATTTTCATACTCTATTTCAACCATAATCTCATTTTGAACTTTTGCTACTACTTCAACTTTCGTTTCTATAGAGGCATCTTCCCTTATACTTAGAATATTTTTACTTCCATCAAATTTTATACTTCTACTGAGAACTACTTTTTCTTCTCTTGGATTCCATACTCTATAACCATTTCCGGAGTAACCTATCATAATGTTGACATTACTTCTCGAATCAAATTTACTTTGTAGTTTTTCCTGTGGAATGTGACAATATGCTAAACATCCAAATATCTTCAAGTTGTTAAAATTTGGTTTTCGCCCATAAAATAATTCAGCTGGCGTGGTATTTGGCTTAAGACAACTTCGATAAAGTCAGACTTCGATTTAATAGATAAGTAGCACACAAGATATCTTCACCCCATAAGTATTTAGGTAATTTTGACTCTAGTATCATTGATCGTGACTTCTCTAATAAAGTTCGGTTTAATCGCTCAGCAGACCCGTTTTGTTCTGGATTATATGCAATGGTATATTTTACATCAATGCCATTATTATTACAAAAATTAATAAAATCTTTTGATCGATATTCACCTCCATTATCGCAACGCGCAGACTGAATTTTACAATTTAATAAATTTGTGACATATGCTTCATAATTTTTAAAGCATGTAAACATTTCACTCCTTTTACTTATTAGTTAAACAATACAAAAATGTGTGTAATCGTCTAAAAAAGTCAAAAAATAGTTTTTATTATCATACGTGGTTGGTGTGACCGCAAATATCTGTATGAATTCATTTAAAAAGTCTTTTGCTGACATATGAACTTTCTTTTAAAAATGGCAATCGTGATAGTTTAGACCGTGAACAAATCGAACAGTTATCATCTTTTTCAATTTTAATTTATAACCATTTTTTCCATCTAAAACTGCTTGAATGGCTAATTTCATTTGTACTTCATTCCACCCTCCTTTATTAGTATGTCATTTATAATCTTGAACCATACCTACTCTATAAAAAAACACTTGAATTAACTCAATTAAAAACGATAATGTCAAATTAAATCAAAATACAACAGGAACCAGTCAGCGGGTAAGATGGGGTACCAACCCCGTCTTGCCTGCAATTAGGTACCTCTCATATCATCCATTATAAACAGTCACGCACTTTATGTGCGTCAATAATTAGATAAAACCACTTAAAATAAAAAAAATGTACTTAACAAGTAGAAACGTGCACTCCGTCGATCGAATTTGTTGTGACACTGACAAGTACTGCTAAATACAGTTAGATGGCGTTGTAATCAATTTAATAGTGAGACTGTATTATCTGTTTTGGTAGGGTCCCCATCTTACCTCGCTACTCCATCTTACCCCACCTTCCCCTACTCTTATCTGATTCCGGTTGTACATTGTGATGATTATAACACTATTCATTACTATTTATTTTTAGCCGGGATAAATAAATCTGCGTTGTTCCGCGTACCTTGTTTAAATTTTATCTCGTAATTGAATTCTTCGAGTTTTAATTTCCATCGCATGAGTCTGAAATTTGGTTCTTCTAACAAGTTTAACCAAATTAAAGGTTTATGGTCAGTAAAAATCATAACTTTTGTGTCATATAAATATGGTCTAAAATGTTTAGTTGCCCATACAATGGCCAGTAATTCTTTTTCAATTGTTGAATATTGTATTTTAGGGTTGGTTAGCGTTCTGCTTGCATAAGCTATGGGCAAATCAGAACTAGCAACAGTACCTTGTCATAGAATTTCTCCCATCGCGTAATTAAGAGCGTCAGTAGTTAAATTGAAAGTTTTTGAAAATTCAGGGTATATTAAGATTGGATGATTTATCAATAGCTTTTTAGAAGTTATGAATGCTTCTTTGTAATTTAAATCTGTCGTGTCAATTTTAGCATGATTTTTTATGTATTTAAGTACTGTATTCTGCTGTCAACACTCGTTATATCAATTTTGAAACTCTCTGCGCGAAATACTACAAAATAGTCTGAATTATCAGATCTCGCAATATCCTCAAGTGTCCCCAAAAATCAATTTATGTCATTATGATCAATAAACATCGAATACTGTCAACTGCAGGGTCACATCTTGAACCGCTTCTTTTTCTTATGTTCCTGATGATATTGCCGAATGTTTTAGATATACTGATATGGATCTATATGCGGATGACCTCAAAATATCGAAGCAGATGAAATCCTTCAACGATTATTGTCGTTTACAATCCAATCTTGATACATTCTCTGAGTACTGCAGACTCTATAAGTTACAACTGAACGTGAACAAATGCTATCATATTCTTTTCTCCAGAAGTAAGAATTCTGTCTGTTCCAACTTGACAGTGTCCGGTCAATGTTTGGCTGAAGTCAACTCAGTGAATGATTTGACTGTTAAACTTGATAAGAAACTAACCTTTGAATTGCATATTGAAGAAATCGTCCAATTTTCTCGCAGAAATCTGGGTTTCATTCAAGAATGTCTAGGCCTTTTGGTCGACGAGAGCATGTTATTGCTTTATATAATTCTATTGTAATATCCAAGTTTGAATACGCGTCGGTCGTCTGGAATCCGCGAATCGAATAGAAACTTTTCAACAGAAGTTCATTAATACTATTTATTTTCGTTTTGTCTCCAGTATGGAGACGAATTACTCATAGTATGAGTATTTCGTCTGGAAATAAATTCTTCCTACATTCTAGCGGAGTTGTAGCAGTCTTGCCAGCTTTTTTCACTCCAGGAAGGTGAGTGATCATGCTGTGTTTCCCACGGCGCCTGTTGAGTGGAGGTTCCTCATACCATTTTGTAGATTTGTCACGCCCCGTCCAAAAAAGTACTCTTGCTCATTTCTCGCTCGTCATCTTCATCAACAGATGACTCATGTAAATCGGCCTCTTGCTCACTTTCCGATCCCTCTTTCCGTTCTTCAATTTCATCTACAGAAAAAATGTCACAAAACAAATTATTTGAATTCACCCTTCCATCCTTTCATGGGCTAAACTTTATCAGTAGAGTGACCAATTCGGATATTTTCTCTTCGTATTTCATTACTTTCGACGATAATAATATAATTATGAATTAATATAGAATGATCCTATCATGATGAATTTCTTTAATCTTTTTCTATAGAAGTATTTTGTGTTATAGATCAAATTATCTGAATAGTCAATGTATCGAAATCATTACTTTATACTAGTGTTGTCCTGGTTCGGGTCTAAGGGCCGTCGTCTCGGTTGGAATTTCTTGCATTTCTGATTTTGGAAGTATACTGACTAGAAGTAGAAGTAGACGTCCTAGCGAAACGTTAGGAAGAAATTCCAACCGACTTTATAATTTGTAACGTGCTTCTCTTTTATTGGACAGTTTTCAACTGTCTGTTGAGTGATCCCTTGTTGTACTCGTATCTGAAAATTGAAAAAAATTTAAAAATCTTCTTACTACCAACTTTCAGCTGAAGTTGCATTTAACATTCACCTCAGGGTGAGTTGATGTTCTTCATATCTCTCCTTCTTTTTACCATTATATATTTCTCCACATATAGCGCATCTTCCCCATTTTGATCGAGAAGGCATAGACAATGCTCACCAGGTTTAAATTTAGAAGAGTGTGAACCTAAAATTCATTTGAAAACTTCCGATGTTTTGTTACATAACGCACATCACAATATTTTTCGCTGTTTAGAAAACTAATCAGCATCGCAATTCCGAAAAGAACATACATTCTGATGTATCAATTCATCTGTCGATATTCCTTGTATTTCGTTCATTACACTCAAACTCCCCATTTATTTCGATAGAAGAGTTTTCTTCCACATAACGTATGGAAGATTCAATCTCCGATTTTAGAAACAAGTTATTCTCGTTTTAATCCTCGTTTAACTAGATCAGCAATGCTGTACTTCGCCGAGGAGTTCAAAAATCAACACCTTTTATAATTATGTATTATTGTTATTATCAAATTTATCTTTCACTTAAGAAAGACTAACTATGTTGAATTATTGAAGGGTATTGATGAGAAAGCAGAGTGCATCAGTAAGCAATAAGGTTGCAAAAATAATCCTATAATCTGATCATAAGAATGTAATCATAAAAAATGAATCGTTATTGTATGTAATGCCAATTTTTAAATCATCCCGATATGAAATGTAAACTGAAACTCGAATGAAAGAAGCATTATCACCTTGTGATAATGTTGCTTCTTAGTTTTAGAGTATCAACATGTTAATGTCTCAAATATGATCATGAAATTGATTTGAAAAATATTATTATATTGACCATGTTTGGTAATACTTGTGGAATATTGTGGATAAACATATTTTTTTTATTTTCATCTACATTAATCATCAATTTTTTTTGTTTGTATGTAAGAGTTGTTTTCTAGAGCTAATCATGAATGTTTTTACAGATAAATCAATAGGGTAAAAACATTTATAATCAAGTATAACTTTATGGTTGATTTTATTATGTATCCCAATATGGAAGTTTCTGTGAATAAATTCTATTTGATTATGTCTGTTCATTTGTTTTCCTTATATTATATATATATATATATATATATATATATATATATATATATATATATATATATAATATTGATATTGAATCCATCGATTTGGATTCAAGATTCTATTCAACTAATAAGATATATCTTCAGCAGCTGTATATGAACTCATCATATATAGCTGCTGAATGTAAAAAGGCAAATTTCGTTGGTGAGTCAGGAATAGGAAAAACATAAACAATAATTAGTCTTTCATTACATTAAAACGGTTCACAATTTTTCGAAATACTAGCTTTTCGCTATTCCTATTCAATTCATCAGCGTAAATATCAATTCATGAAAAATGTACTTGAACCATTCGAAGGTTAAAACATATGTATGTAGTTTGTTGGGCTGAGGGGCAATTTTTGTTCATTATTAAAGATTTAAAGAAAACAGGTATAAACATAAAAGATCTTAAACATCCAATATATATATATATATATATATATATATATATATATATATATATATATCTTCAGCAGCTCTTTATGAATTTCATCATATAGCTGCTGAATGTGAAGAGACAAATTTTGTTGGTGATCAGGAATAGGAAGAACATAAACAATATAATCAGTCTTTCATTACATGAAAACGGTTTTTCGAAATATTTTAGGCTATTCGTATTCAATTCACAATTCATCAACGTAAATATCGCTACGTGAAAAATGTACTTGAACCATTCGAAAGTTAAGCTTATTTCGAATATAAAACATATATTGACCTCAGAGTAAATTTTTGTTCATTATCATAGATTTGAAATACACAGGTGCTAGCCTATGCCACTAATGTCTCTCTGTTTCAAGCATACTTTCGATAGAACAGTGCAAATTCAAAATATTTTCTGAATACCAAGATTCAAGTCACGTTTCGAAATTTGTACCTTCTTTTGTGTTATCCGCTATTTTGATTATTTTATATATTGACATTGGAGATTGAATATTTGCTGACGATTGGCAATAGACATTTTTTTGGTGATTTTGAACATTATTCAGAGAAAGACTTAGTTGAGGACTGCAGAACTTCCAGGAAGTACTCTTCGCCGTTGCAAGAAGTTCAAAAGGTAAGTGATTTGAGCACAAATTCAAGTTATATTATTTCACAATAATATTGGTTCCTTAAAACAGTCCACACAATCCTCGCCACTTATGTGTGGCGAGGAGGTGTATACTCACCACTTAATTATCGCCACAATTTTTATTAGCGTTAAGCATACATTTTATGTGCTATTTACCTCTACCCTTCATTCCCTAGTTCTTGACATTCACAGAAAACCAACTTTTTCAGACATATTGATACACATCTCAAGTTGTCAGTCACGAAAAATAAAAATGAGTGCCTTCCATTTATTAGTTCATAGATTACTTTCGCTTCCGTTGTCTGCTGATAATTTTAGAAAAGAAGTTTGTATAATAAAAACAATGCTATTAACAATGATTATAAACTGTTCTCCATTGATAAACTTATCAAAAATAAACAGAGAAAGATACTATTACAAAGAATTTTTCCTATTCACTTAGAAAAACAACAAAAAATATTTCATTCAATTAATTATATACCTAACTTGAACAAATTTTTAGAAGAAAACTTAAAAATATTGTGAATACAATATGAACCAAAAAAAAAAGAATTTTGGTTCAAATAACAAGGTGAATAAAAATAAAGATAAATAGCAAGGACAAACTTGACTTATTTTCGAGAAGTGGCGTTTATAAAATATTTTGCAGTGAATGTGATAGCTCTTACATAGGTCAAACTTGACGTTCTATACAAAAAAGAATCGATGAACATAAAAGATCAATAGTGTTGAATAAACCTAATACGGGTTTTTCTGAACACTGCATTAAAGATCATCATTTTTTGGATCCCAGGAAGACCGAAATAGGACACTCAGGTAGTAAGGGCAAAAGATTAGATACCCTTGAAGTCTTGAAAATTTCGATAGCGAAAAAAAAAATTTACCTATTTGTAATGACCAGGTAGATTTTTCCGTGAAACCAGTTTTAAATTCTGTGGTTTACGATATATTAGTGGAAGTTGTACATTTTGAAATTCAGTAATATTGTATACTCTTGATAATGGGTTAACCACCCGAAACATATGTAGAATTTTTAATATATTCAGTGAAACTTAAGTCAAGTGTGTTAACACATCGAACTTGTTGGAAATACGATACAGCAATGTTTCATCTGATGTAGGAATCATCAGTAGCAAGCATTCAAACAATCAAGATCCGATGTTCTCTTCAAACGCACCAAGGTCCTAAGACTTCGAAATATGGTAAAACCCTGTAATAAATTTGAACAATAAGAAGAGAAAAACATCATTATGAATATGGTATTGAAGAAATTCATTGCAGTATATGAATGAAATTGAGATATTTATAGACTTTCTTAATTGGCTGAATTTTGGAGTCAATTTGAAATTTCGCCATTTGCACGTCCCTCAGATGAACCTAGTATTTTTATATTTCATATAACATAATATAATACACATTTGCACGTACATCAACCAAAATTGAAACGACATAGAAAGGATTAACTTTGTCCCTGCGCAAGAATGACACGAAAATATCCACATTTTTTAAGGACGTTGATATTATTCGAATTATTTTGAAATGATAAACATTTTATTATGCCCATTTTATATTTTTGTTTTAGCCCTCAGGACATTAATTATCAGTCTTTTCTGAGTTTAATCCGATAAATTTTACTATTTAATCTTAGTTTCTTTCAAGATTTGAAACTAAATTTATATGCAATGGTATATTTTTTTAATATGCATCTTTATATGAAAATTTAAGATTATCTCATTTGAATAATGAAGATAAACAATCAATTTTACAGATATGTCAATATTATTCTGATATTTTTCATTTAAGAGATATATTAACTTCTACAAAAACGTTAAAACATAAAATTACTACTACAACAGAATTACCAACAAATGCAAAACAATACAGATATCTGAAAATACATGAAAAGGAGGTAAATTCATAAATAAATAAAATGTTAAACGAAAATATTATTGAAAATTCATTTTCACCATATTACTAGTACAGTATGGATAGTTTCCAAAAATTAGACGCGTCAGGTGAAAAAAATGAAGATTCTTCATTGATTATAAGAAACTAAATGAAATTACTGTTAAAGATAGTTACCCTATCCCGAATATTGATAATATTTTAAACCAACTCTGCTACTCTATATTTTTCAACCCTTGATTTACTAAAGGGATTTCATCAGATAGAAATGAATGAAAATGATGAAGAAAAAACGGCATTTAGAACTCCCCACAGGACATTATCAATTTAATCGCATGCCGTTTGGATTGAATATTTACATAATAGAGCACAACATGTTAAATACGGAAACTATTTGTCCAAACCAATAATTTGTGATTATGGAGTTTGCGACGCACCCTTAGTTTGCTCTATAGATTAGCTTACCACAAATTCTAAACCTCGGGCGCCAAGTTTGATTACAAACCGATGGGATTGTCTGTGAGTACCTAAATCCCTAAGTGTCACAAGGTTACCTCTAATGATTTAGAGGACCCGGGTAAATACTCAGTGAAGAAAAGAGTTCAAGTGAGATCTAAGATATTAGCGATCTTTTGGTACTAGTCTGAGTAACGGTCTTTAGGCGTTCTAAAACTGTTTGAAACCTTTTAAGGTATGTGAGGTTGGTACAGACTATATTCACTCTTACTTATAGCAATATCTAATGTAAAAAAAATAAACCAAACACCAAATAAATCGTATAATGTTCAATATGATACAAGAAATTGCTATCAATTGCGTATTTCAAACAAATTATAATATTATTTCAATTAAATTAACACTACATAAAATCTATAAAATAGCAGTTAATGCGGAAGCGTTGTTAAGCAAAGCGAAAACCAAATTGTAAGCTAATGGGGATGTAATGCGAAGCGTGAGAGCAAGCAGTGAAATTAAAAAAAAATAACAAAATACACTAACAATATATTGTACCACCCTGTATATTAGAATAACCCTAAATATTAACACAACCCCTTATTAGTACCACCCAGTATATCAGTATGTCCAATACAAATATACCACCCTGTATATGAATACAACCTAGTTCATAATTATCACTCAGTATATAATTATCACTAGAAACAGTTAGAAATCAGTCATCAGATAACACTCTGTATCTAAATACAACTCAATGTCTTAACTGTCACACCGTATATAACTAATCTCCAGTTTATATACAACCTAGTATTCAAGTATCACACGGTATATCAATATCACTCAGTATATGTTTTGGTACATTAGGTCAAATAGGTAAAGTTCTGAATTCACAGTACAAACAATCCTCAACTATCAAATCAAAAAACTTAAACTAAAATACAATGCAATAAAAACTGTGTATCTCATGAAAATAATTCACAAACAATATAATTTCGTAAAAACCTATCGTTACTTAGATCGTTACAGCGCAACTCTGACAGTGTAAACCACACCAAATAATAGAGAGTAACACACGGTCTATTTTACAGTGAAACAACCGGCTAAGAGCCACCACGAAATTATATCAACCCGGTAATAACTACCAATGGATACGAAGTCCCTATGCATACAAGTTTTTGATTCACAAATAAATTTTCTAGCGGATTGCCTGTAGTCCAAGCTCAACTTGATAACTTTAAAAAAAAAACTATCACGGTACAACAGTGCTTTCAGCCAAACAGTCCCTAATAAATTTAATTAACTAATTGAATTACAGTTACTTAAATTCAGGCCTCACTATGCGAACTTAAAATCATCAATTCAAAACAAGTAACGCCCTGTGTATTCAGGAAAAAGTTCCAAAGTACTAACTAATAATAATAAACAAGAGTAAGCGCTCTAGATCAGTTACTCCTATTTCAGGTCGAAATTCCTTGACCAAATTTACAGTATGAGCAATACACAAAACGCACCTATTTTAGCCTAAATCCTGAAATAACTTAAATTGAATAATTACTAAAAATTACGTCAAATTCCTACCAAGCTCGCACTGTATATAATCACGACAATTATAGGAAACAGGAAAATATCTCTAAACACGAACTAGTAATTGGTGTTCTAAATCAACGTAAAATTTCTTTTTCAATCTCGTATCAAACAGAAAAGTCTAATTAATAATTGCCCAATTAATAAAATACTATATTAATTTTGATACACGACTATATTAAAACCGTGCAAGGTCAGATACGCAAAATCGTGACGTTAATCACCCAGTATAATTCCGAAAATAAAGTTCTTTCCTCAAGCTCATGAACTAACAGGCAATCAGCCACCCCGAAACTATACTAACTCTAATTATTCAATCAGAAAAGTTTCCACGTAAAAACAGCCACGTAATCCTATGCACACAAACAATTGAAAGCTTCAATTCAACTTTGAATAAACACTATCAGTAATTCAAAGAAAAACAATATATCGTGAACAGTATAGACTTTCAATAGACTATCAATAACTTGGAGTAAAATAGAATATTTTTCTCAATCTAGGCTTCTAATTAATATTTAATAGTGTTGGCGTTTACTTGATGTAAATCCATTATAATTGAATATAAACTTAAATTCAAACACGCTATGTCATGCTATGTAGTCAATAAAGTGTAAATCATAAGTTCAAGTGTTTGAATTTAAATTTATATTCAATTCTAATTAATAACTAGTGAATTTACCAAGCAAACAACAATAAACTAATATTTTTCACAATATAAATTGAACGTGAACTATCAGTTAACTCAACGCAAAATAGAATGTCCTTCAAAATACAGACCTAAAATAAACTGTCAGTAGTTACTGTTCTGCGCAGGAAAAATAGAAAAATAGGATCCTTATTTAAACTGTAATAAATCAGGCACCGAAAACTATGCCTGTTGTGAGTTTAATGCAGCGGTCCAGGCAAATATTTCAACTTTTGGAAAATCTCCGCTACTAATACGACACGAAGTATAGATATAAGGAGTCCGAACTTAATGTTAAAAGTATGGTATCAATTTTAGGACCAGATCTTTTGCCGCTAGGGCGCGCCACGGTTCAAGAAGTACTTGTTTAAATTCTTACGCGGGAAGTCGTGTTGCTATTGACAACTGTGAAATAAAATATTCGAAAAACGTGGAATAAAATGTTTTAGGAAATTTTGAGAAATTTTTCATGCGCCTTCAACTCAAGTTGTATTAAAAAGATAAAGAGATACTCTGTAATTGAAAAAATTTCAGATATTAATAATTACCACAAGAATTAACAGGCACCATTTTATCAAAAAAAAATAAACGAAATATTAAAAGGTTTTCAAAAATTAAATTCATGGATTATTTTTCGTCTTTACATGCAGAATTATTAAGCTTAAAGTAAAGAAACTCAAAATTGTCTCTCAAAATAGATTAAAAAATTGTCAAATGCCTATTAATTTCAATATTGCGATGAACAAATTAATTAAAAATAAATGAGTTATGGTTAAACGTATATTAAATATACCAAATATAGTGTTGAATGAAAGAGTTATAAGGTAATTAGAAATAGAATTACTAATATGATTAGCAGATGAAAAAAACTATTTTATGTAAGTAATATTGACTAATATTGATGCTAATATAGCAGTACAAATTTGTGAACATCTATAAACATAAAAAACAAAGTTTCAATCAAATTTTAAACTTGATATTTAAGATCTTATTTGCTACAGAGTAATTGCATGATTTATTATCAATTCATTTATCTGTTTAAATTCATCATTACTTCTTCTCATTGTAACCACTTCCTTTGCAAAAAAAGGTTTTTTCCAAATTGCTCAGTAACTGCGAAACACAAGCCATCGAAGAAATATTCACATTCATAACAAGAATATTCGTTTGTGCATTGATTATCTGTAACATGATAAAAATTTTATGATACTATTTAAGTAATGATTTATATTTCAGCTTCTTATCGTAACTTTCAAATTCATATCAATTTTTATGTGACAAACTAATTCCAATTTCGAATTTATATATGATAAAGTAATAATACATTCCAACTCCAATTTTTACGTAATGGTTGAGATTCTAAAATTCTTTCTATACAATGAAAAGAAAACTCAGGCACATTACTTGTCTCAGGCTCAGTCATCTGAGGCTCATTGCTTGCCTTCGGCTCATTACTTTTCTTGGGGCCAATAACTTCGATTAGAAATTGATTAACGGTATTTGTCTCAACATTTAAGCTACGGTCATTATTAATAATGTCGTCAACAATATCAGAAGTATCTAGAGAAACATCTGACAACAAGCTGTTATTATTTTGGTTATCATTATAAGTTGTATTCAGTTTTGGCTCTGCTTTCTTCCGCACATGAACTTTTTGGTAGTCATACACGTATATACTACCATCCGCTAATATTGTCCGATCACATTTTATCGCATCTTCAGAATTGAAATGCAATTTTCATATATAATTGGTAGCTTTTAAATCTTGGTCAATAGCAGAACTCCACTTCTTACCCATTTCAGCATCCTGTGGAAAAAATAATGACTTTGTTGAATCAACGACAAATAAAATTATAAATTTTTCAAATATTATTTAACGCCAAAATTTATAAAACAAATATTTATTAACAACACTAATTCCCAGGACAATTTTAAGGTTACTTACTTTGGGTACTTTGAATAAAGCCACTTTTCCTATATTTCCATTTGCCTTTCTGCCACTAAGGCAACCAGGAACAGCACAACACCTTCCCATTTTTTCGTTAAAACTATTTTTAAACAAATAAATTTATATTTTATTATAATTTCAAATTCGCGCGTATTTAAGTCTGATGGACATCTGTACGTCCTGAACATTGCGCAGCCCAGTGGTAGAAAAGAGAACTATGATCTAGCTTTGATGTTGTGTCCATAAATACTACGGAAAAACCTATACCGTTCGGACTCCTTATATCTATACTTCGTGTAATACGATCAACAAAATATAAGGTGCTGTAATACTCTACTAGGAATTGACGTAAATAAGTAACGAACAAAATAACTACTATCTGACAGCTATTGCATTCTATGCTTCCGAATTGTCAATCCGCTTGACTTATAACGGTCAGGTTAGAGTATGAAAATATAAAAATTATCAAACGATCTTATTCAGAACCTGATAAAATATTACAGTAATTAATTAAATCATTCAAGAATTGTACGTCTGGATTGAAAATAAATGTGCGAATTAATTGAGTGGAATCTTTATGAATATCATTTACTGGAGATGTGCACCAGATGTAGTTTCCCACACAAAAAATATACGAAAACGACATTGAATAATTTACGTTCTGAAAATCGTCTTATTGGAATATTACTCTACCCTGAAATAACTTTTGATACAATTAATCGAAATTAATAGTTCCTGAAAACGAAGAAATAAATCCGACAAAATAATACCTATAAGGATCAATCTATAATCGTTCAATAATTAGCCCTGGAAATACCTTCAAATATATTCCAAATTAAAACATCCAAAAGAAGCAGTAACTAATTAAAAATGATATCAAAATTCACTTTATTTCCACTGAATAAATTCTACACGTTAAATCGTTCAAGATATAGAAATAAATGCAGAAAATATGAATGGTAACGGCAAGAGAATTACAAAGGTAATTGACTTACCAATATTTCACTAAACTTCACTAAATCAAAAGAGGCACTAGCTATAGTCTATATATTAATAAAAAAATAATATGAGAATGAAAAGAAACTTTAAAAAAAATTAATGAGCACTAAAAATCAATTGAGAATGTTAAGAACACTGGAGCTTCAAGAAAAAATTAGAGAATTTAATTTGACACACTGGAGCATTAAGAGAGAATTTAAGAAGTATCTAATTTGAAGGTGCAGGCCTATTTATAACCTCTGTGACCCTACTCTCAAATTTTCCACAACTTCTCTGGAATGCGGCTAAGAGATAAGATAACGAACTCCAACTTTGTTTTTTCTAGCAAAAAAAATTTATGAAAAACCTCAAGTCGCACGAATTTCTATGAAATAAGTGAGTATTGGAAACATTGAGTGTTAACCAAAATATGAACTATCTCAAAAACATTGGGTTAACCGAGACTGAATTTTCCAATTCCTTTGAACGTTAAGAGCCCCCTATGACTAGTCCTATCCCTAGTACATCCTATTTGTTTTTTCAACTGTCAGGCTGTAAATAGTAACCTATATACTCTAAAATAACACTGTTTTCTACCAGTAATTACTTCTAAATAGCCCCTAGGAAATTATTGTGTTTCTTACTACAATTTCACTGTCATTCTATACTAAATAATGGGTACTATTTTACAATATACTTCTGCGGTGACTAGTCACATCCTGCCACTGGATGCACCAACCGATAGACTAAGACACAGCAAGGAAGAAGAAGAAAAGACGACTGCGCATGCTCGGGACGCAACCTCAGGAGAAGTCAACAAGATCTCGTCCACTTCGGCGCTAGTCGCCAAGCAGTCAACATGACTGTAATCAACAAACGTTATTAGTGCACTTCAATGTATTTAGTTGTATTTAGTTATGATAAATAAAGTTGTTCATACTGAACAGAGTTTGGGTATATCTAACAAACCCCAACACTTCCTTTAACATTATTTTCATTTCAAAAGGTATTTTTGAGTGATATAAGTTTTCAGATTTCCATGTTTCCTAATTATCAACTATTTCCTAATAAATATTTTCCTATTCAAGGCCCCAATTATACTTAACAACTTGTGAAATATATTGTCTAGTTTTATCCTCATTTTACATAGAATCAATTATTTACATATTCCTTGCCTTAAGCATTATTCCTTAGTGAAATATCAATTTTCAAATCAAATGAAATTACACCAAAAATTTATATTTCCCTAATCCAATGAGTGAATTTCCACTCAATCAAAATACCCATTAACTGTTCTGCATAAATGCCTTACTTATAAAAGTCCCAGTTATACTTTATCGCTTATATGGGGTATTAACCTATAAATAATATTTAACGTAAAATGATTATATGTAACTGAATTCTACATTTTCAATTGCATTTATCCACAATTATCTAATTATGAACTATTATTTCTAGTCTCATAACAAGCATTTTTGATGAGTGAATTTTCACTTCATCACAAGTTCCATAAGGAACAATTTTAGGGCCGTTAATGTTTAATTTATATAACTATAAACGATATAATTAAGTATGTAAAAAATTGTGAAATTTCTTTATTTGCTGACGACATGATGTTGTATACTGCGGGCACCAATTCACAAGAATTAGCTAATAAAATTAATAGTGATCTTTTTAGTTTCCATACATGGCTGTCTGATAACAATCTTTCATTGGATACTGATAAAACTAAATTTATTATTGTCGGAAACAAAGCAAAATTATCTAGGTTAGAGTATGATATACAAATCAAAGTTATGTGTGTAAAACTGGTCACCGGTTTTCCAGCGACCGTTTTGATTAAAGTGCGCACACACGCTACGATCGGCGGGATCTACTACAATATGATATTGCGAATAAATCACTATAAGCCAATATTTTGAAGAATTTTTGATGTGATTAGATGGGAATGAGTAATATTATTACGAAATAATCATTTTCAGAATTTGTTCAATCCATTTACGAAAAATATCATCACTTTTATATATAGGACAAGTGTTTTTTGTTATACCTTATTTCTTTGAAAATATTTATTTATTTTGAGAAATTTCGAATGGAGTACATCGAAATTCATTCTTAATAAGATTCATCCGTTTTCAGAATTTGTTCAATCCATTTGGAAAAATTCATTTATTTTGAAAAATTTCGAATGAAATACACCGAAATAAACGTTCTTAATGACATTTTTTCGTTTTCAGAATTTGTTCAATCAATCCATTTACTACTCGTTTCGCCCCTTTCAAATAATTCAATCTGCCTTCATTCTCTACACTACTAATTTCTCACCAAGCCATCTTTTCGATGAATTTTTGATGCAAATAAATGCAAATTAATAATATCGCAAAATGATCATCTTCAGAATTTGTTCAATCCATTTACGAAACATATCATCCCCTTCATGAATATGACAAATGTTTTGTGTTACAACAAATATTCATTTGTTTTGAAAAATTTCGAATGGAATATATCGGAATATATATATATATATATATATATATATATATATATATATATATATATATATATATATATATATATATATATATATATATATATATATATATATATATATATATATATATATATATATATATATATATATATATACATAGATAATAATAATAATAATAATAATAATAATGTTTATTAAGAAAAGAGTATAAGATTTTATAATATTTTTACATTTTTATCCAATAATTAGATATTCTCAATAAACATTCTTGCTCACAAAAGTGAAGACACTTGTAAGTGACTTTTTTACCAATTAAATTATAATGTATCCAATTATATATATAGATATATAATTATATAGATATATATATATATATATATATATATATATATATATATATATATATATATATAATAAACATTCTCAATGAGATTAATTCGTTTTCACAATTTGTTCAATCCATTTAGTAGTAGTTTCACCCCTTTCAAATAATTTTATAACAAGGTATAACAAAAAACACTTGTCATATTTATAAAGGGGATGATATTTCTCGTAAATGGATTGAACAAATTCTGGAAATGGTTATTTCCCAATAATATTATTAATTTACATCTATTTACATCAAAAATTCATAAAAAGTTGGCGTGGTTCGAAATCAGTAGCGTAGAGAGGGATGGAAGATTGCATTATTTTAAAGGGGTGAAACTAGTAGTAAATGGATTGAACAAACTCTGAAAACGAATAAATCACATTGAGAATGTTAATGTCGATATATTCCATTCGAAGTTTTTCAAAATAAATGAATATTTAAAAAAAAAATAAGGTATAACAAGAAACACTTGTCATATTTATAAAGGGTATGATATGTTTCGTAAATAGATTGAACAAATTCTGAAAATGATTATTTCGTGATGATATTATTCATTTACATTTACTCACATCAAAAATTCATCAAAATGTTGGCTTGGTTCGAAATCAGTAGCGTAGAGAAGGAAGGAAGATTGAATCATTTGAAAGGGGTGAAACAAGTAAATGGATTGAACAAATTCTGAAAACGAATTGATCCCATTGAGAATGTTTATATCGATAAACTCCATTCGAAATTTCCCAAGATAAATGAATATTTTCGAAAATATAAGGTATAACAAAAAACACTTGTCATATTTATAAAAAGGATGATATTTTTCGTGAATGGATTGAACAAATTCTGAAAATGATTATTTCGTGATGATATTTTTCCTTTACATCAATTTACATCAAAAATTCATCAAAAAGTTGGCTTGGTGAGAAATCAGAGGCGTAGAGAAGAAAGGGAGATTGAATTATTTGAAAGGGGTGAAACTTGTAGTAATTGGATTGAATAAATTCTGAAAACAAATGAATCTCATTGAGAATGTTTATTTTAATGTATTCCATTCGAAGTTTTCAAAAATTTTTCAAAATAAATGAATATTTTAAAAAATATAAGGTATGACACGAAACATATTCATAAAGGGGGTGATATGTTTCGTAAATGGATTGAACAAATTCTGGAAAAAAATAAATCTCATTAAGGATGTTTATTTCGATGTATTCCATTCGAAATTTTTCAAAATAAATGAATATTTCCAAAAATATCAGGTATAACACAAAACACTTGTCATATTTATAAAGGGGATGATATGTTTCGTAAATGGATCGAACAAATTCTGTAAATGATTATTTCGTATCAATATTGCTCAAATACTTCTAATCACGTCAAAAATTCATCAAAATGTTGGCTTGGTTCGAAATCAGCAGCGTAGAGAAGGAAGGGAGAATGAAATATTTGAAAGGGGTGAAACTAGTAGTAAATGGATTGAACAAATTCTGAAAACGGATGAATCTTATTAAGAATGAATTTCGATGTACTCCATTCGAAATTTCTCAAAATAAATAAATATTTTCAAAGAAATAAGGTATAACAAAAAACACTTGTCCTATTTATACAAGTGATGATATTTTTCGTGAATGGATTGAACAAATTCTGAAAATGATTATTTCGTAATAATATTACTCATTTGCACCTAATAACATCAAAAATTCCATCAAAATGTTGGCTCATTGTGATTTATTCGCAATATTGCTTCCACCATATTGTAGTAGATCCCGCCGATCGTGTCGTCTGTGCGTACTTTAGTCAAGACGGTGACTGGAAAACCGGTGGCCAGTTTCACACACATACATTCTTTCATTATCTCACTGAGAAATGGAAATAAACCATATGAAAAAGAATACTGTTACTGCTTTTTGGTGGATTTCAATACATTGCAAAATTGCTTAAGGTATTCTCGGTTTGATTAGGCTTATTTTAATTAGGCTTTAATGATTTATTCACTACAAATTCACATTGTTTTAACAGTATCATTTGCATAATTTTTTGATCTCGGAAATTGCAGTTGAGTGGTATGGCTAGACGTGTGTTTCGAATTCAAGTTTTCGAACCATACCCATTGTAGAAATTTGCATGATAAGATAAAATATCGCAATTGAATTCGTACTATAACAAACTATTTTGAGCGATAATGGTTTAATTGAAGATGCTGGTAAATGCAAAAAATATCTGCTTTCACATAAAGATTTCAGTCCATATGGTTTTCAAACCATATAAAAGAGAATACTGTTACTGCTTTTTGGTGGATTTCAATACATAGCAAAATTGCTTAAGGTATTCTCGGTTTGATAAGGCTTATTCTAATATTGAAATGCGACATCTGTCAGCTGTCGCATTTCAAAGAATCGGCAAATCGTCGCAGCATTAATTCTTTAAAGTGATATTCTTTCATTATCTTTGAGAAATGGAAATAAACCATATGAAAAAGAGAATACTGTTACTACTTCTTGGTGGATTTCAATACATTGCAAAATTGGTTAAGGTATTCTCGGTTTGATTAGGCTTATTCTAATTAGGCTTTAAGGTTTTATTCACCACAAATTCACATTGTTTTGACAATATCATTTGCATAATTTTTTGATCACGGAAATTGCAGTTGAGTGGTATGCCTAGACGTGTGTTTCGAATTCAAGTTTTCGAACCATACCCATTGTAGAAATTTGCATGATAAGATAAAATATCGCAATGAAATTCGTACTATAATAAACTATTTTGAGCGATAATGGTTTAATTGAAGATGCTGGTAAAAGCAAAAAATATCTGCTTTCACATAAAGATTTACCCAAACTTGTAGTGCAGAGTTGTCACAGCAACCAGGTTCAGAGCCTTTTAGTCAAACACAAAAAGTATAACAAATAAATTTATCTTAAGTCTATAAAACTTGTAGTCATAATTCAATCAAAGCCTCAGGTTTTTATATGGTGCATTCCTGGCATCCCGTTTTCGACGAATTGGTCCTGCAGTCCGATGTTTATCAATTTTATGGCAACCACTTAGGTACCTCCGTCACAAAATGCCTCGCAACTGAAACCTTTTTCAGATGTTTGTTATTCCGTTGAAACATCGTCGTCGGCTCCACTCGTTCAACCACAACTCCAGCACTTGGATCTAATAAAACCCTCCTCTTCTGCTCGCGGATCTGAAGTATTCGCTGTCTAATCCTCATTCTCAAAACTGGATCTCCACGGCAAATTTCAGTCCATCTTGTGCAAGTTTGGAAGGCGTTGATTAGGGAATCCGGATCTAAGCATCTGAAAAGAACAATTTTCTGTTAAAATTGCGAAACTACAAATGGAAATTATAAAAACAAATATACAAATAAATAATGAACACATACCTGAATATCGTAGAGATAACCTCTGGGGGCAGAAGTCTGAAGGACACTTGACCCACACTGGTGAACGAAAACACTTGATAATTCATCTTGAAGCACTAAACACAAACCGTAACTGATTATAGAGCGATATGCAAGGGGTTCTTATACCCCCATTCAATGCTTTCAAGGCGTACGGTGGATGTCCATTGGTCAGCGTCACACGACGTAACGACCAATAAGAACACACCATCTCGATAGAGTGCATATTCCGAATCAGTCGAATATGTGGTTTGATGACCAATCAAATATGTTACTGCTACAATTTCTAATCACTGAAAGCATAAATAATATCTTTGAAAAATGTATGTTAGATAATTGCAGTACTCGTAGGTTGGTCGAAAACCACTATTAAATGAATATCCAAATCAATGGATTACTCAAGACAACATCTTTCTACATGTTGCTATAGTTTCTATCGTACATCCTGATGTACTACATCAACTAGCTGAAAAAGACAAGGGCAAAAACTCTGCCGCTTGACAATGACATATTAACGCAGAGTATATTAAACACATGTAGCGATAACCTTTTCGCCCATTGGAACCCTCATTTTCATATATTCTATGTTCATTAAATTCTTGGATTTTTATGCATTTTGTGTCTACATCTGTCAGCTGTCGCATTTCAAAGAACCGGCGAATCGTCGCAGCATTAATGCTTTAAAGTGACATTCTTTCATTATCACATTGAGAAATGGAAATAAAGCATATGAAGAAGAGGATACTGTTACTGCTTTATGCTGGATTTCAATACATTGCAAAATTGCTTAAGGTATTCTCGGTTTGATTAGGCTTATTCTAATAAGGCTTTAAGGATTTATTCACTACAAATTCACATTGTTTTGACGATATCATTTGCATAACTTTTTGATCACGGGAATTGCAGTTGAGTGTTAGGCTAGGCGTGTGTTTCGAATTCAAATTTTCGAACCATACACATTGTAGAAATTTGCATGAAAAGATAAAATATCGCAATGAAATTTGTACTATAACAATCTATTTTGAGCGATAATGGTTTAATTGAAGATGCTGGTGAAAGCAAAAAATATCTGCTTTCACGTAAAGATTTCAGTCCATATGGTCTTCAGTCAAACACAAAAACCACCAATAAATTTATCTTAAGTCTATAAAACTTGTAGTTATATGGTGCATTCCTGGCATCCCGTTTTCGGTGCAGTCCGATGTTTATCAATGGGCAACCACTTGCTCCGTCAAAATTCCTGCAACTGAAACCTTTTTCAGATGTTTGTTATTCCGTTGAAACATCGTCGTCGGCTCCACTCGTTGATTAGGCTTCTGCTTCTAATATTGAAATGCGACATCAATTGTGAAGCGTTGTAGCATAATTCTAATATTGAAATGCGACAAAGAATCGACGAATCGTCGCAGCATTAATGCTTCAAAGTGATATTCTTTCATCACATCATTGAGAAATGGAAATAAACCATATGAAAAAGAGAATACTGTTACTGCTTTTTGGTGGATTTCAAAGAATTGCAAAATTGCTTAAGGTATTCTCGGTTTTATTAGGCTTAATCTAATTAGGCTTTAAGGATTTATCACTATAAATTCACATTGTTTCGACAATATCATTTGCATAATTTTTTGATCACGGAAATTGCAGTTGAGTGGTATGGCTAGACGTGTGTTTCGAATTCAAGTTTTCGAACCATACCCATTGTAGAAATTTGCATGATAAGATAAAATATCGCAATTGAATTCGTACTATAACAAACTATTTTGAGCGATAATGGTTTAATTGAAGATGCTGGTAAATGCAAAAAATATCTGCTTTCACATAAAGATTTCAGTCCATATGGTTTTCAAACCATATAAAAGAGAATACTGTTACTGCTTTTTGGTGGATTTCAATACATAGCAAAATTGCTTAAGGTATTCTCGGTTTGATAAGGCTTATTCTAATATTGAAATGCGACATCTGTCAGCTGTCGCATTTCAAAGAATCGGCAAATCGTCGCAGCATTAATTCTTTAAAGTGATATTCTTTCATTATCTTTGAGAAATGGAAATAAACCATATGAAAAAGAGAATACTGTTACTACTTCTTGGTGGATTTCAATACATTGCAAAATTGGTTAAGGTATTCTCGGTTTGATTAGGCTTATTCTAATTAGGCTTTAAGGTTTTATTCACCACAAATTCACATTGTTTTGACAATATCATTTGCATAATTTTTTGATCACGGAAATTGCAGTTGAGTGGTATGCCTAGACGTGTGTTTCGAATTCAAGTTTTCGAACCATACCCATTGTAGAAATTTGCATGATAAGATAAAATATCGCAATGAAATTCGTACTATAATAAACTATTTTGAGCGATAATGGTTTAATTGAAGATGCTGGCAAAAGCAAAAAATATCTGTTTTCACATAAAGATTTACCTAAACTTGTAGTGCAGAGTTGTCACAGCAACCAGGTTCAGAGCCTTTTAGTCAAACACAAAAAGTATAACAAATAAATTTATCTTAAGTCTATAAAACTTGTAGTCATAATTCAATCAAAGCCTCAGGTTTTTATATGGTGCATTCCTGGCATCCCGTTTTCGACGAATTGGTCCTGCAGTCCGATGTTCATCAATTTTGGGCAACCACTTAGGTACCTCCGTCACAAAATTCCTCGCAACTGAAACCTTTTTCAGATGTTTGTTATTCCGTTGAAACATCGTCGTCGGCCCCACTCGTTTCACCACAACTCCAGCACTTGGATCTAATAAAACCCTCCTCTTCTGCTCGCGGATCTGAAGTATTCGCTGTCTAATCCTCATTCTCAAAACTGGATCTCCACGGCAAATTTCATTCCATCTTGTGCAAGTTTGGAAGGCGTTGATTAGGGAATCCGGATCTAAGCATCTGAAAAAAATTATTTTCTGTTAAAATTGCGAAACAACAAATGGAAATAATAAAAACAAATATACAAATAAATAATGAACACATACCTGAATATCGTAGAGATAACCTCTGGTGGCAGCAGCCTGAAGGACACTTGACCCACACTGGTGAACGAAAACACTTGATAATTCATCTTGAAGCACTAAACACAAACCGTAACTGATTATAGAGCGATATGCAAGGGGTTCTTATACCCCCATTCAATGCTTTCAAGGCGTACGGTGGATGTCCATTGGTCAGCGTCACACGACGTAACGACCAATAAGAACACACCATCTCGATAGAGTGCATATTCCGAATCAGTCGAATATGCGGTTTGATGACCAAACAAATATGTTACTGCTACAATAACAAATCAGTGGAAGCATAAAAAATATCTTTGAAAAATGTATGTTAGATAATTACAGTACTCGTAGGTTGGTCGAAAACCACTATTAAATGAATATCCAAATCGATGGATTACTCAAGATAACATCTTTCTACATGTTGCTATAGCTTCTATCGTACATCCTGATGTACTACATCAACTAGCTGAAAAAGACAAGGGCAAAAACTCTGCCGCTTGGCAATGACATATTAACGTAGAGTATATTGAACACATGTAGCGATAACCTTTTCGCCCATTGTAACCCTCATTTACCTATATTCTTTTTTATGCAATTTGTGTGTACATCTGTCAGCTGTCGCATTTCAAAGAATCGACGAATCGACGCAGCATTAATGCTTCAAAGTGATATTCTTTCATCACCACATTGAGAAATGGAAATAAACCATATGAAAAAGAAAATTGCTTAAGTTATTCTCGGTTTTATTAGGCTTAATCTAATTAGGCTTTAAGGATTTATCACTATAAATTCACATTGTTTCGACAATATCATTTGCATAATTTTTTGATCACGCAAATTGCAGTTGAGTGGTTTGGCTAGACGTGTGTTTCGAATTCAAATTTTCGAACCATACCCATTGTAGAAATTTGCATGATAAGATAAAATATCGCAATGAAATTCGTACTATAACAAACTATTTTAAGCGATAATGGTTTAATTGAAGATGCTGGTAAAAGCAAAAAATATCTGCTTTCACGTAAAGATTTCAGTCCATATGGTTTTCAAACCATATGAAAAAGAGAATACTGTTACTGCTTTTTGGTGGATTTCAATACATTGCAAAATTGCTTAAGGTATTCTCGGTTTGATTAGGCTTTTTCTAATATTGAAATGCGACATCTGTCAGCTGTCGCATTTCAAAGAATCGGCGAATCGTCGCAGCATTAATGCTTTAAAGTGATATTCTTTCATTATCTCATTGAGAAATGGAAATAAACCATATGAAAAAGAGAATACTGTTACTGCTTTTTGGTGGATTTCAATACATTGCAAAATTGCTTGAGGTATTCTCGGTTTTATTAGGCTTAATCTAATTAGGCTTTGAGGATTTATCACTATAAGTTCACATTGGTTCGACAATATCATTTGCAAAATTTTTTGATCACGGAAATTGCAATTGAGTGGTATGGCTACACGTGTGTTTCGAATTCAAGTTTTCGGACCATAACCATTGTAGAAATTTGCATGTTAAGATGAAATATCGCTACGGAATTCGTACTATAACAAACTATTTTGAGCGTTAATGTTTTAATTGAAGATGCTGGCAAAAGCAAAAAATATCTGCTTTCACATAAAGATTTACCTAAACTTGTAGTGCAGAGTTGTCACAGCAACCAGGTTCAGAGCCTTTAAGTCAAACACAAAAACCATAACCAATAGATTTATCTTAAGTCTACAAAACTTGTAGTCATAATTCAATCAAAGCCTCAGGTTTTTGTATGGTGCATTCCTGGCATCCCGTTTTCGACGAATTGGTCCTGCAGTCCGATGTTCATCAATTGTGGGCAACCACTTAGGTACCTCCGTCACAAAATTCCTCGCAACTGAAACCTTTTTCAGATGTTTGTTATTCCGTTGAAACATCGTCGTCGGCTCCACTCGTTCCACCACAACTCCAGCACTTGGATCTAATAAAACCCTCCTCTTCTGCTCGCGGATCTGAAGTATTCGCTGTCTTATCCTCATTCTCAAAACTGGATCTCCACGGCAAATTTCATTCCATCTTGTGCAAGTTTGGAAGGCGTTGATTAGGGAATCCGGATCTAAGCATCTGAAAAAAATTATTTTCTGTTAAAATTGCGAAACAACAAATGGAAATAATAAAAACAAATATACAAATAAATAATGAACACATACCTGAATATCGTAGAGATAACCTCTGGGGGCAGCAGCCTGAAGGACACTTGACCCACACTGGTGAACGGAAACACTTGATAATTCATCTTGAAGCACTAAACACAAACCGTAACTGATTATAGAGCATCAAATCAAATCAAATACGTTTATTTAGTATTTTGGTTTGGGATACATTGTCTGGTAAATATATATTCAAAGGGCGGGAGGTTTTAAGGT
This sequence comes from Henosepilachna vigintioctopunctata, assembly GCA_030704895.1. Classification (NCBI taxonomy): domain Eukaryota; kingdom Metazoa; phylum Arthropoda; class Insecta; order Coleoptera; family Coccinellidae; genus Henosepilachna; species Henosepilachna vigintioctopunctata. The sequence goes on from JARQZJ010000013.1 coordinate 569,350, forward strand.
TTTGCAACCCTCTTCAACCCGTATGACTTTACTTTTCCTTTTATCTTTGCAAAAGATTAGGAGAGAAAAAAAAAACTTTTATTATATATTTACTTCAAGGGCTTAACGGCTGTGGCCGTTATTTTTGTTGTTGATAATTTAATTACGTGCCATTCGGTCAAATGTCCGACTTTCAATTCATCTGACATTTGATGGTAAAGGAAACCACAGAAAACTTTACCCACGTAATGTACAGTGTTTCTTAATTATTTCATATTATTTTACATAATTATTATTACTATCATTGAACATTGGTACAATAGTGATGGAATTGAATTTAATAATTGCAATTCGCGCACTTATTCGCGCACAAGTGACTTTTTCGCGCACTACGATTTTCCGCGAACTAACTAATATTTTATCCTAACGGTTATCGAATTACGGTTTTATTGAACTTCGCGTTACCGTAGTATTAAGGGAATGTCCTCTAGGTGGTCGAGGACTTCTTCTGGCGGATCCTCTAAGGAACGCAGTATTCGAGCTGGAGGAAAAGCGGTTTTGATTTTCGGTTTTTTGCGGAGTTGACTTCCCCATTGAATTACAGGTGTTATCAGAGTATTCTTGGCCTCCTGGTTGGGTCCTTGTAGTGTACGTAATGCGTAGCGAGCTTGTAGTTTTTTCATGAAATTAAAAATTGGTTCAATATTCGCGAATTCATGGACATGTATCGAAGGATAGAGTCTTCCAAGTCTGAAGATGCTACGAATGATTGCTCTTTCGCAGCTCTCCATTCTCTTCATTAAGTGTTTCCGAAGTGTCGCATATAATAAACACCTGTAGGCAGCAACAGGCCTTATGAATGTTTTATAAGTGTTGAGCAGAGTTTGGGGATTACATCCCCGAATTCTGCCTCTGAGTGCGTACAATAAGTTAGCCCTATTGCGAAGCTTCTTAAACACCTTTTCTATGTCCGACTTCAATGAATTAAATTTTGAAAAAGTGACACCCAAGTAAGTGATTTCATCCTGAAGTTGTAGGTTTTCATCCCACAACGTCAGTTGAACGTGATTCTTTGAGAATTTGCGCGATTTAACAAAGTTATAATGGTGGAAAAGAATCGATTGTGTTTTACTTGGGTTCACTGTAATTCTCCATCTGCTCGCCCACGCACTGAACTCATCCAGTTGTCTCTGCAGTACACGGCTGCACACTGCTGATGATCTGCCTGTGGTCCATAGGGCCGTGTCGTCTGCAAAAAGAGAAATATGTGTATGTATATTGCTCGGTAGAGGGGTATCGTGTGTGTATATAATATATAGGAGTGGTGATATGATTGAACCTTGAGGAATGCCAGCCTGAGGAGAGAAGGGTTCAGAATAACTTTTGCCTACTTTAACTCTGATGATGCGTTCAGTTAAGTATGAATGAATAAGTTTAATAAAATAGTGTGGTAATTGAATATCCATGAGTTTTCGAACTAGTCCGGCGTGCCAAACTTGATCGAATGCCTTTTGGATATCTAAAAATATAGCAAGAGTGCATTGACCTGAGTTACTAGCTCTAGTTATATCTGTGTGTAATTTAAGGAGAGGATCATTAGTGGAATGGAATGCTCTGAATCCGTGTTGAAATTCCGGTATAATATTGTTTGACTCAACGAAGTCCCTCAGCCGTCCCTGTAATATTTTCTCAAAAACTTTACCGATTATATTCAATAAAGAAATTGGTCTATAATTATCAGGATTGGTAGAGTCTCCGTTGGGTTTTGGTATTAAAATAGTGGTAGCTTCTTTCCATACACTAGGGAAATAACACAGCTCAAGGCATCGATTATAGATTTTACTCATAAATTGTACGGCGTCGAAAGGAAGTTGACGTAATACAGAACGAGTTAAACCGTCGCGGCCCGGGGCCGTGTTCTTGCCCGACTGCATGGCTTCCACCACACCGTCCGGATCTATTACCGAATTGAACGCGGTGTCCCCGTTCAGTTCAATTGTGATATTATTGACGCCGAATAAAGCAAGTTCTTCTTCGAGTACTGTAAAATGATTCGCGTCAAATCGCGGGTTCTGTGGAATTTTGAAAATGGATTCTAAATGGTTTTTGAAAATGTTAGCCTGTTGGAGTGGCTCCGAGATGATAATGTCGTTTTCCGGTGATTTTAAATGAATGACAGGCTGTTTTTTGTTGCCTGTGAGAATTTTGAATTGACGCCAATATTCTTTCCCGTTTCTGAAATCAAGTTTAGACGTTACATCTGACCACTTTTCTTCCTTGAAACGGTTAATTTCTCGACGTATAGTTGCGGACAAACGATTGTACTCTGTTTTGATTGCTGCGTCTCTATTTTTTAAAAAAGTCCGATAGAGACGTCTCTTATTTTTGATTAAATTTACTATGAACGGGGGCAACGGTGCGCGATTTTTGTCGATTATTCTATCCGGAGTGCTTGCGCTATAAGCTTCCGAAATGGAATGCGTGAATTGTTCAATTGTTTGATAAATTTCTTGCGTGCTTCGAAGTGTTGGTTGTGCTGGGAGATTTTGAATAATCATTGCACGAAATTGTTCCCAGTCTGTATTTTTATAGTCCTTTATTGAAATTCTGGACGGAGGTAGTTTCGGAGGCTGTGCAATGTTTGAGTGAACCAGTAGAGGAAGGTATTCTGAAGTTATAGTTTGACCTATAAAACAGGGTTCCTCGAAATATTGTATGAGGTCCGGCGTTATGATAATATGGTCTATTATAGACATGCCTGTATGACTGAAATATGTAGGATTCGTATTAGGGCATCGCCATAGATTGTAATCTAAGAGACACTCCGAGAGAATTTGACCATTTCTGTTATTTGTGATATCGCCGAATTGAGTATTTCGAGCATTTAGGTCTCCTAGAAGTATTGTGTTGGGATTATTTGACATGAATTCAAAGAGATTTTCCGGAAAAGGATCACCGGGGGGGTGATATAAGCTAATAACCGTGACTATAATGTTATTAATTGTAACTTTCGAAGCAACGCATTCTAAGTTTGAGAATTGATCAGGAAGTTTAAAAGAAGTTGAATATAGTGAATTGTGAATTAGTAACGCAGAGCCCCGGATAGTTCCGAGCGTACTATTCCGCTGGTAGGTATTAAAATTCGATAATTTAATATTGTATTTCAACTTGGTTTCAGTGATGGATAATATAGAAATATTGTGTTCGATTAGAAGTTCTTTGAGAAGGTGACGCTTGCGGCGAAGTCCGCAAGCATTAATCGTTCCCACCGTGAAGTTCATTACGTTCGTAAGCCGTCGGATAATTTTTTAGGGCGTTAGTAGAGCCCCTCGATCGGTTCGAGGGAGATCGATATACTACCGCCACAATAGTTGACTATTGTAGTGCGGTTCAGAAAAGCACGAGAAGAATGCGCGACCGTTTTCGCGATGAGTTCCCGCTTTTCAGGGAAAACGTTGGATAAGGTTTGGATGATAAACCTTATCATTGCGTTTACGCGGGCAAAGTTTTCGGTGGTACCGTCGTCCTCTTCGCAGGTCTCGTTGAGGACTCTGACTGGCGCTGCCTGTTGTGGCTCCGCCGGAGGTATGCGTCGATTGGGGCATTTGAGGTCCCAGGCGGGATGATTGCCTTTACAGTTGGGACAGGTTGGATTTTTCAATTTTGGACAAATGGAATTTTTGTGCATGTTCCCGCAGGAGGCACAAGAGGGTTTGTCTTTACATTCGGTGCGATCGTGTCCGGATTTTGAACACGTCGTACAATATTTTTGGATTGGAGTGGGAACTTTTGACGGTTCTACCTCATGTTTTCGTCCGTATAAACAGACGCCCTTTAGGAGTAGTGAGTCAATGGAAGTTTTTGAGTGGGTAATCACTCTAATTAGGGTAGTTGGGCGATTCGAAGCCATAGAGGTTATTCTCCAGCATTTGAAGAACTCAATGTTCTGCTGGTTAAGGCTATCGGATATTTCGTCGATTGTATAATCGACGGGGACGGATTTAATCACGCACGAGTAATTAATTTTTCTGGGTTGTTCCGTGGAACTTCTTCTAGCTGGCCCGTTTAGGGGACTGAAAGTTATTGCCGGATGTCCGACAATATTTTGAAGCGTTTTCTGAAAATTTGCAGGTGCTGGTGTTTTGCACTCTACGGGTGCCGTCTGGTTATAGTAGACCTTCAGATTGATAAGTTCGAGGCAGGTCGTGCGTAGAATTTTGAAAAATTCACGTTGATTCTTCATTTCGTTAGGTATGTTGCGTACAAAATAACGAAATATTGTAGGGGTTCTGACTGTAAGATTGTCCTTTGATGAGGACGAAGAAGTAGAGCGATTTGAATTGATAGAAGACATTGATATGTTTAGTGGGGATTTGGAAAGGGTTGTATTCAGTGAAGTTGGTTGTGGCGAAGCACGGTTAGAAGTAGGTAACTCTACGAGTTTCATGGTTGGAAGTGGGTTCCTTTTGGATGATTTACTAGGAGTAATTGGATTTGTTGGCGAAACAACGCCGGCAGAATTTGATGCGGAAGTTTTATTATTTTTCCTGATTCGGGTGTTTAAACCCGAGGTAGAAGGTTCGCTCATAGGGGTAGAAGAGCGCATAGTTGGCGGAGTTACAGGCTTCGAGTTAGTTGGGGGTGGCTTTTTGCGGCCACCCGGCTTCGCGTTGTTACTCATTGAAAAAACGTAAGAATTCGCGTACAATATACGACACTTTCAATAGAAAACACAGAGAGATATATGAAATAATAAGATGTTGATACCGTCGAAAGCAACTATGAGAGAGTTGCTCTCTAACTGGTATGTCAAACAAAAATAAAGGTGAAAAATTGTCAAGCGAAAAGTAAAGGCAAAGTCAGTAATATCCTGCAAAAAAATTCGTTATTAACTCCAAACAGGAATAGACTCACCGGAGGCGTGGCCTCTGCCCGTGTTCTTCGCGTTGACAGGCACCTAGCTTTCGGCTTCCGGAACAACGATGTAAATTCAGCTGCAGGACTTGAGAAAGTCCTCTGGCCAGGAAATAATTTGTAACAGGGATTATTTCCTTCTACCTTTGCAGCTCTAACTTAATCTCGGCGTCTGGAATTCGGGAACAGATGGATTATAGAGCGATATGCAAGGGGTTCTTATACCCCCAGTCAATGCTTTCAAGGCGTACGGTGGATGCCCATTGGTCAGCGTCACACGACGTAACGACCAATCAGAACACACCATCTCAATAGAGTGCATATTCCGAATCAGTCGAATATGTGGTTTGATGACCAAACAAATATGTTTCTGCTAGAATTTCAAATCAGTGGAAGCATAAAAAATATCTTTGAAAAATGTATGTTAGATAATTGCAGTACTCGTAGGTTGGTCGAAAACCACTATTAAATGAATATCCAAATCAATGGATTACTCAAGATAACATCTTTCTACATGTTGCTATAGCTTCTATCGTACATCCTGATGTACTACATCAACTAGCTGAAAAAGGCAAGGGCAAAAACTCTGCCGCTTGGCAATGACATATTAACGTAGAGTATATTAAACACATGTAGCGATAACCTTTTCGCCCATTGTAACCTTCTTTTTCCTATATTCTATGTTCATTGAATTCTTGGATTTTTATGCATTTGGTGTCTACATCTGTCAGCTGTCGCATTTCAAAGAATCGGCGAATCGTCGCAGCATTAATGCTACAAAGTGACATTCTTTCATTATCTCATTGAGAAATGGAAATAAACCATATAAAAAAGAGAATACTGTTACTGCTTTTCGGTGGATTTCAATACATTGCAAAATTGCTTAAGGTATTCTCGGTTTGATTAGGCTTATTCTAATTAGGCTTTAAGGATTTATTCACTACAAATTCACATTGTTTTGACAGTATCATTTGCATAATTTTTTGATCACGGAAATTGCAGTTGAGTGGTATGGCTAGACGTGTGTTTCGAATTCAAGTTTTCGAACCATACACATTGTAGAAATTTGCATGATAAGATAAAATATCGCAATTAAATTCGTACTATAACAAACTATTTTGAGCGATAATGGTTTAATTGAAGATGCTGGTAAAAGCAAAAAATATCTGCTTTCACATAAAGATTTCAGTCCATATGGTTTTCAAACCATATAAAAGAGAATACTGTTACTGCTTTTTGGTGGATTTCAATACATTGCAAAATTGCTTAAGGTATTCTCGGTTTGATAAGGCTTATTCTAATATTGAAATGCGACATCTGTCAGCTGTCGCATTTCAAAGAATCGGCAAATCGTCGCAGCATTAATTCTTTAAAGTGATATTCTTTCATTATCTCATTGAGAAATGGAAATAAACCATATGAAAAAGAGAATACTGTTACTACTTCTTGGTGGATTTCAATACATTGCAAAATTGGTTAAGGTATTCTCGGTTTGATTAGGCTTATTCTAATTAGGCTTTAAGGTTTTATTCACCACAAATTCACATTGTTTTGACAATATCATTTGCATAATTTTTTGATCACGGAAATTGCAGTTGAGTGGTATGGCTAGACGTGTGTTTCGAATTCAAGTTTTCGAACCATACCCAATGTAGAAATTTGCATGATAAGATAAAATATCGCAATGAAATTTGTACTATAACCAACTATTTTGAGCGATAATGGTTTAATGGAAAATGCTGGTAAAAGCAAAAAATATCTGCTTTCACATAAAGATTTACCTAAACTTGTACTGCAGAGTTGTCACAGCAGCCTTTTAGTCAAACACAAAAACCATAAGCAATAAATTTATCTTAGGTCTATAAAACTTGTAGTCATAATTCAATCAAAGCCTCAGGTTTTTATATGGTGCATTCCTGGCATCCCGTTTTCGACAAATTGGTCCTGCAGTCCGATGTTTATAAATTTTGGGCAACCACTTAGGTACCTCCGTCACAAAATTCCTCGCAACTGAAACCTTTTTCAGATGTTTGTTATTCCGTTGAAACATCGTCGTCGGCTCCACTCGTTCCACCACAACTTCAGCACTTGGATCTAATAAAACCCTCCTCTTCTGCTCGCGGATCTGAAGTATTCGCTGTCTAATCCTCATTCTCAAAATTGAATATCCACGGCAAATTTCAGTCCATCTTGTGCAAGTTTGGAAGGCGTTGATCAGGGAATCCGGATCTAAGCATCTGAAAAAAACAATGTTCTGTTAAAATTGCGAAACTACAAATGGAAATAATAAAAACAAATATACAAATAAATAATGAACACATACCTGAATATCGTAGAGATAACCTCTGGGGGCAGAAGCCTGAAGGACACTTGACCCACACTGGTGAACGGAAGCACTTGATAATTCATCTTGAAGCACTAAACACAAACCGTAACTGATTATAGAGCGATATGCAAGGGGTTCTTATACCCCCAATCAATGCTTTCAAGGCGTATGGTGGATGCTCATTGATCAGCGTCATACGACGTAACGACCAATCAGAACATACCATCTCAATAGAGTGCATATTCCGAATCAGTCGAATATGTGGTTTGATGACCAAACAAATATGTTACTGCTACAATTTCTAATCAGTGAAAGCATATAAAGTATTTTTGAAAAATGTATGTTATATAATTGTAGTACTGGTAGGTTGGTCGAAAACCACTAAGAAATTAATATCCTAATCAATGGATTACTCAAGATAACATCTTTCTACATGTTGCTATCGTTTCTATCGTACATCCTGATGTACTACATCTACTAGCTGGAAGAGACAAGGGCAAAAACTCTGCCGCTTGACAATGACATATTAACGTAGAGTACATTAAGCACATGTAGCGAAAACTTTTTCGCCCATTTTAACCCTCATTTTCATATATTCTATGTTCATTGAATTCTTGGATTTGTATGCATTTTGTGTCTACATCTGTCAGCTGTCGCATTTCAAAGAATCGTCGAATCGTCGCAGCATTAATGCTTTAAAGTGATATTCTTTCATTATCTCATTGAGAAATGGAAATAAACCATATGATAAATATCATTTGCATACTAGTGTTGTCCTGGTTCGGGTCTAAGGGCCTGTCGTCGGTTGGACTTTCTTCCTAACGTTTCGCTAGCACGAGTGGCGAGCTTCTTCAGAGGTCGTTCCATTTCTGATTCTGGAAGTAAGACTGGCGAATTCTCGTACGCAGGTTGTATTTATATCTCAGCATAGGGGGCGTGGTTTGTTCCACTTCGGTTGCGGTGGGGAGGGGGGCTCGTTCTGCTCCGGTTGGCGTCTTGATATCCAATGGCATCACTCGTGTGTTCCTTATGATATGATTCCAGATAGGATTGAGACTGAGGGTTTCCTCCTTTCTGTTGAAATTGTTTGAATGTTTTCGAATTTCAATGGCTTCTCTGACCAGCCTGTTTTGAAAGCCGTTGACTGATGCCAAGAGCGTACAACCCTCAAAATTTATCTCGTGGTCCCCTTCCCTCAGTGCGTGTTCGGCTACTGCAGATTTCACTGTTTGTCCTCAGTCTCAATCCTATCTGGAATCATATCATAAGGAACACACGAGTGATTCCATTGGATATCAAGACGCCAACCGGAGCAGAACGAGCCCCCCTCCCCACCGCAACCGAAGTGGAACAAACCACGCCCCCTATGCTGAGATATAAATACAACCTGCGTACGAGAATTCGCCAGTCTACTTCCAGAATCAGAAATGGAACGACCTCTGAAGAAGCTCGCCACTCGTGATAGCGAAACGTTGGGAAGAAATTCCAACCGACGACGGCCCTTAGACCCGAACCAGGACAACACTAGTTCAACGACTGGCCGCGAAAGCCTCAACCAATTTGTCATCATTTGCATAATTTTTTGATCACGGAAATTGCAGTTGAGTGATATGGCTAGACGTGTGTTTCGAATTCAAGTTTTCGAACCATATCCATTGTAGAAATTTGCATGATAAGATAAAATATCGCAATGAAATTCGTACTATAACAAACTATTTTGAGCGATAATGGTTTAATTGAAGATGCTGGTAAAAGCAAAAAATATCTGCTTTCACATAAAGATTTCAGTCCATATGGTTTTCAAACCATATGAAAAAGAGAATACTGTTACTTTGAACGAAAAATAAAACAATCGGATTATAGATTTTAAATAAAACAATCGGTTTTTTTTTTTTTTTTTTATTAATAACTATATTTACAACTTTTCTTTATTTACAGTTTTCGTGTATAACTTAAAGTTATACACGAATAAATAACAACAAATAATATTTTAAATTTTCTTAGTACCATTCTCATGTTGTCACTAAAATTATAATTTATTCTTTCTGATATACATTATTTTATGTTTTTTATTTATTTGCACAATAATATTATACTTTTTTGTTGAGAAGCCCGTGGCATTTAAATAAAACAATCGGTGAGACTCAACAGAAATGGGAATTTGGGAGGTTTGGATTTTGATGACGTGTTTGGTGTTGTGGGTTTAAGAAAAAGAAAATATATTTTTTTTGTATTATATGATTATGTTATGTATTAGTTTGTGTTTTATTCTGAAAGGAAGTGTATTTTGGTTTTGTGTTTTTATGTGTTTAGTGTATTCTGTATTCGGTGCCTGGTTATTGAAAAAGTTACGTGTTTGGTGTTTGATTTCTTTTTTTATTGTATTTATGTTTGTGTTTTCGTGTAATGTTTGAATTAGTGTGTCTTTACGTACGTTCAGTATTTTTCGTAGAATTCTGTTTTGAAATTTTTGTAGTTTGTTGTAGTTGTACTTGTACGTTCTGTTCCAAATTGGGCAAGCATAAAGTAGTATTGGTCTAATGGCCGCTTTGTATATGAGTGTTTTTAAATGTAGAGGTAGTGTGCTTGTTTTGAATAAAAGTGGATGATATAATTTAGCTATTGCATTTGCTTTATTTAGTTGTGTTTGAATGTGATTTGTGAATGTAAGTTTTTTATCTAGGATTACTCCTAGATATTTTGTGTTGTTTGTAGGCGTGATTGTTGTGTTTGTAAATGTAGGGTTTAGTGTATTTTTCGATTTAGTTTTGGTAGTGAAGTGCGTGATGTGGGTTTTGTCTGCGTTTATTTTAATTTTCCATTTGTCGTAATATTTTTCTAATTTGCGTAAGTGTTGTTGAATGTTTTTTGTGTTTTGATTTGTCTGCCAGCTCTCTGAAATTATTGCCGTATCATCGGCAAAAAGTGCGATTTCTGTTTTATGATTTTTAGGTAGATCGTTAATATAATAATTGAACAGGGTTGGTGAAAGTATTGCTCCCTGGGGAACTCCGGCCGAAATTGTTTTTTTGGATGATAGTTTATTTTGAATTTTGACTTGGAATGTTCGTGAATTTAAAAAATTGTATATCAATTTTATCAGGTATGTGGGAAAATTGGATTGGGAAAGTTTGTAAATTATGCCATTATGCCATACTGTGTCGAAAGCTTTCTCTATATCGAGAGTTAGAATTGACGTGACTTTTTTAATATTGAAATTTAGGGTAATTTTATTTACTAATCTTGCTAATTGTAATGTGGTACTTTTTTCTTTCTGAAATCCAAATTGCTCCGAAATAATTGGTTGTGTGTTTTGAGCTTTTTGAAATCTGTTAAGAATGACTTTTTCGAACACTTTAGACATAGTAGGCAATAGGCTAATAGGACGATAATTTTGAGGGAATGTAGGATTTTTACCAGGTTTTTTGAACGGAAGAATTATTGCATTCTTCCATTTTTTGGGGAAATATTGGATTTTGATAGATGAATTTATAATTTGGACTAAGGATATTAGGTAATTTTGCGTTATATGTTTCAAAATTTCATTAGTAATTTTGTCTTCCCCAGGGGCTTTTTTTTTGGAAAATTTTTAATAATAGTTCTGATTTCGTATATGTTCGTTAAATTTGAATTTTGAATTTCGAGATTTGATTCGATAATTTCTTTCACCAACCTGTTCACCTTTTTTTCTGTTTTATTATTCGACATGTTTTCTGTTAGTTTGTGTGATTGTTTCATTGAGCTGGCTATTGCTTCTGCTTTGTCTTCGTCAGTGTACTTTAGTCCGTCTCGTGAGTGTATTGGTGGAATTATGTTATTATTATTACTGTTTCTCAAATTTTTTGCAATTGACCACATTTTATTTGAATTTTTTGATGCCTCTCTTAGTGACTCCGCCCATCTTTCAGATTTCACTGAGTTTATACTACTATTGATGAATTCTGTAAGTTCTTTAATGTCTTGTTTCAATAATGGGTTGTAATTTGTGTGAAGTTTCTTTCTTAAACGTTTTTTGAATTTAATTAAGCTAATAATATTATCCGGTAATTTTTTATCAAAGTTAATTTTGGTCTGCGTAGTGCATTTTTTGTAAGTTTGATGAATTTTTTTTGTGATTATTTGAATTTCATTATCAATGTCTTCTGTTGTTGTTAATTGTGTGTTTAATGGGTAATGATTTCTGGACAGTGTTCTCTGAAAATTTTTCCAATTAGTTTTGTGAACGATTTTACATTGTTCATGTGAATTTATTGTGTTATTTAATTTAATTTCCATGAAAACTGGAAGATGGTCGGAGTCAAGAGCGTTAATTGTTTCAATTTTTGTGATGATGTTTTTCATGTTTGTTAGTGTGAGGTCAATTGTGGAAGGATCGTGAAGTCCGTTGTATGGGTAGTGTGTTGGTGTGTTTGTCGGGTAGTGTAAGTGGAAATTTGGTTTTTTAGTTATTAGGTTATAAATAATTCTGCCTGAAGTATTTGTGCTTTTACAGTTCCAACTGCGGTGTTTGGCGTTATAATCTCCTATTATTACAATATTTTTATGTGTTTCTAGTGTGTTTGTGAGTGTTGTGTTGCTTAATTTGGATGATGGTGTATTATATATATTTCCGATTTCGATATTCCCAACTCTGATGAATTGGGATTCTATGTCTGCTAGTGTTGTGTCTGTTTCTGAGATGTTAAGTGTTTTTTTGTAGTAAATGAGTAGTCCATATGCTTGCCCATTTGGCTTGTTGAATGTCAGATAGTTCTTTAGTTTAGGTGGATTTGTCTTGTTAAGTTTTGTTTCCTGTATTAGTATTATGTCAATGTCTACAGTTTGAGTGAGGTGTTCAAGTTCGTTTGTTTTGTTTCTGAGTCCGTTTGCGTTCCATGTCAGTAAATTAATTTTATTTTTTTTTGGTATTTTTTTATGTTGCGTTAATAAGTTATTTACCATAAGTGATGCTAAGTTCTTGTATGATCATTATTTTTTCGAATTCAGAATTTGCATATCTTAATTTTGTATTCATATTTTGTATAATTTCGATTGTTCTTTTGAGATTACATAATTGGTTTAATTTATTAATTTCTTCCATCATAGTTTGGAAGTCATTTACGTTGTTGTTGGTTGTGTTCTGTTGTGAATTGTTTGTTTGCGTGTTTATGTTACGTTGTGAATTTATTAAAACTTGGCTGTATGATAGGTTGGGTATTCTGTGTGTATTAGTGGTGGTAATTTGGGTAATTGGATTTTTTTGTGGTGGGGAAATTTCTGTTGAAGTCTTACCGGTTGATTGTTGAGTTGCAGTCTGGGTCCTCTCGATATACTTGATATATTCTGGGCACTGGGAGAAGTTGGCGGGGTGTGGTCCATGGCAGTTTACACATTGTACACCTGGTCCTCTGGTTTTTTGGGGGCAGTCTCTTGTCAAGTGTGGCTGGATGCATTTTATACACCTTGGATGGAGGTTGCAGTTACTGCTGCCATGTCCAAACCTCTGGCAGCGATGGCATTGTGTGACTCTTTGCTTTCTGGCGTAGGGTTCCCAGGATAGTTTGATATTGTCGAGTTCTTTGATCTGCGTAATTTCTCTTGTATTTACATGTTTTGGATATGTGATTAGAAAGGATGATGACGTGTCTTTTTTCCCTCTGAGTTTTAGGACATTTGTAACTTCAGCCTTTTCTGCTTGAAGTTGTTGTAGTACTTGCTCCTCTGTGAAGTGGGGAGCTGCCTTTATCACAATTTTGTTTTGCTTATCCTCTCGGAGCGTGTAAGTATAAAATTCTACATTATTTCTTGCAAGGTCCTCTCTTAATTTGTTTGATACTTCTACATTGTGTGGAAATATTTTTATTTCACCATTGTTATTGTACTTGGCGTGGAATTTTCCACCAGTTATTTTTTGGACTTGCTGGTGGAAGATTTTATAGTTTGAGATTTTGGATTTGATAACTATGGGTGGTAGTTTCTTTTTCTCTTGTACTGTGCTTTTGTTTGTTTCTACCGGTCCTGGATTTTCTGATATTTCATCGTCAACTTGGAGAATTCCAAAGTTGTTTCTTATTGGTATATTATAATTTGTGTCCATGTCCATTGTTGTGTTAGTTTTCCTTTTTGGAATTGTTTCATAGTCTGATTCACTTTCTGAATCGTTCACTTTTTTGTTTTGTGTTCCATTGTTTTCTATGATTTTTTTCTTTGCGCCGGTGCTACGCTGGGTGGTGTAGTATTCTGTTTGCAATTGTTCTTGCATTTTCTTTTGGTGGAGAAGAAGTTCCTTCTTCAAGTCTTGTAGGTTTTTTAACTGTTTTCTTTTGCGCTGATATTCAGCATCTGTTTTTACCAGGGACAGGGAATTCTGTCCCAGGTAATTGAATTTTCTCCTTTTTTTCACAATTATTTTTATTTAATATCACTTGGATAATTTTATAATAGGCTTTTGCCTGAACGTGTTTGCGTCGATGTTTTCACTACGAAATACTGACATAAACCTTTATCAAACTGGTATATATGTCATATGCTCGCTGAAACAAAATTAATATGAAAACAACGCTCACAAACATGATTTTAAATCTTACCACAATATAAATACTTCGGAACAAAAGTTTATAGGTGACAAACAAACAACTATATTGACAATTCTACTTAAAAATTTAAAATTTTTCCAAAATAACAATTCACGTCTATCTCTTAAAGCGTCTTTCTACATGTTGTTATAGCTTCTATCGTACATCCTGATGTACTACATCAACTAGCTGAAAAAGACAAGGGCAAAAACTCTGCCGCTTGGCAATGACATATTAACGTAGAGTATATAAAACACATGTAGCGATAACCTTTTCGCCCATTGTAACCCTCATTTTCCTATATTCTATGTTCATTGAATTCTTGGATTTTTATGCATTTTGAGTCTACATCTGTCAGCTGTCGCATTTCAAAGAATCGTCGAATCGTCGCAGCATTAATGCTACTAAGTGACATTCTTTTATTATCTCATTGAGAAATGGAAATAAACCATATGAAAAAGAGAATACTGTTACTGCTTTTCGGTGGATTTCAATACATTGCTATGATAAAATATCGCAATGAAATTCGTACTGTAACAAACTATTTTGAGCTATAATGGTTTAATTGAAGATGCTGGTAAAAGCAAAAAATATCTGCTTTCACATAAAGATTTGCCTAAACTTGTAGTGCAGAGTTGTCACAGCAACCAGTTTCAGCGCCTTTTAGTCAAACACAAAAACCATAACCAATAAATTTATCTCAAGTCTATAAAACTTGTAGTCATAATTCAATCAAAGCCTCAGGTTTTTATATGGTGCATTCCTGGCATCCCGTTTTCGACGAATTGGTCCTGCAGTCCGATGTTTATCAATTTTGGGCAACCACTTAGGTACCTCCGTCACAATATTCCTCGCAACTGAAACCTTTTTCAGATGTTTGTTATTCCGTTGAAACATCGTCGTCGGCCCCACTCGTTCCACCACAACTCCAGCACTTGGATCTAATAAAACCCTCCTCTTCTGCTCGCGGATCTGAAGTATTCGCTGTCTAATCCTCATTCTCAAAACTGGATCTCCACGGCAAATTTCATTCCATCTTGTGCAAGTTTGGAAGGCGTTGATTAGGGAATCCGGATCTAAGCATCTGAAAAAAATTATTTTCTGTTAAAATTGCGAAACAACAAATGGAAATAATAAAAACAAATATACAAATAAATAATGAACACATACCTGAATATCGTAGAGATAACCTCTGGGGGCAGCAGCCTGAAGGACACTTGACCCACACTGGTGAACGGAAACACTTGATAATTCATCTTGAAGCACTAAACACAAACCGTAACTGATTATAGAGCGATATGCAAGGGGTTCTTATACCCCCAGTCAATGCTTTCAAGGCGTACGATGGATGCCCATTGGTCAGCGTCACACGACGTAACGACCAATCAGAACACACCATCTCAATAGAGTGCATATTCCGAATCAGTCGAATATGTGGTTTGATGACCAAACAAATATGTTACTGCTACAATTTCAAATCAGTGGAAGCATAAAAAATATCTTTGAAAAATGTATGTTAGATAATAGCAGTACTCGTAGGTTGGTCGAAAACCACTATTAAATGAATATCCAAATCAATGGATTACTCAAGATAACATCTTTCTACATGTTGCTATAGCTTCTATCGTACATCCTGATGTACTACATCAACTAGCTGAAAAAGACAAGGGCAAAAACTCTGCCGCTTGGCAATGACATATTAACGTAGAGTATATTAAACACATGTAGCGATAACCTTTTCGCCATTTGTAACCCTCATTTTCCTATATTCTATGTTCATTGAATTCTTGGATTTTTATGCATTTTGTATCTACATCTGTCAGCTGTCGCATTTCAAAGAATCGGCGAATCGTCGAATCGTCGCAGCATTAATGCTACAAAGTGACATTCTTTTATTATGTCATTGGTAAATGGAAATAAACCATATGAAAAAGAGAATACTGTTACTGCTTTTCGGTGGATTTCAATACATTGCAAAATTGCTTAAGGTATTCTCGGTTTGATTAGGCTTATTCTAATTAGGCTTTAAGGATTTGTCCACTATAAATTCACATTGTTTTGACAATATCGTTTGCATAATTTTTTGATCACGGAAATTGCAGTTGAGTGGTATGGCTAGACGTGTGTTTCGAATTCAAGTTTTCGAACCATACCCATTGTAGAAATTTGCTAGATAAGATAAAATATCGCAATGAAATTCGTACTGTAACAAACTATTTTGAGCGATAATGGTTCAATTGAAGATGCTGGTAAAAGCAAAAAATATCTGCTTTCACATAAAGATTTCAGTCCAAATGATTTTCAAACCATATGAAAAAGAGAATACTGTTACTGCTTTTTGGTGGATTTCAATACATTGCAAAATTGCTTATGGTATTCTCGATTTGATTAGGCTTATTATAATATTGAAATGCGATATCTGTCAGCTGTCGCATTTCAAAGAATCGACGCAGCATTAATTCTTCAAAGTGATATTCTTTCATCACCTCATTGAGAAATGGAAATAAACCATATGAAAAAGAGAATACTGTTACTGCTTTTTGGTGAATTTCAATAAATTGTAAAATTGCTTAAGGTATTCTCGGTTTTATTAGGCTTAATCTAATTAGGCTTTAAGGTTTTATTCACCACAAATTCACATTGTTTCGACAATATCATTTGCATAATTTTTTGATCACGGAAATTGCAGTTGAGTGGTATGGCTAGACGTGTGTTTCGAATTCAAGTTTTCGGACCATAACCATTGTAGAAATTTGCATGTTAAGATGAAATATCGCTACGGAATTCGTACTATAACAAACTATTTTGAGCGTTAATGTTTTAATTGAAGATGCTGGCAAAAGCAAAAAATATCTGCTTCACATAAAGATTTACCTAAACTTGTAGTGCAGAGTTGTCACAGCAACCAGGTTCAGAGCCTTTTAGTCAAACACAAAAACCATAACCAATAAATTTATCTTAAGTCTATAAAACTTGTAGTCATAATTCAATCAAAGCCTCAGGTTTTTATATGGTGCATTCCTGGCATCCCGTTTCCGACGAATTGGTCCTGCAGTCCGATGTTTATCAATTTTGGGCAACCACTTAGGTACCTCCGTCACAAAATTCCTCGCAACTGAAACCTTTTTCAGATGTTTGTTATTTCGTTGAAACATCGTCGTCGGCTCCACTCGTTCCACCACAACTCCAGCACTTGGATCTAATAAAACCCTCCTCTTCCTCTCGCGGATCTGAAGTATTCGCTGTCTAATCCTCATTCTCAAAACTGGATCTCCACGGCAAATTTCATTCCAACTTGTGCAAGTTTGGAAGGCGTTGTTTAGGGAATCCGGATCTAAACATCTGAAAAAAATTATTTTCTGTTAAAATTGCGAAACTACAAATAGAAATAATAAAAACAAATAAACAAATAAATAATGAACACATACCTGAATATCGTAGAGATAACCTCTGGGGGCAGCAGCCTGAAGGACACTTGACCCACACTGGTGAACGGAAACACTTGATAATTCATCTTGAAGCACTAAACACAAACCGTAACTGATTATAGAGCGATATACAAGGGGTTCTTATACCTCCAGTCAATGCTTTCAAGGCGTACGGTGGATGCCCATTGGTCAGCGTCACACGACGTAACGACCCCATCAGAAGACACCATCTCAATAGAGTGCATATTCCGAATCAGTCGAATATGTGGTTTGATGAACAAACAAATATGTTACTGCTACAAGTTCTAATCAGTGAAAGCATAAAAATATCTTATAACGGAATAACAAACATCTGAAAAAGGTTTCAGTTGCGAGGAATTTTTAGACGGAGGTACCTAAGTGGTTGCCCAAAATTGATAAACATCGGACTGCAGGACCAATTCGTCGAAAACGGGATGCCAGGAATGCACCATATAAAAACCTGAGGCTTTGATTGAATTATGACTACAAGTTTTATAGACTTAAGATAAATTTATTGGTTATGGTTTTTGTGTTTGACTAAAAGGCTCTGAACCTGGTTGCTGTGACAACTCTGCACTACAAGTTTAGGTAAATCTTTATGTGAAAGCAGATATTTTTTGCTTTTGCCAGCATCTTCAATTAAAACATTAACGCTCAAAATAGTTTGTTATAGTACGAATTCCGTAGCGATATTTCATCTTAACATGCAAATTTCTACAATGGTTATGGTCCGAAAACTTGAATTCGAAACACACGTCTAGCCATACCACTCAATTGCAATTTCCGTGATCAAAAAATTATGCAAATGATATTGTCGAAACAATGTGAATTTATAGTGATAAATCCTTGAAGACTAATTGGATTAAGCCTAATAAAACCGAGAATACCTCAAGCAATTTTGCAATGTATTGAAATCCACCAAAAAGCAGTAACAGTATTCTCTCTTCCATATGGTTTATTTCCATTTCTCAATGAGATAATGAAAGAATATCACTTTAAAGCATTAATGCTGCGATGATTCGCCGATTCTTTGAAATGCGACAGCTGACAGATGTCGCATTTCAATATTAGAATAAGCCTAATCAAACCGAGAATACCTTAAGCAATTTTGCAATGTATTGAAATCCACCAAAAAGCAGTAACAGTATTCTCTTTTTCATATGGTTTGAAAACCATATGGACTGAAATCTTTACGTGAAAGCAGATATTTTTTGCTTTTACCAGCATCTTCAATTAAACCATTATCACTCAAAATAGTTTGTTATAGTACGAATTTCATTGCGATATTTTATCTTATCATGCAAATTTCTACAATGGGTATGTTTCTGTAACATCTTCTGTCAGTTCAGGTAGACTGCTGAATGATGGAACGGGTATTTCTTCCGAATGCACTACAGGCCTTCTTGCAGAATCTAGATCAGGATATGTCCATTTGTGTCTATTGTTTCTATTTATGCCTTTAATATCAACGAAACAAAAATAGCAGTCGTCATGATGGTTCCGCGGTTCTCTCCAAACCATTGGTACACCAAACTTTAGGCACTTCCTCTTTCCAGTTGTCCACTGTCGCAAATGTTCAACACATATTTTACATATGAAATGTTGGGCCCAAGATTTATCTTGATCTCCTTAATGAACGCCAAAATAGGCAAGATAAGCTCTTTTCACAAAGTCAGAAATCGTTTTTCTGCTCTCTTTCAAAGTGTATTCACCACACACATAACAAAAAACATCGGGATGATTTACACAGGTTCGTCTGCTTGTGGATGCCATTGTTTCAGTTTAGTGTCTTGATACTACAAAACGACAAAAATTTACACAAAATGATAGCACAACTTTACTTGGGAAAAGTCAGTAATATACTAAATCAAGTACAGCCAAGCAGGTATAGAAGGATCGGGCAATAGGCAATTACAGGTATAAAAGTAATTAAGAGCATTGTATTGAGTAATTCCTAGTATAGGAACATTGGGTCAGGGACAATTCCAGGTATCCATTTGGCTAATTACATTCTGGGAAATTTCTATTTTGACGATTAAGTACATATTTATCTCTTTATTTGTTGTCCTTTATCAGAAAAAAATATATCATTTAACCTGTAACGTGTATCTCAAAACCAGAGCTGATAGAAAAAATCTGGTGGCATTTTTAGAATCGGCACATTAAAAACATCTAAAATCAGATGTTAGATTTCTGGCACCAAATTTTTTTCATTTTGTTGGCCTGTGTTATCAATGGCATTTATGCGCTCATTATGTAAATGAAACCATGTGATAATTATAATTGGCTCTTCACCAGAAGATAATAATATATGTAATATTTATTGTCCCTAAACAAATTGGTTCAGTGAAATACGAATAAATTTATTTTGTTTATTCATATAGGTAAAATTCATGTTTTTCAATTATTCAAAGAAAACTATTCTGGGAAATACTTCTTTTATTTATATTCAGTAATTCAAATAAAATTCGAAGTTCTAATTCGGAAGTTACTGCATGAATTGAAAAAAAATTGAGCATATTTGTTTTTTTTAATACATTTTATTAATCGTTCTGTCCATCTATTCTATTATGCATGTGAATTTTACGATTATATCTTATCAGCAAAGGCGGTATAATGAGTTTTTCTACAATTCATTAAAGTTATATTTCATTAATTATTGGGAAATACAGAATAAAATCATTCGTTTGAATAGAAATATAGAATGTGGTCTAATGAAGCACAACTTCTTAGTATTTGAGAGAGCAGTAGGTAACTAGATAAAGCATATAATCTCATGTTACAGATCATTAATTTTTCCACAAAACCGTGAGATTTGGAAAGATAATATATCTTTCACTCACTCATATTTCTTGATCAAGGAATTCGTATATCGAATAGGTAGCAGATGCGTAAGTTATTGACAATTTTTATATATAATATAATATACAAATATAATATAATATATATAATATATAAATTGAATTTCCTTGAAATTATTTTAAATTTATTAAATGAAATGTAAATTTTTTAACGAATTTTACTATAAGAGCTGTTAGATTGTTCTTTTCTTTATACGCTGAGTATTGGGCATATAAAATTGAATCTCCAAAAATGTATGAATTTTCAATGAATTACACAGGGTTTATGCTTATCACTTCCTGAAACATTATGTTAGATAACAATAAATTAAAATTGAAACACTTGGCTTAAGTTTCACTGAATATATTGAGAACTCTACACATGTTTCGGGTGGTTAGCCCATTCTTAAGAGTATATATGGAGTAATATTGTTGTATACTCTTGATAATGTCCTAATCACCCGAAACATATGTAGAGTTGTTAGTATTTCAGTGAAACTTAAGCCAAGTGTTTTAATTTTAAATCATTAATCGATTGGGCCGATTTTTTTTCATTTTGTTGGCCTGTGTAATTATTATTATACGAATAAGATACTACAGAATTTATGGATGAAGTAAGGAGTACTTATGCAGGTTTCACTGAAGAAACAGATGGCAACAATAGAAAGGACAAGGCATCGAACCTGGAAATTTAGCATTAAGAAGAATATTAACCATAGTTAAGAATTACTCAATAAATTTATGTTATTTCTTGAAAGCCAGGTCTTTCAAGCCCGGCGGTATATTACGGCAAATTCCGTTGAAATTATAATCTTATAATTTATGATCTTATAATCTTAAGTAAAGGCCGTATACCTGATACTTTGGGTAGTACGGATTTGGATTTACCCGTAATACCCTAAATGTAGTAGTAATAAAAATAAGTAGCAATAAAATATATATGACAAAATATCCTAAAGTAATTAGGATACCAAGAATTAGCCTGGTCATGCTCAACTGTACAGAGTGGGGTTAGTATCCCCCACAATGACATGACCGGGGTGATTCCTATATAAAGAAAAAATATTATTGCAAAATTGTCTGTTTTCTAAGGTTTTCATATCAGTATTGTATATATTTGTAAAGCTCCGGCAGAGAGCAGTGATTAAATAAAATTATAAGGAACACACAGTTCTTTCAATAAGACGAAAAGTCAATACACTTAAACAAAGTAAGAAATAATACAGTCCACATTTTATATCGAACATCTTGGTCCATCAAGACTGAGATTATACTTAACACCAGTATCTTCAAAGTAGACTATATCATTACAAATATTGATTCCGAAAATTACAAAGTTAGTGTTTTTGAACCCCATATCAGTGACCACAAATGCATTCTATTTGAGACAGTTCACAAACAAGCACGCAATGAAAAAGAAACAACTTACTCTTTCAGAAATATTAGTTTGGAAAATATGAATAATTTTTTGTTTTCTTTATCTGAATACAATTTTTCTAACCCGATTTATAATTTTGATGCTGATACATGTTTTGATTCATTCATTGATGTTATTCGATATCATTTTGAACAATGCTGTCCTATGCGTGAAGTATTTTCGGTAGATCGAAAGAAAAGATGGGTAACAACTGAGATATTTCAAAGTAAACGTAACCTATCTTACCTTCATCGACTACATAAAAATACCCGTTCGGAATGTGCCCTTCAAAACTATAAAAATGCCAGAAATCAACACAATATGCTCATCAAAAATACGAAATATACGTTTTATAGTTCAACTATTGATGGTTCATCGAACAGAAATAAAACAATTTGGAATATTGTTAACGATCTTTCTGGGAAAAGTGGCGGTAGGCGAAGTGATGTGACCTCAAACTTTGAGAGGGAGAAGTTTGACGATCCGAATCAGTTAGCTGATGTTTTCGCCGAACGTTTTTCCTCAATGGCTAATACCAAATTAACATCTCGATATGGCAATAATCTATCTCGGATTTGCACATTATCACCCATGGTTAAACACCAATTTTTTCTTCTACCCTGTCACTAAAATTGAAGTTGAGGATACCATTAGAGCCTTAAAAAATAAAAAAAAAGCGTCGGTGTTGATTCCATATCAGCCAAAGTTTTGAAAGGAATTAGTGGAATTATTGGCGAGCACTTTGCATATCTTATAAATGTTTCCATCACTACTGCAAAGTTCCCCAATATCCTTAAGCAATCCATAGTAATTCCAGTATTTAAGAATGGAACCGTGAGTGAAATTACTAATTATCGCCCAATATCCATTTTGAGCGTGTTTTCCAAGGTGATAGAGAAAATTGTTTTCGCCAGAATGATGAGTTATCTCAATATATTCAAAATAATTGACTCCGCGCAACATGGATTCAGAAGCGGCCACTCAACTCAGTCAGCTGCGGTTAAATTTTTTGAATCCGTCTACGAGTGTTTGGATAAACACTTGTTTGTGGCGGGGTTATTTTTCGATTTATCTTCCGCACTTGATTCACTATCGTTTGAATTTTCACTTGATAAATGCTACAATTTAGGTTTCAGAGGTGTGTTTCTGAATTGGTTACGTAGTAATCTTGAAGAAAGAACAATGGTAGTGAAAATAGGCGAGAGTTATTCTCAGAGACATGATATTGCTCTTGGGGTGCCGCAACGCTCTGTACTCGGACCTCTTCTATTCATATTGTTCATAAACGATCTGCCTGCGAAGTTGTCCCGGTTTTTGGTGACACTATTTGCCGACGATTCATCGGTGGTTGTCTCTGGCAGGACTCCTGAAGAACTTCTGGAGGCATGTGAATGCATTTTGAGGGAGTTTGTAAGTTGGTGTCAAATGAACAATCTGATGGTGAACGTTGACAAAACTGTGTGTGTTCAGTTTTGTCTGAAGGGCAATGGAATTAGTACCTTGGATGTTAAATATGGGGACAACACTATATCATCATCCCAATCAACGAAGTTTCTTGGAATATATGTAGACAGAAATTTGAGATGGACATCACACATTGAGGTCTTATGTAAAAAATTGAGTACCTCATTTTTGTTATCTCTAGAATCAAGAACATCGTACCTAGAAACTGTGTTATGAATGTGTATTACAGTCTTGTATATAGTCATCTAAATTATAATATTCTGCTGTGGGGCTGCTCTACAGAAATAAATAGGGTGTTTATTACACAGAAGCGAATACTTCGATTAATATTCAATATTCATCAGCGAACATCTTGTAAACCCATCTCCATTAATAATTACATACTTACCTTACCGTGTTTATATATTTATAGATGTTTGTTATATGTTAAAGAAAATGAAGATAGGTTTATTAAATTGAATAGTAATCATGAGTATTCAACAAGAAACAGGGATGTGCTACTTATTCCTATGCACAAAACAGCTAAATTTGAGCACTCTCTCTATTGTCAGAGCATTAAAATTTATAACCATTTACCATCGAATTTGAAAGTACTGAAAGCTCATTTGTTTAAGAGGAGAGTTAAATTTCTGCTCTTAAGAAAGGCATGATTCTATAGTGTGGCAGAGTGCTTCGATGATTCGGATGTAGGCAATAATGTATGAATCAATTTTTTGTATCATATGTTTGTATACTTTTTTAACACAAATGTTCTTCACCATGTGAAATTGTCTCAAATGCTTAATTTCTCTGAGGATTTTTTTTTCTTTTCTTTTCAATCAAAGTTGTATATTATTGTAAATATGAATTTAACCAAGATTTTTGTTCGAACCAATATTTTTGCCCGAGGGCTGAATGGAAGATCAGACTCCAAACTGAATTCGGTCCTTTTGAGAGCATTTCTTTTGGTTGTAATTATTGTATCAATTGAAATGAATGAAATTTTACAATGTAAGGAATTTTTCTCAATAAATTTATCTTATTATTATTAATATTATTATTATTATTTATTGAACTATATATGTAATAGAATAGATATTACACTTTATATACAATCAACGTATAAAGATGATATCGTCCTACGGGTCTCATCTAATTTTAATTGCTTCCACAATCCCTCTGCATTTAACGTTGTTTCATGAAGATGAGATTAGGTGGTAGCTCCAACTGACTTCAATTCGAATTTGATTATGGTCATCTCTTTTTGCAGAACACGCACTTTTCCACTTCTGCCATCTGCTTACATGTCAAACAATTTTGGCTTTATAGATTTGGTTCAAATTGTTTTTACGGGTGTAACGAATACTTTGTAACGGGTAATTCTCCCATTTAAAGTTTACCTAATATTTCAAAACGTTAAATTACATATCTATGGTTCAATCATAACCTATTAATCTGGAAAAACGAATAACATATTCGCGCGCAATCCCAATTCGTAATGTTCGAAAATTGCTATGTTCCTCAGTTTTTATTTTGAATATATTTTCATGTAGGTATTATGATTTTCTGAGATTCTGTTATCAGTTGAAAGTATTGAAGTAATTTTCTGTTAATATTGTTCTTCGGTAGGTCAATGAGTGAATATTTTTCATTTTTCTTTCAGCGGAAAGACCTCGAAGAAATCGTTCAATTTATGCATGTGCCAAAAATTGAAAGGTATTTCGAGGAAATCGGAAAAGAATATGCTGGTCATAAGTAAGGAAAAAACTGCAGACTTCACTGAACGATTTCCGAATTCCAAAAACTTCAATCATTGAGATGTAGGTTCCCCAAAAAAACCAGTATCAAAATTCATATATTTCTTTCATATAATAGTAATGATTATGTTTCGAAGGCCTTACTGTTAATAGAGTCAATATATCATTTTCAGATAACTATTTATGAGTTGATAAGCCTCAAAAATACTCTGGTTTTCTTTAAGTATATAAAAACACTTAGTGTTATTTATATACACTATTATTTCTATTCAGTTATTTTGAAGTTCAGGCAAGTGACATAGATGATGAAGCTGAACTTAATGTACAGAATGTTCTTAACATCTAAATATCTATTACTGTGTAACCATTAATTTAAAGTTGACAATTCTATTGAAAATTGTATAAAATTATTCGGAAAATTTAGATATTTCTGTTTTTTCAGATATTCCTTCGACCTTGGTAACAACTTATGAGAAAATCAGCATTATGGTACTACCGATTTCGTTCAACATGAAGATATTTGGTAATTGTTTATGTCAACCGCGACATGTCATAATTCCAAAATAATTCTGCAACTCACTAATATTGCTATGGAGAAGTCAAATCCGTATTTAAAAATTTGCTAAGATCAATAGTATTCTAAAAAAAATTAGTTAACTTTCCTAAGAAAATGTCAACAACAAGCCGCCATATTGATTAGTAGTTACATTCAGAACTGCATTGCCAACCTAAGAAAATATAAGAAATACCGCAATCGTGTAAATTATACGCAATTCACGTAATAATGTTAATATATCTAAACGGATAAACAAGAAAAAATGAAATAATATCTAAATAGAAAAGCGAAAGTATATTGAGGAAAAAAATAGATTTGCAAATTTCAGAAACAGATAATTAGAATTTTCAAAAAATGTATGTTTATGTGCAGAAACAGAAAATCCTCAATGTACACGTGCACGTTTTTTATTACCTTTTGATACTACTTTACTGGTATAACAGCGATACCTATTCTCATTTTCATTAAATCTGCAAGGTGAATTGCATTTAGGTCAATTCACCTCATTCACTAACACATTATGCGCAACCAGAAATTCATGCAACTTACCTTCATCATTACGAAGGTCTAGGAATTCTGAAATAGTATACTCATATCCACTGCAAACCATATTAACACTTCATTAAAATCACGGTAAAAAGGTAACAAAACACCGGTATACCAAAACACCCACTATCACTTACGACGTAATACTAACGATAAAGATTTTAGCCACAAATATTATATGCTACTATTATGACTACGAAGTATTTTTCCACACGGGTATTCCCCTGAATTAACCGCCCAATACGGTATACCGTTTGTTTTAGCGGCATTTGGTTCGTAGTATGGAATTGTCGCCCCTACATGTCAACACAATTATAATTTACGATCTTTGTCTTCAACTCAGTGTTGTCACATGAACCAAAAGTTAGCAAAGTTGAGTATATTCATAAAACTGTTTTAAAATTCAGATGAGGTGTGAATGATATAATAATATAATTTAATAAATATGGCTGCTAATCAAGAATTGACTGTAATATATTCATTAAAATAATGGACGGTCGATTAATAATAATCCAAAGGAGAGTTATAGGATTACAATGGGAAAAAACTGCACATGATTAAAAAATAAGGTTAGGTTAGATTTGCTTAGGTTAGGTTAGGTTAGCTTAGATTTGCTTAGGTTAGGGTAGGTTAGCTCAGGTTAGGTTACCTTAGGTTAGGTTAGATTTAGGTTAGAATTTGTTTAGGTAAGGTATTCCTAAATTTCTCCTTTATTCCTAATTTTCCTATTTTTCAAAATCCTAATACAACGCGTAGGATATACATCATTTATTCAAATTAGCCTAGGCGAGGGTTGAGTATAAACACTTCAACTTATGATTTACACTATATTCACTACATAGCATGACGCGATTCGTCGTTGCAAACGACTTCTTCAGATGCTTATAGAATAATGAAGATTGGTAGTAACGACGAAACGCGTCATGCTATTAGTGAATAAAGTGTAAATCATAAGTTCAAATGTTTGAATTCAAGTTTATATTCAATTATAATGGATTTACATCAAGTAAACGCCAACATTATTAAATATTACTTAAGGGTACTCAACTCAAAACAAATTGATGCTATGGACGGTTAATCCAAAATTTCCAGATTGTAGCGTATCGACAACACTGTGTTCATACATTCCCCTCTGACGTCACATAGTAATAGTAACTGCCGTAGCAATATTAAGAAAGTTCTAAGTCGTAGGGCTGTAGTATTAATTACATTGTAGGGAACGAAGGTTATCAAGTGCGCTCATCATAGAACGCTAAGTAATGCATATCAGATTACACAGTACATTGTACACAGTGAATAAAGTGAATCTTACGATTATTCGTTTACCTTCCTAGAAAATGTTACAATATTGAAAGTAATGGGGTAAGCAAACATGTATTACATACAAAATTATTAGAAATGCCTATTAATAATATCTTCACAGTATTTAGTATCTTCTTGTGTTGGCAATACAGAATACAGTACTTTCAAAGTAACTAAAAATCATTATGGCGGCTTATTGTTGACGTTTTATTAGGAAAATTTTTTCTAGAAAAATATTGACTTTTTTACAATTCTGATTACGAATTCGTCATTTTCATAGCTCAAATAGGGGAAATCCGAAAATTTTTTGAAATTCTTGACACGTCGCGGAACTTGTAAATTTTTACCAAATATTGACTTTTTTACATTTCTGATTACGAATTCGTCATTTTCATAGCTAAAATAGGGGAAATCCGAAAATTTTTTGAAATTCTTGACAAGTCGCGGAACTTGTAAATTTTTACCTTCACTTTCTTTCCACTGAATAAATTCTACACGTTAAATCGTTCAAGATATAGAAATAAATGCAGAAAATATGAATGGTAACAGCAAGAGAATTACAAAGGTAATTGACTTACCAATATTTCACTAAACTTCACTAAATCAAAAGAGGCACTAGCTATAGTCTATATATTAATAAAAAACAATATGAGAATGAAAAGAAACTTTAAAAAAAATTAATGAGCACTAAAAATCAATTGAGAATGTTAAGAACACTGGAGCTTCAAGAAAAAATTAGAGAATTCAATTTGACACACTGGAGCATTAAGAGAGAATTTAAGAAGTATCTAATTTGAAGGTGCAGGCCTATTTATAACCTCTGTGACCCTACTCTCAAATTTTCCACAACTTCTCTGGAATGCGGCTAAGTGATAAGATAACGAACTCCAACTTTGTTTTTTCTAGCAAAAAAAATTTATGAAAAACCTCAAGTCGCACGAATTTCTATGAAATAAGTGAGTATTGGAAACATTGACTGTTAACCAAAATATGAACTATCTTAAAAGCATTGGGTTAACCGAGACTGAATTTTCCAATTCCTTTGAACGTTAAGAGCCCCCTATGACTAGTCCTATCCCTAGTACATCCTATTTGTGTTTTCAACTGTCAGGCTGTAAATAGTAACCTATATACTCTAAAATAACACTGTTTTCTACCAGTAATTAATTCTAAATAGCCCCTAGGAAATTATTGTGTTTCTTACTACAATTTCACTGTCATTCTATACTAAATAATGGGTATTATTTTACAATATACTTCCTTTAACATTATTTTCATTTCAAAAGGTATTTTTGAATGATAAAAGTTTTCAGATTTCCATGTTTCCTAATTATCAACTATTTCCTAATAAATATTTTCCTATTCAAGGCCCCAATTATACTTAACAACTTGTGAAATATATTGTCTAGTTTTATCCTCATTTTACATAGAATCAATTATTTACATATTCTTTGCCTTAAGCATTATTCCTTAGTAAAATATCAATTTTCAAATCAAATAAAATTACACCAAAAATTTATATTTTCCTAATCCAATGAGTGAATTTCCACTCGATCAAAATACCCATTAACTGTGCTGCATAAATGCCTTACTTATAAAAGTCCCAGTTATACTTTATCGCTTATATGGGGATTAACCTATAAATAATATTCAACGTAAAATGATTATATGTAACTGAATTCTACATTTTCAATTGGTGAATTTTCACTTCATCACAAGTTCCATAAGGAACAATTTTAGGGCCGTTAATGTTTAATTTATATATAAACGATATAATTAAGTATGTAAAAAATTGTGAAATTTCTTTATTTGCTGACGACATGATGTTGTATACTGCGGGCAACAATTCACAAGAATTAGCTAATAAAATTAATAGTGGCCTTTTTAGTTTGCATACATGGCTGAGTGATAAGAATCTTTCATTGGATACTGATAAAACAAAATTTATTATTTTCGGAAACAAAGCAGAATTATCTAGATTAGAGTATGATATACAAATCAAAGTTATGTGTGTAAAACTGGCCACCGGTTTTCCAGCGACCGTTTTGATTAAAGTGCGCACACACGCTACGATCGGCGGGATCTACTACAATATGATATTGCGAATAAATCACTATAAGCCAATATTTTGAAGAATTTTTGATGTGATTAGATGGGAATGAGTAATATTATTACGAAATAATCATTTTCAGAATTGGTTCAATCCATTTACGAAAAATATCATCACTTTTATATATAGGACAAGTGTTTTTTGTTATACCTTATATTTTTGGAAAAATTCATTTATTTTGAAAAATTTCGAATGAAATACACCGAAATAAACATTCTTAATGACATTTTTTCGTTTTCAGAATTTGTTCAATCAATCCATTTACTACTCGTTTCGCCCCTTTCAAATAATTCAATCTCCCTTCATTCTCTACACTACTAATTTCTCACCAAGCCATCTTTTCGATGAATTTTTGATGCAAATAAATGTAAATGAATAATATTATCGCGAAATAATCATTTTCAGAATTTGTTCAATCCATTTACGAAACATATCATCCCCTTCATGAATATGACAAATGTTTTGTGTTACAACAAATATTCATTTGTTTTGAAAAATTTCGAATGGAATATATCGGAATATATATATATATATATATATATATATATATATATATATATATATATATATATATATATATATATATATATATAATAAACATTCTCAATGAGATTAATTCGTTTTAACAATTTGTTCAATCCATTTAGTACTAGTTTCACCCCTTTCAAATAATTTTATCTTCCTTCTTTCTCTACGCTACTGATTTCGAAGCAAGCCAACATTTTTATGAATTTTTGATGTAATTAGATGTGAATGAGTAATATTGTTAAAAAGTTATCATTTTCAGAGTTTGTTCAATTCATTTACTACTACTTTCACCCCTTTCAAATAATTCAATCTTCCTTCCTTCTCTACGCTACTGGTTTCGAACCAAGCCAACTTTTTATGAATTTTTGATGTAAATAGATGTAAATGAAAAATATCATTGAGAAATAATTATTTCCAGAATTTGTTCAATCCATTTACGAAAAATATCATCCCCGTTATAAATATGACAAGTGTTTTTTGTTATACCTAATGTTTTTGAAAATATTCAATTATTTTGAAAAACTTTTAAAAGAAATTCATCGAAATAAACATTCTCAATGAAATGTATTCATTTTCAGAATTTGTTCAATCCGTTAACAACTAGTTTCACGCCTTTCAAATAATTCGATATTGATTCCTTCTCTAAGCTACTGATTTCTAACCAAGCAATCATTTTGATGAATTTTCGATGTGATTAGAATTATTTGAGTACTATTGTCACGAAATAATCCTTTCTAGAATTTGTTCAATCCATTTACGAAAAATATCATCTCCTTTATATAATTGTCAAATAATATTTGTTATACCTTATATTTTTGAAAATATTCATTTATTTTAAATAATTTTGAATAGAATACATCGAAAGAGACCGTCTTAATGAGATTTATATGTTTTCAGAATTTGTCCAATCCTTTACGAAAAATTTCGTCCCCTCAATATATATATATATGACAAGTGTGATTTGTTATACCTTATAATTTTTGACATATTCTCTCATTTTGAAAACTTTCAATTCGATATATTCCATTCAAAATTATTTGAAATGAATGAATATTTTCAAAAATAAGGTATAACAAATGTCACTTGTCAATTATATAAAGGGGATGATATTTTTCGTGAATGGATTGAACAAATTCTGAAAATGAATACATATCATTAAGAATCTTTATTTCGATGTATTCCTTTCAAAGGTTTTCAAAATAATTGAATATTTTCAAAAATATTAGGTATAACAAAAAACACTTGTCATATTTATAAAAGGGATGATATTTCTCGTAAATGGTTTGAACAAATTCTGGAAATGATTATTTCCCAATAATATTATTAATTTACATCTATTTACATCAAAAATTCATAAAAAGTTGGCTCGGTTCGAAATCAGTAGCGTAGAGAAGGATGGAAGATTGAATTATTTTAAAGGGGTGAAACTAGTAGTAAATGGATTGAACAAACTCTGAAAACAAATAAATCACATTGAGAATGTTAATGTCGATATATTTCATTCGAAATTTTTTAAAATAAATGAATATTTGAAAAAAAAATAAGGTATAACAAGAAACACTTGTCATATTTATAAAGGGTATGATATGTTTCGTAAATAGATTGAACAAATTCTGAAAATGATTATTTCGTGATGATATTATTCATTTACATTTAATTACATCAAAAATTCATCAAAATGTTGGCTTGGTTCGAAGTCAGTAGCGTAGAGAGGGATGGAAGATTGCATTATTTTAAAGGGGTGAAACTAGTAGTAAATGGATTGAACAAACTTTGAAAACGAATTGATCCCATTGAGAATGTCTATATCGATGAACTCCATTCGAAATTTCCCAAGATAAATGAATATTTTCGAAAATATAAGGTATAACAAAAAACACTTGTCATTTTTATAAAAAGGATGATATTTTTCGTGAATGGATTGAACAAATTCTGAAAATGATTATTTCGTGATGATATTTTTTCTTTACATCAATTTACATAAAAAATTCATCAAAAAGTTGGCTTGGTGAGAAATCAGAGGCGTATAGAAGGAAGGGAGATTGAATTATTTGAAAGGGGTGAAACTTGTAGTAAATGGATTGAATAAATTCTGAAAACAAATGAATCTCATTAAGAATGTTTATTTCGATGTATTCCTTTCGCAAGTTTTCAAAATAAATCAATATTTTCAAAAATATGAGGTGTAACAAAAAACACTTCTCATATTTATGAAGGGTATGACATTTTTCGTAAATGGATTGAAAAAATTTTGGAAATGATTATTTCGTATCAATATTACACAAATACATTTAATCAGATCAAAAATTCATCAAAAAGTTGGCTTGGTGAGAAATCAGCAGCATAGAGAAAGAAGGGAGATTGAAATATTTGAAAGGGGTGAAACTAGTAGTAAATGGATTGAACAAATTCTGAAAACAATTAAATCTCATTGAGAATGTTTATTTTAATGTTTTCCATTCGAAATTTTTCAAAATAAATCAATATTTTCAAAAATATAAGGTATAACACAAAACACTTGTCATATTTATAAAGGGGTTGATATGTTTCGTAAATGGATCGAACAAATTCTGTAAATGATTATTTCGTATCAATATTGCTCAAATACTTCTGATCACATCAAAAATTCATCAAAATGTTGGCTTGGTTCGAAATCAGCAGCGTAGAGAAGGAAGGGAGAATGAAATATTTGAAAGGGGTGAAACTAGTAGTAAATGGATTGAACGAATTCTGAAAACGAATAAATCTTATTAAGAATGAATTTCGATGTACTCCATTCGAAATTTCTCAAAATAAATAAATATTTTCAAAAAAAGAAGGTATAACAAAAAACACTTGTCCTATATATAAAAGTGATGATATTTTTCGTAAATGGATTGAACAAATTCTGAAAATGATTATTTCGTAATGATATTACTTATTCGCATCTAATAACATCAAAAATTCCATCAAAATGTTGGCTTATTGTGATTTATTCGCAATACCACCATATTAAAACCACCAAGTAAAATCATGGCGTGCGTATCAGACATGACAAAGTTCAATTGCGAATTAAATAAACTTAATAAAGACACTCTTGTAGAAATATTGTTGAAAGGTTGTGTGCCTGTTAGAATAAGTGTCAGTGAATCATTGAGGGGCTTTATAGAAAAGCAATTTGACACTGGGAATGAAATTTCCCTTGATAAATACGATGTTAACCTCAAAAAAGTGGTAGAAACCGAACAATTGAAATCCGACCTCAGGGTTGCCAATGTAGAGAATAAGGCCTTGCTGAGGCTAGTCACCGAGCTGGAAACCAATATTAATCAAAAATCCACTATTATACATCTTTTGTCCCAGAGTAAGAAGTTCACTGATAATATTCCAATTGAGGGCAATGTTGCCGATGCAGCTCAAAAGTATGACCAAATGAGAGAGTGAAAAACGAGACAATCTTAGTCTCGTCTGGATGTGATCTCGGGATTACATGATGTTGATCAAACAGATGACCCTAAATTGGGAGGTACGCTGTCTGCATGTGATATGGCTCCTGTACCGACGACGGGCGCAATCTGCGTACGCAGGGGGGACGCCGAGGAAGCAGTCCACGTAGTGCCCTTGTTGTGGGCAGTTCTGACAGGGCTGGAGGTGAGGATGGTTCTTTCGCTGGTGTTTCTCGGAGGGCCTGGCTACATGTGGGTAGGGTGCAGCTTGGGACAAAACCCTCTGTAATTGAAGACTACTTGAGGGCGGAGTTTCCAGGATACGCATTCTCAGTAGAAACACTTCCTAAACGGGATGACGCTCAAAGCTTATCATTCAAGGTCAGTACTGACTTTGATGTCTTGGATAAAGTCAAAAACCCAGAAGTTTGGCCTAGGGGTGTTACTGTCTTACGGTACTCATTTTTTCGTGGATCAGGGATCTCCAAAGCCAATGCCTAGGTCGCTTAGTATTATCAACTTGAACATTAGAAGTGCCAGAAACAAAATCTCCCAGCTGGAGGTATTGGTCCATTCAGTGGGTTATCCTGACGTCGTCTGCCTGACGGAGACATGGCTCTCGGGGGAGGAAGCTGAATGTTTTCATATGTGCGGTTACGTCTTGGCTAATTACTCTTCCATAGTTGGGAGAGTCGGTGGTGGTGTGGCTATTTTAGTGCGAAGCGACATTGTGTTCGATAAAGTACATTTGGGTATAGGTGACTCTTTGGAGGTTACATCTGTCAGAGTGTTTAATCGCGATGAGTTCGTCATCTTGGTGTGCATCTATCGTGCTCCAAGCTCAAACTGTGAATTGTTTTTTGTCTCTTTGGAGTATTTGCTGGGTAAGGTTGGTGACAGGTCCTTATTCGCGGGTGATTTCAATTTGAATATGAAGCCTATGTCAAGCAGAGGAAGGGATCTCCTGGATAGTTTTGAAGCATTCGGTTATCGAATGTGTTTCAGTGAATACTCTAGGGTTCATGCAGGGTCAAGCTCTTTGATAGATAATATTTTCCTAAATTTCGACGTTTTCTTTGATGGAACCACTGTTGACACTTTTTTGTCTGATCATAGAGTTCAATCTTTAAGGATAACCGAGTGTTTTAGTCGAGTCGATTTTTTTGGCGACCAAGCCACTTATCATAAGCGCTCCTATTGACTATTTCAGGCATCTCCTTTCAAACGAAAGTTGGGCTAGTTTGTACAACGAAGTGAATGTTGAACGTAAGTTCACGATATTTTTTGAAGCATTCAAAAGTTATTTCGAAATGGCCTTTCCTCTGAAATCGTTCAAACGTCTGAATAGGAGAATTAAAAATCCCTGGTTAACCAAGGAAATTATGGATGACGCATATTTTCTGCGTGAACTGCACATATGTAAATCTGACAACAATGTGAAGCAGATGTATAATGATATTGAGAAACGCCATCAATTAAATGTGATAACGGCAAAGAAACGTAATCATTTTAATGTGATTTCGAATGCGGATAACAAATCAAAGGCGGTTTGGAATATCACTAAATCAAATTGTGGCACCGGAACAAGAAAGAAAATACCAGATGCTTTAACAGACGACGATGATAACAAATTCCAAAACATGTTTGATAAGGCAAATGCCTTCAATAATTATTTCATTGATTCAATTAAAAATCTCACTGAAAAATGTGAAAAGATAAATCCAACCATATCACATGTTAGGGATTATCACTCAATGTATCTCTTCGAGGTTGATCATGAAGAGGTGAATAGGATTTTGTTATCTATTTCTAATAAAAAGTCGGCAGGTGCAGACGAGATTCCGTGCACCTTGATTAAAGAGATATATGAGTTTATAGTGGCTCCCCTTACCTATCTGATAAATCTTTCTTTTGTTCAAGGCTACTTTCCATCTGAATTGAAGTTAGATCTCGTTACACCAATCTTTAAGAGGGGAAGTAAACATAAGCTCTCAAATTATCGTCCGGTCACAGTTCTGTCGGTGTTCTCTAAAGTTTTTGAAAAAGCGTTTCTTTCACGTCTTTTATCTTTTCTGGATGTCTCTGGTATGTTATCGGAGAGACAATATGGTTTCCGCAGGGGTAGAAGTACACAGGATGCAATTCTTTCCTTTTGCAACAGCGTTGTTGACTCATTTGAGAGAAGAGATAAGTGTATGGCAATTTTTTTCGACTTAAGTCGTGCATTTGGCACAGTTAATTATGATGCTCTATTTTATAAGTTGGATAATTATGGAGTTCGGGAGAACCCCCTGAACTGGATTAAATCCTACCTTGCTGGCAGATCACAGAGAGTTTGTCTTTGTTCAAATGGAGAAAAAATAATATCCGATTCCAGAAATGTAACATTTGGTGTTCCACAGGGCAGTACCTTGGGACCGGTGTTATTTTTAATATTCATTAACGACTTGGGGAACTACGTTGAACAACCGGGTCGGAGTGTCACGCTTTTTGCGGATGACTGTTCGGTTCGGGTTTCGCCAGACACTGTGTGTGAGCTAGCGCGGAATGGAACCGCTACTTAAGAAAGAATGTTGTTTTGGTCGAGAGCGAATGGACTGGTCCTCAACGATGCTTAGACAGAAATGATTCAATTTACTCCAAGAGGAGTAGTTTCGAACTCTTGTCCACTAATTCGTGGACAATCTGGTTTTATACGGACGTCACCTGCAGCCAAATTTCTGGGTGTCATTGTGGATGCTAATTTGTCTTGGGAGCATCATATTCATTCTTTGTGCTCCTCCCTTGCCTCCATATGCTATGCCATTAGATGTCTTGCGGATCGTGTTGATTGCGGTGCGTTGAGACTTTATTACAGCGCATACGTTCAGTCGGCATTATACTACGGTGTTATATGTTGGGGTAACAGTACAAATAGCATCAGAGTATTCAGAATGCAGAAAAGGATTATTCGATCCCTGTTTGGTATTCCTGGTAGAGAATCTTGCAAACCTTATTTCAAGAACAACTTTCTGACCCTTCCATCTATATTTATACTCCAGAATTTATTGTTTGTTAAGAGACACATCTCTCGATTACCCGAACGTGGTCAAATGTCTTCCAATACTACTCGTTTTTCCAGTAGGCTACACGTTCCGTTTTTCAGGCTGAGCCAGTCTCAGGGAACTCCGCGTTTTCTCGCCTTGAGGCTTTACAATTGTCTACCTGCAGATGTGCGTGACATTTCCAATGTTCATATTTTCAGGGATAAAATTTATGATTTACTGTTGCAGGGAGAGTATCTTAGATGAATACCTTACATTTTTTGATTGTTTTATTTTTTGAATCTTGATGTCTCGATATTAATTTGAAATTTATGTTTATGACAATATCCTATACTTTTGTTTGAGTCTGAAGGAAAAAAAAATTATTATTATTATTATTGTAGTAGATCCCGCCGATCGTGTCGTCTGTGCGCACTTTAGTCAAGACGGTGACTGGAAAACCGGTGGCCAGTTTCACACACATACATTCTTTCATTATCTCACTGAGAAATGGAAATAAACCATATGAAAAAGAGAATACTGTTACTGCTTTTTGGTGGATTTCAATACATTGCAAAATTGCTTAAGGTATTCTCGGTTTGATTAGGCTTATTCTAATTAGGCTTTAAGGATTTATTCACTACAAAGTCACATTGTTTTAACAGTATCATTTGCATAATTTTTTGATCTCGGAAATTGCAGTTGAGTGGTATGGCTAGACGTGTGTTTCGAATTCTAGTTTTCGAACCATACCCATTGTAGAAATTTGCATGATAAGATAAAATATCGCAATGAAATTCGTACTATAACAAACTATTTTGAGCGATAATGGTTTAATTGAAGATGCTGGTAAAAGCAAAAAATATCTGCTTTCACATAAAGATTTCAGTCCATATGGTTTTCAAACTATATGAAAACGAGAATACTGTTACTGCTTTTTGGTGGATTTCAATACATTGCAAAATTGCTTAAGGTATTCTCGGTTTGATTAGGCTTATTCTAATATTGAAATGCGACATCTGTCAGCTGTCGAATTTCAAAGAATCGGCGAATCGTCGCAGCATTAATGCTTTAAAGTGATATTCTTTCATTATCTCATTGAGAAATGGAAATAAACCATATGAAAAAGAGAATACTGTTACTACTTCTGGGTGGATTTCAATACATTGCAAAATTAGTTAAGGTATTCTCGGTTTGATTAGGCTTATTCTAATTAGGCTTTAAGGTTTTATTCACCACAAATTCACATTGTTTTGACAATATCATTTGCATAATTTTTTGATCACGGAAATTGCAGTTGAGTGGTATGGCTAGACGTGTGTTTCGAATTCAAGTTTTCGAACCATACCCATTGTAGAAATGTGCATGATAAGATAAAATATCGCAATGAAATTCGTACTATGACAAACTATTTTGAGCGATAATGGTTTAATTGAAGATGCTGGTAAAAGCAAAAAAATATCTGCTTTCACATAAAGATTTCAGTCCATATGGTTTTCAAACCATATGAGAAAGAGAATACTGTTAATGCTTTTGGGTGGATTTCAATACGTTGCAAAATTGCTAAAGGTATTCTCGGTTTGATTAGACTTATTCTAATTAGGCTTTAAGGATTTATTCAATACAAATTCACCTTGTCAAATGGTTTAATTGAAGATGCTGGTAAAAGCAAAAAATATCTGCTTTCACAAAAAGATTTACCTAAACTTGTAGTGCATAGTTGTCACAGCAACCAGGTTCAGAGCCTTTTAGTCAAACACAAAAACCATAACCAATAAATTTATCTCAAGTCTATAAAACTTGTAGTCATAATTCAATCAAAGCCTCAGGTTTTTATATGGTGCATTCCTGGCATCCCGTTTTCGACGAATTGGTCCTGCAGTTCGATGTTTATCAATTTTGGGCAACCACTTAGGTAGCTCCGACACAAAATTCCTCGCAACTGAAATCTTTTTCAGATGTTTGTTATTCCGTTGAAACATCGTCGTCGTCTCCACTCGTTCCACCACAACTCCAGCACTTGGATCTAATAAAACCCTCCTCTTCTGCTCGCGGATCTGAAGTATTCGCTGTCTAATCCTCATTCTCAAAACTGGATCTCCACGGCAAATTTCAGTCCATCTTGTGCAAGTTTGGAAGGCGTTGATTAGGGAATCCGTATCTAAGCATCTGAAAAAAACAATTTTCTGTTAAAATTGAGAAACTACAAATGGAAATAATAAAAACAAATATACAAATAAATAATGAACACATACCTGAATATCGTAGAGATAACCTCTGGGGGCAGAAGCCTTAAGGACACTTGACCCACACTGGTGAACGGAAACACTTGATAATTCATCTTGAAGCACTAAACACAAACCGTAACTGATTATAGAGCGATATGAAAGGGGTTCTTATACCCCCAGTCAATGCTTTCAAGGCGTATGGTGGATGCCCATTGGTCAGCGTCACACGACGTAACGACCAATCATAACACACCATCTCAATAGAGTGCATATTCCGTATCAGTCGAATATGTGGTTTGATGACCAAACAAATATGTTACTGCTACAATTTCTAATAAGTGAAAGCATAAAAAATATCTTTGAAAAATGTATGTTTGATAATTGCAGCACACGTAGGTTGATCGAAAACCACTATGAAATGAATATCCAAATCAATGGATTACTCAAGATAACATCTTTCTACATGTTGCTATAGTTTCTATCGTACATCCCGATGTACTACTTCAACTAGATGAAAAAGACAAGGGCAAAAACTCTGCCGCTTGACAATGACATATTAACGTAGACTGTATTAAACACATGTAGCGATAACCTTTTCGTCCATTGTAACCCTCATTTTCATATATTCTATGTTCATTAAATTCTTGGATTTTTATGCATTTTGTGTCTACATCTGTCAGCTGTCGCATTTCAAAGAATCGGCGAATCGTCGCAGCATTAATGCTTCAAAGTGACATTCTTTCATTATCTCATTGAGAAATGGAAATAAACCATATGAAAAAGAGAATACTGTTACTGCTTTTTGGTGGATTTCAATACATTGCAAAATTGCTTAAGGTATTATCGGTTTGATTAGGCTTATTCTAATTAGGCTTTAAGGATTTATTCACTACAAATTCACTTTGTTTTGACAATATCATTTGCATAATTTTTTGATCACGGAAATTGCAGTTGAGTGGTATGGCTAGACGTGTGTTTCGAATTCAAGTTTTCGAACCATACCCACTGTAGAAATGTGCATGATAAGATAAAATATCGCAACGAAATTCGTACTATAACAAACTATTTTGAGCGATAATGGTTTAATTGAAGATGCTGGTAAAAGCAAAAAATATCTGCTTTCACATAAAGATTTCAGTCCATATGGTTTTCAAACCATATGAGAAAGAGAATACTGTTACTGCTTTCTGGTGGATTTCAATACGTTGCAAAATTGCTTAAGGTATTCTCGGTTTGATTAGGCTTATTCTAATTAGGCTTTAAGGATTTATTCAATACAAATTCACTTTGTTTAATGGTTAAATTGAAGATGCTGGTAAAAGCAAAAAATATCTGCTTTCACATAAAGATTTACCTAAACTTGTAGTGCAGAGTTGTCACAGCAACCAGGTTCAGAGCCTTTTAGTCAAACACAAAAACCATAACTAATAAATTCATCTTAAGTCTATAAAACTTGTAGTCATAATTCAATCAAAGCCTCAGGTTTTTATATGGTGCATTCCTGGCATCCCGTTTTCGACGAATTGGTCCTGCAGTTCGATGTTTATCAATTTTGGACAACCACTTAGGTACCTCCGTCACAAAATTCCTCGCAACTGAAACCTTTTTCAGATGTTTGTTATTCCGTTGAAACATCGTCGTCGTCTCCACTCGTTCCACCACAACTCCAGCACTTGGATCTAATAAAACCCTCCTCTTCTGCTCGCGGATCTGAAGTATTCGCTGTCTAATCCTCATTCTCAAAACTGGATCTCCACGGCAAATTTCAATCCATCTTGTGCAAGTTTGGAAGGCGTTGATTAGGGAATCCGTATCTAAGCATCTGAAAAAAACAATTTTCTGTTAAAATTGAGAAACTACAAATGGAAATAATAAAAACAAATATACAAATAAATAATGAACACATACTTGAATATCCTAGAGATAACCTCTGGGGGCAGAAGCCTTAAGGACACTTGACCCACACTGGTGAACGGAAACACTTGATAATTCATCTTGAAGCACTAAACACAAACCGTAACTGATTATAGAGCGATATGAAAGGGGTTCTTATACCCCCAGTCAATGCTTTCAAGGCGTACGGTGGATGCCCATTGGTCAGCGTCACACGACGTAACGACCAATCATAACACACCATATCAATAGAGTGCATATTCCGTATCAGTCGAATATGTGGTTTGATGACCAAACAAATATGTCACTGCTACAATTTCTAATCAGTGAAAGCATAAAAAATATCTTTGAAAAATGTATGTTTGAAAATTGCAGCACACGTAGGTTGATCGAAAACCACTATGAAATGAATATCCAAATCAATGGATTACTCAAGATAAATCTTTCTCATGTTTCTACATGTTGCTATAGTTTCTATCGTACATCCTGATGTACTACTTCAACTAGATCATCAAAAGACAAGGGCTGTCAAAACTCTGCCGCTTGACAATGACATAAACCATATAACGTAGACTATATTAAAGGTAACTA
The DNA here is from genome assembly GCA_030704895.1 of Henosepilachna vigintioctopunctata. Lineage (NCBI taxonomy): Eukaryota > Metazoa > Arthropoda > Insecta > Coleoptera > Coccinellidae > Henosepilachna > Henosepilachna vigintioctopunctata. The sequence continues at coordinate 610,231 of JARQZJ010000013.1, forward strand.
TTTGAGCGATAATGGTTTAATTGAAGATGCTGGTAAAAGCCATTGCTTTCACATAAAATTTCAGTCCATATCATTTTCAAACCATATGACAAAAGAATATTCTGCTTTTTGGTGGTTTCATTGCAAAATTCTTGGAGGTATTTTTTGATGCATTTTGTGAAATCGACATCTGTCAGCTGTCGCATTTCAAAGAATCGGCGAATCGTCGCAGCATTAATGCTTCAAAGTGTCATTCTTTCATTATCTCATTGAGAAATGGAAATAAACCATATGAAAAAGAGAATACTGTTACTGCTTTTTGGTGGATTTCAATACATTGCAAAATTGCTTAAGGTATTCTCGGTTTGATTAGGCTTATTCTAATTAGGCTTTAAGATTTATTCACTACAAATTCACATTGTTTGACAATATCATTTGCATAATTTTTTGATCTCGGAAATTGCAGTTGAGTGGTATGGCTAGACGTGTGTTTCGAATTTTAGTTTTCGAACCATACCCATTGTAGGAATTTGCATGATAAGATAAAATATCGCAATGAAATTCGTACTATAACAAACTATTTTGAGCGATAATGGTTTAATTGAAGATGCTGGTAAAAGCAAAAAATATCTGCTTTCACATAAAGATTTCAGTCCATATGGTTTTCAAACCATATGAAATAGAGAATACTGTTACTGCTTTTTGGTGGATTTCAATACATTGCAAAATTGCTTAAGGTATTCTCGGTTTGATTAGGCTTATTCTAATTAGGCTTTAAGGATTTCTTCAATACAAATTCACTTTGTTTAATGGTTAAATTGAAGATGCTGGTAAAAGCAAAAAATATCTGCTTTCACATAAAGATTTACCTAAACTTGTAGTGCAGAGTTGTCACAGCAACCAGGTTCAGAGCCTTTTAGTCAAACACAAAAACCATAACCAATAAATTCATCTTAAGTCTATAAAACTTGTAGTGATAATTCAATCAAAGCCTCAGGTTTTTATATGGTGCATTCCTGGCATCCCGTTTTCGACGAATTGGTCCTGCAGTCCGATATTTATCAATTTTGGGCAACCACTTAGCTACCTCCGTCACAAAATTCCTCGCGACTGAAACATTTTTCAGATGTTTGTTATTCCGTTGAAACATCGTCGTCGGCTCCACTCGTTCCACCACAACTCCAGCACTTGGATTTAATAAAACCCTCCTCTTCTGCTCGCGGATCTGAAGTATTCGCTGTCTAATCCTCATTCTCAAAACTGGATCTCCACGGCAAATTTCAGTCCATCTTGTGCAAGTTCGGAAGGCGTTGATTAGGGAATCCGGATCTAAGCATCTGAAAAAAATTATTTTCTGTTAAAATTGAGAAACTACAAATAATAAAATATAATAATGGAAATAATAAAAACAAATATACAGAATAATTAATGAACACATACCTGAATATCGTAGAGATAACCTCTGGGGACAGAAGCCTGAAGGACACTTCACCCACACTGGTGAACGGAAAAGCATCTGAAGGACACGATTGACCCACACTGGTGAACGGAAACACTTGATAATTCATCTTGAAGCACTAAACACAAACCGTAACTGATTATAGAGCGATATGCAAGGGGATCTTATACTCCCAGTCAATGCTATCAAGGCGTATGGTGGATGCTCATTGGTCAACGTCATACGACGTAACGACCAATCAGAACACACATTCTCAATAGAGTGCATATTCCGAATCAGTCGAATATGTGGTTTGATGACCAAACAAATATGTTACTGCTACAATTTCTAATCAGTGAAAGCATAAAAAATATCTTTGAAAAATGTATGTTTGATAATTGCAGTACACGTAGGTTGATCGAAAACCACTATGAAATGAATATCCAAATCAATGAATTACTCAAGATAACATCTTTCTACATGTTGCTATAGTTTCTATCGTACATCCTGATGTACTACTTCAACTAGATGAAAAAGACAAGGACAAAAACTCTGCCGCTTGACAATGACATATTAACGTAGAGTGTATCAAACACATGTAGCGATAACCTTTTCGCCCATTGTAACCCTCATTTTCATATATTTTATGTTCATTAAATTCTTGGATTTTTATGCATTTTGTGTCTACATCTGTCAGCTGTCGCATTTCAAAGAATCGGCTAATCGTCGCAGCATTAATGCTTCAAAGTGACATTCTTTCATTATCTCATTGAGAAATGGAAATAAACCATATGAAAAAGAGAATACTGATACTGCTTTTTGGTGGATTTCAATACGTTGCTAAATTGCTTAATGTATTCTCGGTTTGATTAGGCTTATTCTAATTGGGCTTTGAGGATTTATTCACCACAAATTCACATTGTTTCGACAATATAATTTGCATAATTTTTGTGATTACGGAAATTGCAGTTGAGTGGTTTGGCTAGACGTGTGTTTCGAATTCAAGTTTTCGAACCATACCCATTGTAGAAATTTGCATGATAAGATGAAATATCGCAATGAAATTTGTATTATTACAAACCATTTTGAGTGACATTCTTTCATTATCTCATTGAGAAATGGAAATAAACCATATGAAAAAGAGAATACTGTTACTGCTCTTTGGTGGATTTCAGTACATTGCAAAATTGCTTAAGACTGCGCTTTAGTCCATTCAAAGAAACAAGTCTTAGATTTCTTCGATACTATTCCTGAACAAAAACGAATTTCGTGAATCTAAAACCTGTTTTCGAATATTGAACATTTTCTCCAGGAGGTAACATAATTTTAAAGTTGAAGAATTGCATCAATAGTTTGAAGAATCAAAGTTTCAAATTACTCATTTTTTTCACGCATAAATTGTCCACATTTAGGAATTAATAAAAAATATTCACTCTCATATTGGATAGTTTTAATATATGTTTACCCCTAGAGAATTTATTCAACTTTGAATTGGTAAAGGATTGAAGCCCAATGATTAATTAGTTTTGAAATCTAATCAAAGAAACCGAGACTTCATCAAAAATCCATCGGAAATTCAGAAATAAACGCGTTACTATGCAAATTTTCATACATCATAGTTCACACGTTTTCCGCGACACAGACCCAGCGCTAATATAGATCTTGAAATAACAGATGATATGTGCAAAGGAATCGATAGGTGTCGTAGATGCAAGATTTATTATGTTATGATGATCGAGTGATAACATTGACACTCTAGAAAAAAAGAGAAGGCTGTAATATTTTCTCTTTCCATTTATATTTCATGATCCCAAATTATAAAACATTTGTTGAATCTGGGCGAAAGTATCGTCGTGCAGACAGAAGACAAACCAAGGTCATGTCGAGAATGATTTACGACTTTGGTAGAGTAGGAGATATAAGTCCAAAATTTCAAGTTGGATAAATACAGATATTCCTACTCATATAGAGTTAATATTTATGAATTCATAAATTATTTTCAGTTTATCATCGGATTGGAACGGTCGGTGTATCAAAATTGGATAATTCAAAAATTTTCTTGAAATTAAATTAAATAAGATTTATATGAAATGATGACATTATTTATATATTATCTACTATTTATTACTACTTATCACTAATATAACGAATGGGAATTTAGATACAAATAAATCTACGATTTTACAAATCGGGATCCAACGTAGATTTTAGATAGATGTTTGTTCGCTTTTAGCACACGATAATAATTAATTGCTATATTTGAACGTTTCAAAGCATGTTTGACAAATTAAAATTTGAATGTAAACAAACAATTAGTTTTTAATCAAATTGATTGACTCTCTACTTCTCGCTTTTCGCTGCGTCACATTAATTATTGAAAAAACTAGAAGAGTTCTAGAAAAACAAAATGTAGTTATCGATAAACACAATATAACGAAACGCTGTGAAAAACTGTTTCCTTCATTTCCATTTTTGGAGGTAAAATATGTTACATTATATGCATATGGAACTTATATCAGTATATAATAATAATACAGTGTCAAACAAATTACTATTCATACATTTAATTTCTTCATATAATGAATGCTTAAAATTAATAACCATCAAAATTCTCCACTGCCGCCCAATGTATTTATTGATTTTGAAAATAATTTTCAATTCTGTTGAAATTACAAGCTCAAAAAACAATTTGTAATAACAATATACCTACAGCTGCATAATCACTAACCTGTTATTTTACAAGCGTTAATACCTAATATAAAAAGAATTCAATAAAATTAAATTACTTCAAGAATTGAAAATGAAACAAACTTTTTTTAGGTATGCATAATCAGACAAACTGCACTATTTATAAAAATTCAATGGCCAATGTTCCTCAGACATGCCATATTAGAAGTTTTCAGTCCCACTGCATGAAATTCTCAGAATAACGAGTTCTATAAGAATTACGATCCACTGAAACGAAAAAAGATTGAACATGCAATGTTGCCATTCAATTCATATTATAGGCAACTTTTTTGTTTGTTTTGTAGAATCGAAGAAGTCTAGACCTCGAGCGTCGAAAAATTTTCATTTGGTAAATTGTTTTTGTCAAAACAACAATGAACTGAATTTGTTATTATTAATGTAATAATAACAATAATAATAAAACAAAGAATAATAATGACACCATTATTGTTAGAAAGTCTTGCAATGAGGCTGAATTAATCGCTTTCATTCATAGATCACGAATACACAAACGGCATGTATCTGCGTTGTTTTTCATCGAATTATCAGTTGTTTTTTATTAAAGCTCTTTTCATGTACTTCGATCTACGTAATAAAAAGTTAAAAAAATGCATGACCAGTATTCGCTTCGGAAGTTTTAGTCTTCTTCACCATGAGGAAACCTCTGAAAAACTCATGGTAAAACTCATATCGTGAATCTGTTTATGCTGAGGGATCAGGTTGCTCTCGAGACTTTGATGCTACTCTGCCTCTCAAATTTCCAAGTAATCATTTGCTATAGCATAATATTTTGGGAAAGCTCAACATGGACGAGAGTATTTTCGTCTCACGGAAATGAGCTTTAGGAATTTTGCCCAGGCTAAGCTATCGTCAGTCTTGCCCAGGCTTATTTGAAGATACAAGCGTTATTACATCATATGGGCTTCACATATATAATATTGCTGTTCATTCACAAACACAGTCTTTTTTCAATTCTTATGAAAACATAAATGCCACCAGGACAAATCCAAGCTTACCTCTTTTCATATCCGGAGAGGAATGTTAAGTATATGGCTATTAGACTAGCGATGGGCAATTGTTTCCAGAAACAATCGAATTATTCGATTGCTGTGTTTGTCCAATGAATTCGAATAACCATCCGTGTTATTCGATTCGTCGCGTCGGTAACGCACTGGCGCTACCGACCTACTGGACTTATACTGAAATTGTAAGTCGGCGCACGGCTTACAATTTACTTGAATAACGATGCGTTAATAATCGATGGTCGATCCATTGGTAAATTAGTAAAGCGCATTAGGCAAAATTAGCTCGAAACATACATTAATAAGCAGTATACCTATAGCTGTATTTGCGCAATTGTTTACAAATGATTGACTCGCGATTCGATTTACATACATTAATACAAAATACATCATTACTTGTAACATATGTGATGTATGGATGGATAAATAAGAATAAATATGGATGTTTAATTGATAACTTACTAACAAACATTAAAACACGCCAGGCACCAGGAGCACTTGATCATTTTCATTTATTGAACTACATATGCAATATGTAATAGAATATATATTACACTTTATATACAGTCAACGTATAAAGATGATATCGTTCTACGCGTCTCATCTAATTCTAATAGCTTCCACAATCGCTCTGCATTTAGCGTTGTCTCATGAAGATGAGGTTAGGTGGTAGCTCCACCTGACTTTAATTCGAATTTGATTCTGGTCATCTCTTTTTGCAGAACACGCACTTTTCCACTTCTGCCATCTGCTTACATGTCAAGCAATTTTGGCTTCATATATTTGGTTGAAATTGTTTTTACGGGTGTAACGAATACTTTGTAACGGGTAATTCTCTCTTTTTTAAGTTTCCCTAATATTTCAAAATGTTAAATTACATATCTATGGTTCAATCATAACCTATTAATCTGGAAAAACGAATAACATATTCGCGCGCAATCCCAATTCGTAATGTTCGAAAATTGCTATGTTCCTTAGTTTTCATTTTGAATATATTTTCATGTAGGTATTATGATTTTCTGAGATTCTGTTATCAGTTGAAAGTATTGAAGTAATTTTTTGTTAATATTGTTCTTCTGTAGGTCAATGAGTGAATATTTTTCATTTTTCTTTCAGCGGAAAGACCTCGAAGAAATCGTTCAATTTATGCATGTGCCAAAAATTGGAAGGTATTTCGAGGAAATCGGAAAAGAATATGCTGGTCATAAGTAAGGAAAAACTGCAGACTTCACTGAACGATTTCAGAATTCCAAAAACTTCAATCATTGAGATGGAGGTTCCCCAAAAAACCAGTATCAAAATTCATATATTTCTTTCATATAATGGTAATGATTATGTTTCGAAGGCCTTACTGTTAATAGAATCAATATATCATTTTCAGATAACTATTTATGAGTTGGTTACATTAAGCTTCAAAAATGCTCTTGTTTTCTTTAAGTATATAAAAACACTTAGTGTTATTTAACAACCACTATTATTTCTATTCAGTTATTTTGAAGTTCAGGCAAGTGACATAGATGATGAAGCTGAACTTAATATACAGAATGTTCTTAACATCTGAATATCTATTACTGTGTAACCATTAATTTAAAGTTGACAATTCTATTGAAAATTGTATAAAATTATTTTAAAAAATTTTGATATTTCGGTTTTTACAGATATTCCTTCGACCTTGGTAACAACTTACGAGAAAATCTACATTATGGTACTACTGATTTCGTTCAACATGAAGATATTTTGAAGAATGAACAAGATGTTTCATGTTATAACTTGGTCTATCATAAATTGTTATTGACCCAGTCCATATCTACAGATAATGGATCTGCAAATATTACACGTCATTCCAAAAATGATTTCCTACAGTGTCACTATATCTTGAGGTTACTCCTACTCATCAGCATGTGAAGTGGATGGCTATAGTTATTCAAAATGAAGAAATATTTAGTGTCTTGTGAAAATCAAATTAATAGATAAACCAATTTGCAGGAGACATACTGGTAAATGATCTTTACCATCTGAAAAAATAGCCTTTTTTCTGAGAATAATGAGTTTGAAACCCAATGAGTCTGACATCAAAGGACAAATATTTCACATATATTGGTTATTTGGAATTGGAATTTGCAGTATAAAGAAATTCGCAAATCTATATATTGAAGAAAGTTAGGTCAGTTTCATTGAACTGAAATTAAATTAAAGAATCCTATTTTCATTATATTTTCAAAGTAATTGGAGTTAATTTTGTTGATTTATGATGGTTTGTAGTCGAAACCACTTGCTAGTTTTCATTTTACTCAATAGCTAATTATAACTACTTTTGCTTTTCAAATTCCCATGAATGTTATGAAATCCTTTTTATCTATAATTTAACTCTCAACAGTCATTTCCAATTATTGAAAAGCATGAAAAATTCATAACTGAATGAATATAATATGTAGTTGGCAAATATATATATATATATATATATATATATATATATATATATATATATATATATATATATATATATATATATATATATATATATATATATATATATATATATATATATATATATATATATATATATATATATTTGTTAAGAAACTATGTGTTGAACGTGCAGCTTTAGCATTCACTAAAATATGTTTGTTCATTGAAAAGCCTATCAAGTGTGCAATCAATTGTACCAGTTGTGTCCTTGATATGCACATGTAAAATGTCATGCACTTGTAAATTCAAAGGATATCAGAAGTTTGTTACTCAAAAGTGGTATTACATTACTTGAATGCAGATTATTTTTCCTTTGAAAATATATAAAGTTCTTGCTGTTTAATTTGACTTGACTGGTCAAATCAAACTTCCAATTGCCTGTTTATTTTCCATCAGCATATTTTTCTATCAATGTAATAGGAAAATTCGTTTCAGGTTGATTGGAATTGGAGAACAACTCCAGAAAACAACTTAGAGAGCATCTACATTCATCGGAACAAAATACATCAGCTGAAATAATGCACTGATAAATGTTGGAAAGTACTCACCTTGATTGTTTTGGATGGGCTCTGGATGCAGGTATTTTAAAATATAAAGTACCCATTTACCTCAGCCATTCTCTATCTTAATTTCTTTAATTCACTTTAATATTCAGTTTACATTGATTTTTGAAATCAAAGTTTATATGTGAATTTTGTTGAAAGTTTCAGATTTTTCATATCTGAAAGGAAGTATTGTTTCTCATAAATGTTTTCATAAGAAGCAATATTCCAATTTGATGAAAAAAAATATGTTGGTCCATTATTTTTCAGTGATACAAAAAAAAAATAACTTTTATTGTTGTTGATAATGAATTTTGTATAAGTGATGTTTGAAAAATATCTACAAAACCCTTCAATAATTGTGAGTTGATCTGCTATGATTAGGTATTTATGTTTCATTTTAAGAAATTATGAATAATTTTAACTTTGACTTTAATATTTGGGAATTTCTAGATTTCAATAATCATTAGGCAATGAGAAAAATTATTATTTACTGAATGTAAGAAATAACATAGAATGAAAAAAATACAAGGTACTGATATGTGATCAATATTCCAAACATAAAATTTAATTTGCAGAGAACAAACATCAGAAGTTTTTTTTAGCTGAAACAAGAAAAGAAACTGATCAAAATACCCAAAAACAGTAAACTATAAGACAACTTAAAATAAACAAACTATTTAGGATTTTTCACTTCAAATGTTTAAGCCTCATATATTTCTTGCGCTCTATACATAAAACTCTGGTTCTTCAATTTTGACTGTGAGCTCATCTTGGGATGTGTTCTTTGATATGTGCAAATACTAATTCCTCCAGAAATTTACTTGTACGAATGGTTGACCATGGTCATTCATGGTCAAAGTATATTGTAAATAGAAGCAGCATATTTTAATTATACGATTTGCATGTTACTAGTGAATACTTGGCCTGAAATCTGAACATGGTTTTTTATGACCTCTCTTGTTGAATCAATTTGTCGTTATTTGACGTTCTTTTTTATTAATTAATAAAAATTATGTGTATTTAGATCTGGAATTTCGATGCTAGTGTATAAATTGTAGGTTGTTACGTTTCTACTTGTAGGTACCTATATGATAATAATAATTAATTATCTTCAAAAACTAAAACAGTTTTTCATATTGAGGAAAGTACATAAATAAATTTGTAATCATCAAGGTAACTGATGTGTTCCATCAATTGCACCAATAACATTGGGAAAGCCGCTCGTACCTTCAAATTCATTAGAAATTTCAGCAAGCTTTTAATTTTCAGGACAGGTAATAAAATTCTGAGCTATTTCGACTAAAGCTGATGTGACCCTTCTTACACTCCACCACTCTGCTGCAAAACTGACGGCAAACCTTTGGCAAACCGAGCATAAAGAACAATGTATTAGGTTAATATTTAATTTTTAATAATTACAGTTATTCAAAATATGAGTAATATTTTTCGATTATACCGATATGAATCCGGAGTAGCCATTTTCCATAAAGCGATGAATAATTGTTTGTCTGGTGATATAAATTTTTCTCATTAACGATGATTCAACTTTTTCACGAATAAAATCAAATGTTGATCGGAACACCCTAAAATTATTAAAAAATTTATTTACGTGTAATTAATACAATTTAAGATTAAACTGAGGGGTTAAGACAATTTTTTATCAACTAAATCCTTTAATTCTAATAAATATTTACCTAAAATGAGATTCGAATTCTGTATCAGAAATTGCTGGTATATCATCTTCAACAAAGTTTTTAATTCTTGGTATAGGTTCTTTTTTGAGAGATAAATTCAAATGAGTATTGCAATACTCCCATTCCATATCATTATCACTATCTTCAATCATATCAAACTCATCACTATCATTAGACTCATCATCGATAATTTCTAATAAACTATTTATTATTTGGTAAATAGTTGGCATGTTGATGATTATTGACGCTCACAGTATCCAAAACGAACGAAATTTAGTTATTGATTCTAAACGCATATAGGCCATCTCGAATACTAAAAATTTGTGTTTATAAGCGTGAGCACTCACAGCGCGTAAGCGTCTAACGCGAGTGCACCCAATACGCGATTAAATAACTTTTATACTATTGAATATAATAAACTAAAAAAAAATTTGTTTTATTTCATTTCATCCAATAATAAATTCACTTGAACACTTATGTACAATTGTTAGTTAAATATTTAATATTATTTGATTTTAAAAATGGACCGTCACCTATGAAAAATTTGCAATTTTCTTGTGTATATAATTATAAAAATCTCAAAAAATATAATTTGTGCATGTTCATTTATCACAATTACTTGTAATTTGTAGCTATTGAACTTGGACTTATAGTTGCTTTCATTACACATTTCTTATAATTAATTGCTCACATATACGATTCCGTTTGTCAACACCATCAGCAGGTAAAATTCTATTATAATTCATTTCAATTATATTTCCATTTTCTTCTATTACTTCCTCCACCGGAAATTCATCGTTTTTTAATAAGCATATTTATGCATGACACAACAGGCGATTATGAACTCAGGAATTGAATCGGTTCGATTCATGTCGAGAACTGTCAGTAAACTGCGAAATATTTTTTTGAGTAATCCAAATGCACGTTCAATTGCTATACGTGCTGATGAATGACAAAAATTATAATTTTTTTGTCTCGCTGATAAGTGCCCATCATCTCGATATGGAGTGAGTAAGTGTTTGGTGAAGAGGGTAAGCTGCATCTCCGACTAAATGACAATCGTTCGGAAATTTCTGATCATTGAGGTAATCATTCACTTCTGATAGACCTAATACTCGTGCGTCATGTACAGAACCAACATTCTCAGCATAACAATGAATAAATTTACATTGAGCATCACAAATAGCCTATTTTATAGCCTACTAGCTTTTACCCGCGACTTCGTCCGCATAAGTTTTTTTGTTTTCTCCCGGCTGTAAGTCCCCCTGCAACAATGTCCCACTATCGTGTTCCGGTCCTCAACTTCACATCAAAATTTGTTCAAAAGCAACCTAAGCACATAATGGATAGCTCCGAATGTTTCCTTAGTAAATATAAAAAGTAAATAATGTAAATCGGTTTAAAATACTACCAAGTACCTACCTGCCAACCCCCGATGTTAGACAGTGTGACAGCCGCAACATCGTCTGCGTAGGAAGTACTAACTTAATGTAAGTAGTATAATAATGTAGGAAGCTAAAAATAAGAGGCCTTATTAGTGTAGTACATTTTTGTAAACTATGTTCTTTGTTTTTCCCTCTTTGGCCAACACATGGAGATTCTGTGGACTTGAAACACGTGAGCAAGCCACGTATAATTGTCCGTGAGAAAAACAACTCTTTTCTAAATTAATGCCGGCTACTTTTGATGTTTGCCCCTGAGCTTTATTTATCGTCATGGCGAATGCGATTTTCAGCGGAAACTGTAATCTCTTAAACATGAATTGAGAATTAACAAATGAAAGCGAGTGCAAAAATAAAGAATAATACGTATCTGAGTAAACCTAGAGATATGAATGATTGGTTAAGAAAATACCTACATCTAACAGCTACCTTAACTACCTAATGCTTCTACCTGCCTAAAAAAACTACCTACCCGCTTGGGTAGGCACAGTTGGACACGGCCCTCCTATTCGCTCGGCGCAGCGTCTTGTATTCACTACGACGACGTATGATTTGAAGGTTTGCGTTATATTGAATTATTTTCCCTCGTTGATAGTAAACAAACTAAGTGTAGGTGTTATAATTTCGGTGATGAACTGATTACCTATCCTGAACTGATTACTGGGCTTAAAGTTCGTATAAATGTCTATCTAATTACCTCCTCAAGTTTAAAGCGTAGCTAGTTATGTAGTACTATATTAATTCTGTGGTGTATGTAATTAGATTTTATTTGTATGTAATGTAACAGTCAGTTGAATAAAAAATCGTGTACAAATCAGATCAATAGTTTTGGCGTAATGTGATTCTAGACAGAGTTTTAATGTTGTAGATAGGTAACTATGTATAGGTTCCTATGGGAATGAGATATTTTCCCGAAGTAAAAAGTAGTCTGAATTTTGGTACCTTCCTACACTATAAGTTAAGTAGTGTGATGGAATGTCGCTAAGTTTCGATCCAAGTAAAACTGTTAAATAAAGACAGTTGCATCAAAATTTTATCATAAATTCCCTAAATTATGGCACCTATCTACCCTCTCAGTTAGAAAAGTGATCAAATACTAACTTGAAGTCTTAGTAACACTCAGTTTAACAAAAACCATCAAAATCATTTCAGTAGCTATGGCGTCATGCGCTTCTTGACACGATCACGCTAGATTTCCGCGGGAATGAGGTATTTTCCCGCCGTAAAAAGTAACCTGTGTCCGTGCCTAGGATCCTATCTTTAAATTAACCAAGTCTTATAAAAATCCGTTCAGACGTTAAGGCGTGTGTGAGGTAAACTTTTAAAACAAACGATTAAAAATCACTAACTTAATTAGTTTTCTGCCTACTGCTTACGCCTCAAGTACGATAGCATGAATATCAATAGCCCATATCCTTTTCTAGGTTACTCTCTATCACCTAACTAAATTTCATCAAAATCCGTTTAGCCATTTAGGCATGATAGCAGAAACTCTCCCAGCAAAAACCATAAAAAAATCAATAACTCAATTCAGTTTTCTACCTACTTCCTATCCCCTAAGTACGATGACGTGATCATTTTGATCTTATATCCGTTTTTAGGTAACCATCTATTACCCTACTAAATTTCATCAAAATCCGTTCAGCCGTTTAGACGTGAAAGAGCAAAAGTCCCAACAAAAACGACTAAAAATCACTAACTCAATTTAGTTATCTGCTTACTGCCTACCCCCTAAGAACGATGGAGTGATTATTTATAGCCTATGACCATTTCTAGGTTATCGTCTATCACCATACCAAATTTCATCAAAATCCGTTCAGCCGTTTAGGCGTGAAAGAGTAACAGACAGACAGACAGAGTTACTTTCGCATTTATATATTAGTATGGATTAAACAGTAAAAATGAATATATACAAATATTGTTAATTCACATGACAGCTTACTTACTTGTAATTGAATTGAATGATGTCCTTTTCTGTTGGCATAACATTCCGGATGTTCCCGAGGTGAGGGTATATTTATATAGTTGCATCTGTGTATCTGTTATATAAATATATATGAGTTTATTATTATTACGATTGTTCCCCATGAGGAGAGCGACTGAACTTGAATTCGCAATCATTAGGAATTTTGCTTCATCTTTTTTGCCTTCCAAAAACGCTTCATCCTCTCTGAATGCTATTTCTTCCGTTCATCTGTCCACTTTACTCCAGGTTGAGGATTAAATTTTTGCTCAAACTTCACATGTTCGATTTTATAGCGACATTCAGTGCGATCTTCGAGATTTTTTATACTGACATTTAAAATTTCCTCTACGTTGTTCTTGGAAATTGCGACAAAATCAATTTGATATTCACCCTGCATGAGACTGGGCGATCTCCAAGTAGTTAGCTTATGTGCAGGTTTTTGAAATTTAGTACCCATGATTTTGAGTTCGAAGTTCCTACAGAACGCGATTAACCTTTCACCGGTCTTGTTGGTACGTTTGTGTTTGGTAGGGGGGCGTAGTATCTCTGAATTTCCTTTTCTTATCTAGCTGTGCGTTGAAATCTTCTAGCAAGATTTTCACGTGGTTATTTGGTATCTTATTGGTTGTTTCTTCCAATGTTTCCCAAAAATCTTTGTAGACTTTCCGGAACGGTTTTGTTGTGGTGATTAATGGGAACGTGCACGTTGATTAGAGTGTAAGTTTTATTAGCTGATTTAATAGAAAGCAACGAGACTCTCTCGTTGGGCGATGCGAAATTGATAACCGAGTCGAGTATGGAATTGTGTATCGCGAATCCGGTACCTAAAAGCGGTAATTTGTCCTTTACTTTCACGGCAAGTTTCCCCTTATAGATTCTGAATTTGTCGGTGTCGAAATGATTCTAGTTCGTGTTTCACGTACTAGAATCGTGTTTCTTGGAGGGCGGTGATTTTCAGATTCAACTTTCTCATGGTGTTGATGTTGGCTTCAGTTTACCTATTTTAGCGAGAGTATTAACGTTAATTGTACCGATGTGATGTTTTTGTTTGATTTTGAGATTATGGAAGGTTTTTGAGAAGCTCTGATTCTGCTCCGCATGGTGTCCCTGATCTCCCAGAATCCGATGATCCGAGAAAACCAGTCTTTCGACTGGCACCTGGGGTAGTGGTTCTTTGATCTTCTTTTTCATCATGCGTTCAACCTGAACAGAGCTTTGTGGTGGTCTCAGTTGAGACCACAGGGTGTACGACTCGATTTTTGAGTTCGAGAAGATTGAACTACAGCCCCCTCAACTAGAGAAACAGACGCTGACCATTGGCCGTCAGATATTGAGCAGAAACCAATGGATATGTTTAGTTAGTTTTTGGTCCGGCCTGTGAATGTAACTTATAATGCTTCGAAATAGTTTCCATATCATTTATGTAAAGTATACAATACATTATACTTCAACCCAATATACTTCCCTGTGTACCCTATCGTCAATGATTCTGCAGCTGAATGTTATTTCTATGCGCTTCACTGTCTGCTGCCTATGCAACAAGTAATCTTCGATCCATTTCAACACTGAACCATCAATTCCATAATAATACAGTTTTCTCTCGAATATCTGCTTGTATTGTTTCAAATGCCTTTTTTAAATCTAAAAAAATCTCTACTGTATACATTCCTTTATCTTCGCTTTCTTTCCATCGATTTAGCACAAATTGAAGATCACTTTCACAATTATAGTCGTTTCTATAGCCAGACTGATATGGTAACAATATTTCATTTTGTGTTATGAATTCTTGCAGTTGATAACATACCACCTTTTCTAATATTTTGGTAAATGTTGGTTAGGTGTTGATAGGTTTAATTAAACTGTTGTGGAAGATTTGTTCCTTTCACCTTTCGGACAGGGACAATTGTAGCCACTTTCAGCTGCAGAGGTGTTTCAACAAACTCCAATAAACTATTGCTCAAGTTAACTATTACACTTTCTATTTCCTGAAAACACATAATAATAAGAACTTTATGTAGCAAAGATGCTACATAATAAACTAATTAAACTTTTACAAATAAACATATAAGAACATCTAAGAGTCTATATTTTTTTCAATTTTAACTAGTCCTGTTTACTCAAATATAAACTTCTAACTTTCACATTAAAGTTTTTTGAGTCTAAATTCCGTACATATAATGGCAATTTATTATATGCAATCGAAGACTTAAAAATCACAGAATTTTGTGATGCCCTTGTCTTTTTATGATCCAATATAAATCTGTCTCTGTTTCGTGTACTGTACTCATGGATGTCACTAAAATATTTTAATTTATTGTGTAAATAGTTTGGTGCAGTTTAGTTGAAGTTTAATTTGATGTATATATACCTTAGTATATTCAGATATATATATTATATATATATATATATATATATATATATATATATATATATATATTATATATATATATATATATATATATATATATATATATATATATATATATATATATATATATATATATATATATATATATATATATATATATATATATATATATATATATATATATATATATATATATATATATATATATATATATATATATATATATATATATATATATATATATATATATATATATATATATATATATATATATATATATATATATATATATATATATATATATATATCAAAATTATAATATGTAATTGTAGTGTTGGTCAATAATATATTTTCACGTTAGAGAAATCAAACATATGTCCTGAAAAATACAGGACATATGTTTGATTTCTCTAACGTGAAAATTCTTGACCAACACTACAATTACAAGACCAGGCTTTTCCTTGAAATGTGTCACATAAGAAAAGATGAGAACTGCGTTAACTATAAATCTGACACTGGTCAATTAAGTAACATATACTGCAATCTATTAAATATAAAGAATTAAAAAACCGGACCACCGCTAATGATATATTGCTCGTGTCAGTCACTGCTCTCTGGCCTGCCGACAAAGTATGAACCGTGTATGTGTTTTTTGATATTTAAACTTTTAGATCTGTAAGTTTTAATGATTTTATTTTTACAAATTATGATGACTCATGTACCTTCATTTGTTTTTAGTATACTCCTGAAGAAGTCACGAAATAGTGACGAAATATTGAGTGTATAGGAAAATAAAGTATTTCACACAAACCGCTATCCTGATATCCAAACATTTAATTTATATATAATATATATATATATATATATATATATATATATATATATATATATATATATATATATTTGTAAATCCTACACTTCGGGACCTGTATAACCTATACGCCCGTATAAGTTATACATTTTATACGTCCCTAAAGTGTATTATATATAATAATAATATGTTCATTTGTGAAGCATGTTGAACTATTACAAAAAAATAGTGATATTTTTAATCTGTATTATATTAAAAATTCATAAGAAGTAAATGTGAAGCAAAAAGTTAGAATCATATACATATTATTACTTCTTCCCTTTGCCGAGACGTATCGGATAATAATTTCATTACCTATAATCAGTGGTATATTTACTGTGTGTTCCAGTAAAATTGAAGTTGATTTTCGTGTTTACGGCTGGTAGCATAACTAAATATAAAATATACGATTTAATGTGCCTTTCCTTGATTTCTCAGAAATCGTGTATAACATACTTATTTTTCATTGAACGTTAGAGTGAATGATTAGATTTTTAAGATCTTTCGGGAAATATTAGTGTTTTCAATTTTTTTTAAAAATTTGTCTGAAATATTTTGCATGCCTTGAGAACTTGAAGCTTCATTCGTGATTTTATTCAAGAAGTTATACTAATTTGATATATAGATTGCAAGAAGTCTACATATTACTTTCCGTTTCTTGTACGTGTACTACTAATTGAAATTCCTTAAACGAAGAATTCGCATGGAAGTAGTTTGATTCATTCAAATTAAGACGTCCCAAGGTTGTTTGGAACATTGCAATCATTTCGCATTGCTCACCTTATTCGTAAAATTTTATGATACAGTATAAAACAGTTTTTATTTATTACGCACTTCGAAATAATAAACAATTATTTTCAAATATACTATTGTACTCTGAAACAGAAAATGTTTCAATGCGTACAAATTAAACAAGTTGAAGATTTAGCATCGAATCTTCATAAAGTGTTTCGAGTTTCATTGTAGCATATTTCGTTCGTGAATATTGAGAACCTTTGGGTTGTTTTTGCGTATTCCACATCATGTTGTGCTTCATTTCAAATTATATTATTGACTTCAGATTTCCACTCTGATTTATTAATTTTAAATATTTCTCTCTAGATTTGAAAATTTTTAGGGAATATGGTAACTGTTTCATGGTCACATACAAAGCCACTTTTTTTCATTTTATGATTGTAAGAAAATATATTCCTCAAAATTTTCAATTACAAGATGCCACAAATAAAATGATTGTATTGTTTAAAAAAAATGTACTTTCCAAAACATAATGAATGAAATATTTTCGCTACACCTCATATCTTTTGATTAATTATTTTATTTTATGAATTTCAATTAACTTGAATTTTTATCGGCAAAGGGAAATAGCTCTTAGTTTAATTTTCCAAAATCTTTATGGTGTTTCTTTGGTGATATCAGTGGTGAAAGATCGAGAATTTCATGTTCTGAAAAAAATCATTCTATTTAATTGCATTTCCATCACTTTTTACAATGCGAGAAAGAATTTTTTATATCCAATAGTACCTCGTTTATATTTCCAAATTGGTTTAGGTAATTCTCTCATGTATAGACTAATGGCATTCGCACTGTAGATATGGTCAAAAAGTAGAAAACTTAAGGAACTTAAGCAATTAAGGAAGAAAAAACGGCATGTACACAAAATAAGTGTTTGAAACCAATTAAGAAACTGAACTCGCATTCGACGCTTCAGGATCTAACTGATATGCAATCTTGTGCTCGCCATACATTCATTCAAATACATCGATTAAGTCATTGTGGACGTTTTCCGACATAGTATTCGCAGTAATACACTGTGACTATTCAAAGGGGCGGAAATAATTTTTGAAGTGCATAAACATATCCATGGACATGCACTTCAGTCTCACACCATTGTACAAGTGGAATATACTTTACTTGATGAATATCATTGGTTATTTTCCAAATAACATCAAAATACTTCGGTTAGTTTTCTCAGTGCAGTTTTATGAAATGGTCTTATAACTACTTGAAAAAACTATATACCACTTTGTTCTCAGAAATGCATAACAATTTGAATATATAATATAGTGTAGCCATCTTAAGGTGTAGCCTTTAACTGAGATGGCAAGGAACGTGCAAAATTTGGTAAATTCAAATATTTATTTTAGTTTACCAAATTTAATTCTCAATTTTCAACTTTCTTTTGTCACAGAAATATAACCATAAACTTACTTTAGGAGTGGTAAACGACGAATTATTGCAGACCCTATTACAGAGTATACATATAAGAATTATGATATAATAAATATTTCTATTTTGACGTGAGGTATAAAACTAACGAGTATTGCTATAATACTAGTTGGAATTATTATCTACTGTGGTGAATTGACGCACGATATTATATACCAAATTTCTCCAACAAACTACTTCCTTGAATTCATAAATACAAGCGCTTTGGAGATTTCATGACGTATATGTATTTTTTCATATAACATAATGAATAAAAATTAATAAGAGAATTTCGCCCATAAATAAATAAAAATTTGATTATCAATTATTCAGGAATATAATTATTCTCATAACATGAAAGATGTGTGTAACTATCGTTGACTCTATAAATGAGTTAACTAAACCATAATTTCAAACTAAAGAAAATGCTCGGTTTTATTTTTAATTTTGTATACCTCTGCCTAGTGTTCAATGATCTATAAAAGTTCTTAGTATTTTGCCATATTATTGTTGAAATAATAGGTCTTGAATAAATTCAACTCGTAATTTGAAATAATACCAGGTTATCCTGCCGAAGTCAACAAAAAAGTGTTATAACGTAAACACTTCTCTGCCTGATCTTAAACTCACTACTGCACCAACTTGTTCGGCGGTGCTTCATTCCATGGTATAATAGAAACAAGGTATGCTTCCGCGCACGAAAAAACTTCCAAAATGCCGCCATTGTTTTGCTGCAGTTCAGCCGTAGTTCATTAACCTCTGTAAATTCACGTTGATTGGTTGATTCCTCAATATGGTGGCGTTTTGGAAGTGCGCTGAACGAGGCGAAACATCGTCTTCCAAGAGAGCACACCTGTTCTCTATTACATCATGCTTCATTCGACAGCTGAATTCACAGAGGTGGATATTTTTAGTTTAAAAGTATTTATCAGCGGCCTCTTTCACTGTTAATTCTCTGGATACATACCTTCTATGATAGACTCTAAGAACTCTGTGGTTTCAATGCTCTAAGAACCACCGAAGATGTACATAACCTCATTTTGTCTTTATTATAATTTCTACTGAAAGATATATAAATTAAACTTTTCTGCTGTGATATATGATCCACAAAAATTGGTTATAATTTATAATACATTCATATACAGTATACCTTTTTTTCTAACCAGAACTAAGATAGTAACATGTGGAGATGAACAGTGA
Source organism: Henosepilachna vigintioctopunctata (assembly GCA_030704895.1). NCBI lineage: Eukaryota > Metazoa > Arthropoda > Insecta > Coleoptera > Coccinellidae > Henosepilachna > Henosepilachna vigintioctopunctata. The sequence goes on from JARQZJ010000013.1 coordinate 630,136, forward strand.
ATTGAGCTTTCAAATCAGTATTTTCAGCTTAAATGAATTACTACATTCAAAAATTCATGAATTTTGTATTCATAAATGCCCTGTTGATAGCATAAATTCACTATATATCCGTGCAGAAAGTATTGAATTCATTTCAATAGTCTTAATGTGATCAGTGCAACTATTCTTTGAATTAAAAGTTGTAGTAGATGAATGGATGGGGGACTTTTAAAATCTGATTGAAAATATCATAATTTATCATCATACATGCCAACCACCTGAAGTTTGTTGTATACTCATTTTAAAACTTGTGAATGAAGTCTAATATAAAGGTTACGATTGATTTCAGACTTGAATAAGATATATGCTCCATAGATATGTTAGATTAAATGAATCACAATATATTTTCAGAAAAATCAAGAGTCAATTGGAATCTGGATATTTTTTCAGTGGTTAGACTATCATTTAAGTGTATGAACCTAGTTTGAGCTTAGATTATTTTTCACCTAACTAGTGTATCTACTTCAAATGCCTATCCTTTTTCTGAATAAACAGTACATACATAAAATTCTCAATATTGCCAGATATATTTGAATATATTGTTGGCGATTGAGAAGAGGTTTTCTGTTTATTTTTACCCATAATGCGTTTTATGTATATAACATGATAAATGTTATAAACTCAAATAATGAATCATATCAAAGTTAAATTGTCTGATGAAAAGGTACACAGTGAATCACCCCTTGAAGTGGATCACTTATTGAAAATTTTGTTTTATCCAGCTCAACTTCCTGAAGAGGTCGAGTAAAACACTCGGAAGATATTTCCTTCATCAAAAACAATGTATACTAAAAATCTGAGTAAGAATATGTAACAAAATTGTTACAGGAGAATTTTGATGACACTATTGAAATCTAGAAAGTCTTTTCAGTGTAAAATATGCATACTTTGTTAAGTGACTCCATATTTACTCACTCAAGAATTATTTGATCTGCAGATTGAATATAAATTAAGAAGTTATATATACGAGTACAATAAATTTGGTTTGTCCAAATAATTAAATATAGTGATAACGGAAATAAAATATATTCAATGCATTCGAAATTAATTTTGAGGGAAAAGGAAATTGGTTTATTATTTAAGAAATTTCATAACATTGAATATATAAATGAAATATGAAGATCATAGAAGGAAATACGGACTCAGATAACATGAATTGCAGAAGTCAATTGAACGGCAGTGTCTGGATTTTATAATTTGACTCATTTAAACTGTCAGTTAATTTTCATCCAAAAAAAATTAAACAGTTAGGAACAAAAAGAAAAATATATAAATTAAACACATTTCAATATTTGGGTTAGGTTTTATTTTATGGCTATATAGATTTAGGGTAACTTTTTCTTATAATTTTCGATTTTGATTGAAAACCCAGGCTTTAATTGTTTCTTTGGTCCTGTATTTCAAGATGGAGTTATTTGCAATGGCTTGAAGACATTCAGTAAATGATGGTAAAGTTTTTGATTTTAAATGATTACTGAAAAATTTTGCCATCAATTCTTTTTCATCATTGGACCAATATAATGTTGAAACTGAAAATTGATTGAGTCAGACCAAAGTAGTTAATGTAGAATTATCTATTTTTACCTCTTCGCCTTTTCATACTTTTTTTTTCACAAGCTGATTACTTAACCAGGATTTCAACTGCAGGGGCTTCTATTTCTGAGAACGGGGTTCTCTTTCATTGTCTCATAACAAAAACTGGTTGATGGCAAATCTCCACTCTGAATATGAGAAGCGAATAGATCTAGCGCCGCCTGTTTCTCTTCTTCATTCCACGACACTCTTTTCACTCTACCAGTAGGGGAAACTGAAAATTATATTTATATATCAACATACTGACACCAATTTTTGGAATTAAATGGCACATCAGATATCTATTTTGTAGAAATGACTAATGTACAATTTTCCCCTGAGACGAAAATGTTTTGCTAGAAATTTTACAAAAGTGGTGATTTATATCCCTTCAGTTAGTCATGACAAAAAATATCAGAGGAAGGATAATTGAATTTCACTAATATCACACAATTATTTTGAACTTACCGCTTCTTTTCATTCTACAATTATTATCAATTGAAGGGGTGGAATGTATACCACTAGAAGTGATTTGATGGGTACCATTCATATTTGCTGAGATGTCCTCAACCACAGAGCTATCTACATGGTTCAACTCTGAAATGATAACAAGGTAAAATAAATTAGCAACACATCTCATAATTTTGATACTAAAAATTTATTGATTACTTTATAATAATGGAATATGAATAATTATATTGAAAAATATTTACAGTGGAACCTTAACTCACCTTCAATATTGCATTCCCCTTGAGCTCTTTCAAGCAACCTGGACATTCTTACTATATCTCTAGTAACGATTGGCATCCTATAATGTTCCTTATGAATTTTATTTGCATGCCCAAGAAAATTTGCTAAGTCATCAACTTCCCTTCTTGAAGATTTAACAATACACAGTGTGTTGCAATATGTTTCCTCAATTCGGTCCCTCTCAATGTTGCTGGTTGTTGTGCTCCACATAAATTTGAAAATTTTCTCAAAAGAGTGCATGCTTTTAGGTATTTTTCCTTTCCTCCTGGTAATCCAAAAACGTAAGGGTTTTCCGTTGATACATTAGCTTCTCCTCTTTTGTTCAGTATTAGCTCAATACAGGAAACCAAACTGAGGTGTAGAAGAACTGGAACAGGTCTTCCTAGTTTTCCTCGAATTTCAAATCTTACATATTGCTTTGCTAATGTTTTATTTTCTTCACTCAATGAATTGAAAATGTCACTATCTACATTTTCATTTATAGCTTCATAGGATTTGAAATCCTCAATAGTTATTCTCTCAATTTCTCCGGCCCTCCGCCTATTAAACATCTGAACTGATGTCAGAGTGCATTCAGACAGCTGTGTCCATATCCCAAAGTTAAATGGCTCATGAGTAAGAAAATCAAAACAATTATTTCGATTCAAATCAAGATATTTCTTCAGTTTTCGTACATCATTCATTGTAGGCAAATTCACTTTCTTGTGTCTCCGCATTTCTTTTTGATTTTCTTCTACTGTTTTATTAACGGATGATGCAAAATCCTCTTCTATTATGGATTGAAAATTCCTACATTTTTTCAACTTTTCTTCATCCTCTTTCTTTATACATTCATTAACCAGAAGTTTGGCACATTTTTTCATTAAAGTGCCATACGAAAAGGCAGTTGCTGGAGAGTGATAGCTATTATTCTCGCCTAAAATTGCAACTTTATTAACTGCAGCAATAACCTCGTCATAGTATTTTGGTTGAAATATTGATGAGAAATCTGTTATTGTTTTATTAATATTCTTAATAGCATTTAAGAGTCTTCCAATTAGTCTTAATTTAGATCGTATCATAGTATGGAGATGTGGTTTTCTATACTTATTAGTTAAATAATTCCCGTATACAATAGCTAGCTCATCATAGCGTACTATATCTGTATGACAATCTTCTCTCATTCTTGGAAATATTTGGCTTCTCAATATCATATTAGCCTTTTTATGAATGTGGCCTTGCACGGCCCTTGAAAGAGGCATTAGATTTTTTTTCCCTGCCTCAGCTTGCAAAGAACATTTGGTGTAATGTCTTCTGATGGCATTTTTTGAATAAAAGTCCTTACAGGATGGGCATGGTTTATAATCATTTCCTTTTTTCACCTGGGAGTTATGTGGTCGTCGACATACAATCAAATGCCCATCATTGTATTGATTTCTGGTGTTGAATAAAAAAGTTCCTTCCTTCCTCAAAACACTTATCATCTTATGACGTTCTTTTGAACCTTCGAAAAAAAATCATGTAGTTAATCATGCTTCCCTTATAACTCAAAAAAAAATTATTGAATGAAAATCATCAAACTACATGAGGTATACTTTTTGAAATTCGGTGTTTTGTCAGGTAAAACAGTGTCAAATGACAGTGCATATGCATTTGAAGATATATAAGAATGAGACCAAAATATTTATGTGAAAAATTAAAATATTTTTGTCTAGCATTAATTGGACTGTTAAGTAGTTTTTTTACATCAGCTGTTGTGAAAAAAATGTATTCAACATCAGATTTAGTAAATCTTAATTGTTAACACAAAGAAATTCAAATTCTTTCAAGTAAATAATTAATAATATTTCATTTTGTGCAGTTTCAATATCTTTGATATCTTCAAGTAACTATGTTTCAAATCAATTTTATGCATCAGCACATAATGTTTTTATGTGTTATTCTGACTCACCCAACAGTGGTTTTTTTCATACTAACCATTATAATCAACTTCTAATTGAAAAATTGTATCAACTAATAGTACCTTTTTGTAAGACAGCTATTTTCTTTACTGGGCTTTCATGTTCATGATGTAATAGAATATGTCTGCCAAACTTTGTCACTAGTGTTTTACAAAATAAACAAAAATATTTTTTTGATTTTCCTTTAGCAGATGGTGTTATCTCATTAATCACCACTGGGAAAAAGAGTTTGAATTAACCATCAGCACTGAATTTGGGGAACTTTTTGATATAGTTTTGTCAATATCTTTCAAAAAAAAGTTGCTGGCCATTTGCGGTGTGTCATTTTCGTCCAAATTCATTCTTGATGTATCTTTTTTTGAAACAGGCCATGATGAGCAGCTTGGTTCTATCTTATAGTCTGGATCTGCACTAGAATTATCAAACCCTGTATCCTTTCCTGAAAATATGAAGATTAAAACTGAAAATATTTTCTGAACAGATTTCACATTGCTTCTCTCATGGCACATTTTGTTACATGGCAAAATAAAATTACTACTTCAACAAGCCCAAAGAATTTCAAAGTAGAATTAAGGATAATCTGATATTTTCTTGTTAATGTTCAAAACTGGTAATAAATTATTAATTGAAATTTATGAAACTTACGAAGAGGTAGCTGCTTCTTAATAGAATCTTCCCTTCCCCTCACATTTTGCATCTGTATTTTACTGACTACTGGTTGAGATGAATTTTTGTTTACAGTTATCTGCGCCATCCCAAACGAATCTTCTTCAGAAATAGAAGTTGATGAAATGCTAGATTCTACCTCATAGTCTGGATCTGCATCAGAATTATGGAAAGCATCACTTTCTGAAAATATAACTATAACAAAATCATCTCCTGATTTACTTCAAACATACAAAGATTTCTACTGACACAAAATTTGTCATAAGATTGGGTAGAGGGAATGAATTGATTTATATAACAAAACTGAGCAATTCCCAAAATCACCATTTTGAACACTTTTGTTTTCCTATTTCAAATCAATCAAAATTCTTATTTTTTCTTCAACGTACCATCGTCAGTAAGATTTGTTGATTCCAATGAAGTATTCAAAATTCCATCACAAGACTGATAGCTGAAGTTACTATCTATGAAAACACCATCCACCATTGGTAGTTCTACAAAATTGCTAGATTATGAATGAATCGCAAAAAACGTAAAACATACCAGAAGAGTTTTTATTATTATTTTCTGAATCTCCTATATCGTCCCATTTGTACCATACTGCAGAATTGTGGTCTAGAATATCTTGTATTTCTGAAAACCATCTATCTTAAGACGCTTTTAATAAATATTAAAAATCTACATACCAACACGAGGCAGGTTCAGCTTCAGAGATAGATATAATGACTGGCAGAGTTCCTTACTTCCTTTACATAAAATTTTGGCCCCATACCAAGCAGACTTCCACTTGACCACATGGCCTCCCATAGGGGATGCCTTTATATTAGATTCTTTAGTATAGTGAAAGACTCCATCATCGTATTTTATTAATACAAAATCACTACACATTGCGACTAATTGATTGCAGTTAAAATTGTTTCAGTGGAAGATTTATAATACGGTACAAAGATAACAGCCCGTACGCAATACGAGCCAAGCCACGAAACAGGTACCTCAAAAGAAATTGGCGGTATTCCGGCTACGGCATTTGACTTTGACATAAGTGGCTTTCGAGTGCATTCCACTAAGCACTCACAACGACCACGCTCACGACCACGGTTTTCGCCGTTCCACTTGTTTCTAAGCGCCACATTCATTAACTCAAGTGGAACGGATTTGGGAGCGTTTTTAGCGTTCATTTAAATACAAATGGCGCGAAACAACACAAAAGGTTGATTAGGTTATGTTACAATTTTTAAGTGGTATCAATAAGTTCTATTAATTATTGATTAACATGATTTATTAAAGAGCCTAATGTAGAAAATAATGGAAATATTTCGCGTGAAATAAGACGGTATGCAGGAGTTTTTTAAAAGAGACTCTTTTATGAATTTTTTGTAAAAATGAATAATAAATAAATGAAAAAACAGTTATAGAAATTGTATATATTTTATTTTGGTTTTATTAAACTATATCGAATACAACAATATAAAATGTACTTTTTATTTAATTAAAAGGTTGTACAGAACTCTTGTTAAAACATTTTAATATTCAAAAACTTATTCATAAATAGAATTTAGAAATTAGAAAATAAACTGTAATAGAATCTGAGATTTTCAAAACTGATTTTTAGATAGATAATGTAAATTGATAAAACTTATTTTTAAATAGAATTTAACATTTCAAACAAATCTTATTTTTAATTAACATAAAACTTTTTCGGCTCAATAGAACGATATTGTTGTTGTCGCCATGTTTGAGGCTTTTGGTTTCAAAACTTCCGCTGTTTCTCCAAACGCTCACATCGACCCACCTCTTGAGAAGGGTCGTTGTGAGCTTCGCGTGAGCATTAGTAATGACGTCATTGATGACGTTTTAGCCGCGACCACAATGATCGTGGTCGCCATGTGGAACGCTTGAATGAGTATTTTAGGCGTTGTGAACGGTTAGTGGAATGCACGATTCGTTTTATCAAAGCGTATATATGTATATATATACACTAGATAGTTTATATTCTCTTTGGTTTTACTTCTGAACAGCGTTGTTCTCAGGTTCATAAATATCATCATGATGTAATAAGAACTATTACATCATGAATATTATAATGGATTTGAGTGCTAAAACGTAATAGATTTCTCATAATAATATCTCAAGACAGTAGAATTCAATAAATCTATGCGCAGGAGCGTCTATCACATTTAGCTTTAAATAGAATAATATCCCATTATTTTTGGTATGTCATTGAATATATAAAATGAAATCAATTTTTACATGAAAATATTTTTTCTTTGAAGGACTATTGAACTATTACTTTATTATTGAAAACAAATACTTTTTTGATATGAAAGGAACAAACATTAATTCCATTATTGAGAATAATTTAGATTATTAATTATAAATGACAAAAATAGCAGCCACAAAACCTCAGTAAGTTACGCAAATAACAAGAAGGAAAAAACTACATCTTATATAGTAGAACACTAATAAAAGATCATTTATCATAAAACACAAGCATAACGTTACAAAATTTTGAGTTTGCAAATATCATATAGGTGTATCTGCCTTCTAGTTTTTACTTCATTGGAATGTTGAGTCAGTCTCTACTATACTCACCACTGTCTTTAGTTTTATGTCCCTCAGGAATTTTCTGATAATTATCCTTTCTTCTTGAAACTGACATACTTGGTTTAAAGAAGCAACAAACTTCCTCAGAGATAATTTTTTTCGTTGGCAATGAAAAAATCTATTTCTTTTTTAGTTTTAATCAAAAACAGTCGTGAAAGTATTCTTGCAGCACCCGCTGGTGTATGAGGAAATAAATCCTAACATACATATTTAATATGAACATAAGTACATTTGAAAAATTTTTTCATATTGCAAATAATATTCCATAATTCTAAAGCCGATTTATCGTTATTCGATGAAGCTATGTTTATACATAGGTTTTCAGCTCCTTAATAAAACTGTTTCTTCTGAAAATGCATAGATCGTTTCTAGAATTGGAAATATTTTGAATACAGAACCATTGAATGAAATCTCATTTTGTTGATTTTTGCTAGTTGAATGTAGTTAACCTACCGCAACATTTTTGAACTTGATCCATCAATTTTATTTTTTTAAAATCTGCATCTGACAGTCAACTCCAAAATGATTTTAGATCCAACGTGAGTTATTATTGTAATTTCATATTTATTCGATTGTTTCAGCCTGGCCGGCATAATCCAAGGTCTTGAAGCTTGCTAATTTGAGAAAAACCTTTTTTTTTAAATATAATTTACTTTAAATGTTCTAAAAATTGAGTACGCATGTTCAGAAAAATCTGATCTGGTTTGAAATATCACTACTAAAACGAACTTTTCAGTGAAAATTTCCACATACATTTCGTACTAGATTTTGAAAAAACGTAATAACGTAAAATTTCTAATTAAAAAGAAATCGATTTATTACGAAAGTAATTGTCGATTTCGTTTTGTCTCATAATTGCAGTGAATCGGCTGGAGAGCTTTACCAGTTAAACTGTAGCGCTTAAGTTCAGTTATTAAACAAACAGGCTGAAATCACGTTAAGTGATACGACAGTTAATTTCAGACTTAAAATAAAAGCTACAATTGCCGAGAACAACCCTGCTTCTGAAATCAACTGACTTATCACTTCGCATGAGATCAGCCTGTTCGTCTAACAACTGAAGATTTTCAGTTCAACTGATCAATCTCTCCAGCCGCGTCAGTTCAATTTACTGCTTCATTTCAATTAACCCTTAAAAGTTTCGTTTATTATATTTTAAATTTGTATTTTTGGATTAAATTCAGATTTTTCGGATACTGAAAAAAAACAGAATTTTGGGGTCACTCTTCTTATAAATTTAAATATCCGGATGAAACGATAACAATATAAAAAAAAACCATAACCTAATTTCATCTGTCTTTTCAAAATAAACGGTTCTACTCTATTACACCATGCCCGTTCTATTCAAAACCAGTGTATCAGTTGTGAACTGAAGTGATATGGAAATAAACTGTATAAAACGAAAGCTACATATATGCTTGATATTAAAACTTTTTGTAGAGTGACTTGCACAAAACATAGCCTATATTTCTGTGGTGACATGTGTTGATACATAGAAATATTCAATTCTCATGTTATATATTAATTATAATATGTAAACATAAAATGGTTCGGAGCAAATATAAATAATCAGACGGAAGTTTATAATCACCAGAGACTATTAAAACCTTATAATTAAATGACTTCCAAAGGTTGAGAATACCCAAACAAAAATAGAAAGCTGTGAAATATTAGACATCATGCTGTATTGCATTAGTTAGAGAAATTGTAGGGTCATATGCATAATTATTTGAATTATTTTTCTATAACTAAATCGTATTTTATTTCATGATATGGTTGGTAATTTATGGTATATGGTAATTTATGGTATTTTATTCATGATGAGGAATCATTCCATAGATTAATGATGACATTCATAACCCATAGTTATAGTTCGAAAGTTTTTTCACAAATATAACAACTTTCCGATTTATTGTAAAACAGTCCAGGGTACATAAATGTTCATGACAATATGTTACCCGAAAATTGGATTATAGATATTCGCATTTCTCTTCTTCGATTCTGTTTCAACTATAGACCTGCTATTTTATAGTTATCCCATAACACATAATTATGCACAGAGAAAGGGTACGTTTTAAGCATTATGTTCTTTCCTCCACTAATATAACTAACGAGATTTACTTTTGCAAAATGATATATAATTATACGTTTCTATTCACCAGCAGATGTCACTCTAATAAAATTATTCAAAGCCATCCAGTAGAGTTCCAAATTCGCTGAATTGTTGAATAGAAGCTGCTTACATTATACTTCTTCTTCTAACTTAGAATAAAGATGAACTTAAGAATTAGTTAGATGGTACCATCTTTTGAACAGAAAATTGAGAATTTTGTTATGCATAGCGTACATCTTCTATCTAACACTAGTTTTGATCTCCGTGTGAATTCAGAGCAAGTAAAAAATTTGTCTGTTACATGAAATTTCAAGCATTTTGCTCATTCACTATCTGTGACAGCTTCAGAATGAAATTGACGCCGAGAACGTCACAGAACATTTTTGTTTATGTTTGTTTCTCGTAATATGTCTTTCAAAAAATATTTCAGAAATTTCCAACTTCATCTTGGAACTTAAATAACGATTTAGAATATCGAAGTAAAAACCCTTTTCCAAATCCACATCGACTATCAAAATGAAGTATTTCGTGCATGAAACTTCTGCTTCGATTGCATAGGATGTGGGTTATTGCTCTAGCCATACTCTAGTCCCATGGCAGTACAGATGCGTTCGGAATTAATGATGAATTTACAAGCGTTCCGTGATCCACAGGTAATTTATAATACTATGACGTAGTGGGGAAAGATAAATATGCTTTTGAGGCTATATTCCCTTTGTTTCGGAAGATTTCTTAAAAATTCAGAGAAGTAATATTTTCTTTTATCATGGTTGACAACGCTAATGTTTTTTACCAAGTATGCACAGATTTTTCCACTAAATATAGATCAATAATTCTTTTCTAAGAGCAGTATTTCGATGAAGATAGTTTCTCACAATTATTTAAAGTACGATGATAATTTCTATATAAAAAGAACTTTCGTACGAATTTTGCAGATGTATCTTTAGCATATGAAGATTTTCAGATTAAGACAACATTCATTTCTCACTGGGTCATTAAGCCTTAACTGTATAGAATTCATAATAATGACTTATGAAAAATAATGCACATAAATACAGGGAAATAGATATATTCACATTACGAAAAGTGAGGTTGGGATGAGGTTGTGTTAAACGGTATATTGAAAAATCGCCAATGCCCATGCGCATGGAGAAGATTGATTCAAAGGCGTTCTTTTCATTTACCGTGGAGTGCGATTATCTTATCTTACTTCATCTCAAAATGAGCTTAGCTAAACAATCAACTATTTGGAAATTATACTAACAATGTCCCATGTTTATCCCTATGTAGAGCGTTCCAGTTTTGGATAAATAGTTAAGAGCACATTAAGAAGAAAGCCATGGAGTATTGATGAAGCCCATGGAGTGGAAGTTAGAATTCCATCGATTCCTTTTGGCATCTTTGTAAACATACTTGAGCCTGACCACATGGCCAAGTAGCCAGGTCATTGACGAGAATTAGAGAGAGAGAGACAGAGAAAGAGAGAAAATTTCAGAGACATCAACTAATTTGCATTCCTATTTTCGTGCTGTATTTATTTGAACCAAAAGGTATTAAAACACAGATTGATAAAGTATATAAAACTTTTTGAACAAATCATGAAATAAATCATAAAACTTAAAATAGGAAAAAATTGAGTATACCAAAATTTATAATTACTGTGAAGAAGTAAACTAGAAATGGTAAACTGAGGTTAAAATTATCAAAATATACTTCCCTTCCTATATTCTTTGAACTCTGCTCCGCATTGGTGCATCTGGTTGAAGCTATTTTTGGGTTTTGAAATTCTGCTTAATATGAGTATTATGTATATGCTAAGGTATGCATTAAAGTATATGAACAGACTCCATCAACTGGAACTCAACAGAAAATTCATGTGAAATGAATCTCCACAAAATTAAGAATAATAATGGATTTAATTATCTCAGACAACAAAGAAAAGTATAAATTCTGTTTGAAGAGACAGCAATGAACACCAGGAATAATTAATCAAACTTATCATTGAAGCAGTTTTGCCAGCTACGAGTATCTTAGGAGAAAATGAAAATTTCATGAGAATATTTGATATGATTGGATTGATATGACATCTACTACAATATTGTAAAAGCGTCTCCAAGTTGAGAGCGCTTTTCTAATATTTCGTGAATCACCAAAAGAAGCAGCTCAAATCGCTTAAAACCCCAACAACTCAAAATTCGTCTTTTGTGTTTCATCTGGTATATTTTTTGGAGTGGAAAAATTGCTGATATATCGAAGTTTATTACTTTCAACTAAAACGCTATATTATATCAAGATAGTCGTGTTTTTTGGTTCATAAGCATTATGAAATTTATAGAAAAGCATTTTGAGCAATTTCATATGACGGAACATGTATCGTTTATGATAAATTGTGTGCATTTAAATATAATTTTGGGATCTTCGATAAATTGGATTTTATTGACATCAGTATTTCTTGTATGGATAACCATTCTCATTAACATCAATAGTCAGTATGCAAAGTTACCATGTACTTTAAAAATTTAGAAGAAAATAAATTTTACAAACAAGACTTTTCAATATATAGGCCAGATCTTGGTTACTTTTAAGGTAATAACAATTATTGTGCAATATCTTCAAAGTTAGGTTAGGTTAAGTTAAAAATCTTTCAAGTTTCAAGCCTTATTAGGCTCGAAAGTTCTATACGAGTTGGGATTACCTCTTAACTTTCAAGGTGACTAAAGTTGAAATATATTTTATACTAGTAAGCATTTATGCACGATTTCAGTTGTTCTATATTACTGCATTTATATGTAATTTTGAGCACAAGTTTATTCAGCAATATTTTCAGAATGCGTAATAAACCTCTGTTTTTCAATAATTTTTTCGAAAATAATGTTGCCAACAGATTAAGCTACGGTTTCTATGGTATTGACACCCTCGAGGTACGCTGCAGTCTGGCAGATTTGTGTTTTATATTTGAGATTGTAAATAGTATGGTCGATTGTCCTGATATTTTGGGTAGTATCAGTTTTAACCTTCCCGGCAGGATCACCAGAGGCACTCCTTTTTTTCGCACTTTCACAAGTTAATCTAATTACACCTCTAACGTATTTCCAGCGCGTACACTCAGTTTCATTAACAAGCATTTCAACTTTGTGGACCTCTTTTCAGGATCTTTCTGTTCATTCAAACGTAGGGCACTGCCAGCACAAAGGACTATTTTGTAATATTTAGTTTTTGTTAACGTATTCTTTATTTTAGTTTTAGCCTATTTATATATGGTATAGGGATACTATTTAGTTAATTGGGTTTGTGTTATGTGCCTTTGTTTATGCTGATGTAATTTATTGACTTCATACTAGCCACTCAAGCAGCTATTTATTTTGTTCATAATAGGGTTTAATGGGGGTTTCTCGTTTATACCTGCCAATATAGTGAATAAATTCATCTGAAAATTTCAACATTGCATACTTGCCCTTTCAGAGGACTCAAGCTCACAAATTTTTTGCCGAACGGGAGGACCTCCTAATTTTTCTATATCTATACTAATATTTTCACTAAGAATATACATTTTAAAATATAGAATATGAAATATAATTATCAGATATGTTCCGTTTTCATCTCCTATCGATCGTAATATACTTGTCCGTCAGCCCTAGATTTGTATGAAACTTATTAATATCACCGGATTTGCAAATATAAAACTGGTATGATATGCACACAGAAAGCTTGACCAACCTCATCATTTGTGCCCCAGACCATTTTTGAAGTTCAACTTTCATGGCGAAATACCAATTATTAATTTTTTTATATTGTACCTAACCTAGAAAACTTAACAATAATTTCTTCAAAAAATTTATTGAATTTTCCATTTGTTACAAGCACAAACAATATATAACCATCATTCCAGATCTCGCATTCAGGTTTTTCATCACTTTTGCTACCTATTTCTGTACATATTCAATTCTATTTCAATTGAGCATCCTGTTCCTGAAGTGTAGGCAAATTGAACAAATAATAATAAAATACTGCAATTTCGGGACATTGTACTCGAAGTGTAGGATATAAAGACAAAGAAGTTTGGGGACGTCCTCAAAGTATCCACCTTGGGCTCGAAATGCAGTATTCATCAACGATTTTGTACCGGAAGTGTAGCATTGACAAATATATATATATATATATATATATATATATATATATATATATATATATATACTGGTCCCCAAATGAATCGGGATAAAATAAGTTTATTACTAACATATATAATCTTCTATTAATTAGTACACTGCCTAATTCCATGTATCACCGGTTAATTTATAATTTTATTGAATACGGCGGAATGCTATATCATTTTACTCAGTTAGCAATTAGAAATCATTCCGACAATATGTGAAGTTCCTTTGAGAAAAAGGAGAACGAATTGCTACATAGAACAGCATAAAAATGTTTGAAAAATAATTGAGTCTTAACAATATTTTGTCTCAAAAATCGCGATCATTTTTTATATAGGTAATCCTAAAAATTGATATTGAGAGAAATAATTAATGTTATATCCTTCGATTCATGGTGCTACATAAATTATTTTTCGACAGAACGAAACCTTTCAAAATTTGAATTATTAATGTAATGCTAACAGGAAATTCCATCTAAAAGTGTTGGAATCATTGTTTAGTCGAAGAAATCAAAAATTGTAATGAAAATTATCTGACTCATCTCAATACCGAATGAATTATTAGTAATAAAAATATTAGATACCTACTAATTAGCCCGAGTAGTCAAGAAATTAGTAAATTCATAAAATTTCTGTTACTTGCACATTTTGTGCTGAATATAACGAATATGAACTCAAAATTTGGATATTGATCAATTTTTATTTTATAACATTTTCATTTGATATAATGGTAGCTTAGTAAGTTTAATTCAGGTTTTTGTTTCTTGGTCATTCGTCATATTTATCCGTAGCCTCTAGTCGATTTTTAGGTCTATAATATTATTTGAAATAAAGTTAGGTTATGTTTTTCTGCAATACATCGTAGGGACCGTCCACATATTACGTAACGCTCTCATAGTCAGAAAGACTAGTTACCATTTGTTATGGTAGCGTTACGGACAGACAGACTAGGTTTTATGAAATGTGACGTAACGTTTTTTTTTTAAATTTGAATTGATAATGTGAACCAGTGCTGGTCGTTTATATACCTTAGATTTTCTCCGCTGTCTTAAATAAATCGAACTTCGTTGAAAAAAATTTACAATTTCAAGAGATTTCCCGAAGTATCTTTGACAAAATCAACACTAACGCTAAGATACGAATGTTTTTGAATTCATTTCAACTGGAGCTAAGGTTGAAATTCTTAAAATACATTCTGCAAGCATGCGTGATGTTTCTTTTAGAGTGCCGTGTTACAGTCGCCGCTGCCGCCGCCGCAGAGATTTTTTGTTTCAAAACATTGATAAATTTTTTTGACGAACGTTACGTTATCATAACAGACAGACAGGGTAGTGTAGCTTTCTTACGTTTGCGTTACGGACAGAGAATCAGGTCATGAAATTTTTTAATTTTCGCGTTACGTAATTTGTGGACGATCCCATATATTTCGTAATGTGGAGATTCACCATCATCTTAAATTAATATTCTTCAGAGATTATAAATTACAATATAGGATATATTGTATTTTATAATCTCTGAATTCAATTTTTTTAAATCATAACAAAAGTAAATTGGCAAGATACCTAGATAACTTTTTTTGAACCAGAAATTTCTAACTTCTCTAGTTCAATGAAAACTTCCTGATCGCAAACAATTAAAATTTTTTCAATAAATCTCAAAATTGTTTCTTTGAAAAGTTTCTTTTCATGCATATTAGGTATGATTCTATGGTAAATGATGAATAATGACAATAAAATATCCCTTAATATTACAATATTCGTTTTTACATTCGACTGTACTTTCGTAATACTTCAATTAGAGAAAATAAATAGTACAGTTTTTATAACAAATTGTAAAAGCAGATATTGTTATGGTTGAAATCATGAAAGTCAGGTGTATCACGGTTGAAATTAATGGTTTGTTTATTAGGGTTGTGTTATTGTAATCCAACGTCAACATTGGAAAGACAATCCAAATATTAGACTTTTCTGCATGCGACATTTATAATTGCCATCAGGTTTTCGAAAATGTATTAAAGTGCGACTCATTTCATGTTGAATCAATATCCAACAGATCAGGAATGATGAGATAATTGTTGTAGAGTGATAATCTATAGACGATAATATTGTAAGGACAATGAGTAAGATACTAATTGACTTAAATCTTGGAAGCACAACAAAGTACCAACTAGTAATAGAGTAAGCGTTGGTGTCGTATTCTAACAGTATTAATTAAATTGAAATAAAGTGATATTTATCTACAGTTCCAACAGTAGTGGTAGTGTTTTTCTCAACAATTTAGAAATTCAAAATCTTACTAATAGGCTAGTTTGCTTTCATAGACTGTTTCTTCATTCCTTTAAGGAAATAGATGAGTCGGTAGGCGCTTTAATTCTTACTCTATGCTACGAATATAATATCGTAGTGCTTGTATCATTCATTCTCTGCTATTCTTTCGTAAAGTTGAATTTAATTGGATGGTTACTTTCAATGGCATTTTCTATTGAGTAAGTTATTTTGCGTTTTGCATTCTCTAGGTATATCATTCATCCTATGTTAATAGCATTTGACCTACAAATATGATGCTATTATTCGTTGAAGGTTTGTGATAGTTAGACGTGAAAGTAACGAACATTAGCTTCCCGCTTGTATACTTTACTTCTGTCAGTGAACATAGTGTTTGTTGTCTCCTTCTATATTATAACAACTCGAAATGTTCAAACTCTTTAGTATTCTCTCATTTGTAACTTCGATACAATAAGGTATTCGTTACTTAGTAACGAATACTTTATGGTTCGTTACTTAGTAACGAACACATGCGTTACCTGCACACCTCATTTGCTACCTTAATACTATTCGTTACTTGGTAGCGAATACATACGCTACACCTCACCTTCAGTTACATTTAATCGAACCATAGTACAAACTATAATATTGATACGACTATGGGGTTCGATGGTTGAATTTCAATAACCAGTTTAAAAATCAATAAATAATTCTTCATTTACAAACTGAAAAAATCAACCATAGAAATGTCGATGTCACAAACGTTAATCTTCTGTCTTATTCAATGTACTGTAGACGATTGCAATTGTCACTCTTCTGTTCCTGGCTTATTATATTCCCTGAAAGGTTTATCGAATATTTTGTTCTAGAAGTTTCCATCTCTAGAATGTAGAAGCCGTTATATCAACGTTTTCTGAAATATTTTAGAGAAACAGAGGTTTAGTTGTTTTTTGTACTACCATTTTTTACTGCTTCTCGCCATCTTAGTTTTGCTCGTCCCGACAAAAGTCACAAGTTTTTATTATGATTCCCTCGTGGTATTTCGCCAATCTATCTAAATGTACAACTTTCGGCTTTGATCTGGGAGTATGTTGGGTTATGTAGAGGACGTAGTTATCTGACTTAGTTTCGGAGATAACATTTTCTTCCGTTGTGGATTGTACAACCATACCAAGTTCCCTCCTTTAAACCCGGATGAATTTGCTTTTAAAAAAAGTTTATGTATCTTCTTTCAATGCAGTCTCAGCTCATCTGTATATGTACCCATTTCAATGAGTGTTTCTTCCGGACTACCAAACAACAAATCACATGGTCATCACAGTTCTCGTCCAAAGAGTATCTTCGGCTGGAGTATGGCCCGTAGTATCATTAACTGGTCCTCGATAAACCATCAGCAATATCGGCAAATGTCTGTCCCAATCTTTTTGGTGATCAGCCACTACTTTAGACAAATATTGTTCCATTGTGCGACTAAATCTTTTTATCATTCCGTCAGACTATGGATATAAAGAAGTTGTTCTTGTCTTTCGGATGTTCGAATGTAATTCCAAGTGAACTCCATATCGTCATATGACCTGATCTACCAGTGTACGTGCAAGAGTCTGGGTTTCTTGGTTAGGTAGAGCATAGGCTTCCGTCCACTTGCTGAAGTAATTAATCTATAGCAACTAATATGTACTCGTTGCCATCCTCAGTAGTAGAAAAATGACATCATAATCAAGGAATAATTCTTTCTAGAACATAGAGGCCATTATATCAAAGTTTACTAGAATATTCTAGAGAAACACAATAGTCATTAGTAACAATATTCAAGTATGTTATGTTAATCGAACCCTGACTGTCCGCTTTATCACCATAAAGTCAGGAGGGGCCAGCGTTGATATTATGCCCATAGAGAATATACCCAGGTTAATTTATATATCTCTTAAGAATTTTCTGTGATTAAGCCTAACCATGTTACCATTATATTTTTATTTCAATTCATGTTCATGTTGACCAAAAACTGAACTGGAAAGAACATATCGGAAAAGTTGCTACTAGTATTGCAAGGCAGTGTTATGCTATTAGATTGGTTAGTAGCACTGTGGGATTGAGTGCTGCTCTGACCGCTTACCATTCATATGTGCAATCGAAGATCAGGTATGGTCTCATTTTTTGGGCTGGGTCTCCTGAAGCTGATAGAATTTTTAAATTGCAGAAAAAATGTATAAGAGCTGTTTTTGGAATGACCCAGAGAGAATCCTGTAGGCCCATGTTTAAAAGCAAAGATGTGTTAACCTTATATGGACTGTACATATATGAATCGGTGGTCTTTGTGATGGATAATTTTCGTGAATTAAGTAGTATACGATTGGAACATGATCATTATACCAGAGGAAAAAACTATCTTTCTGAAGAGAAACTGAATTATACCTACCTCCAGGGAAACGTAACGCACAATATATTAAAAATCTGGAATATTTTGCCTGGAAAATTTAAGAGTATATCAAAGACCTTCACTAAAGCCCTCACTGAAAAAATTTTCAATAAGCAAAGCATATTATAGTATAACCGAATTCCTAGAAGAAAAAAACATCGAAGAATTGATCAATGGCATTGAATTATATTAAAATTGTATTGTATTTGACAAGATCTACACATGTAATATGTATTTGATTGAATAAAGAATCTATCTATTTTTATTAGAAGGCTTGATTTCAACAAATGTTTATGCGAGTTCAATAACTTCTAAGCAAACTTTTGATATACTGAAACTGAATTGTCCAATACTATATTATTCATTATTGGCCATTTCAATGACCAATTACTGAACAAAAATTATACTATACGCAGACATAATAACACAAAAATTTGTTGAAACTTTCTTTTATTGAAATCTGAAATATTACAAAATTCATTTATTTCTTTTAAATGTATTATTTAAGAATGCTCGTAACATTTCTGGTGTTCTGTTAGATAAAATACTATTTTCCATAATTAGTTTTCTACAAACAGCCATGCTGGGCAATTTATTATCCTTTAACTCTTTCTGAAATAGTTTGTTCACCTCATTTTTTTCTTCCTCAGACCAAAACCTTTTCACACCAGCAAAATATACAAATTACTGCAGATTCAAGTATACAATATGAATATTTAATAGTATTATCAAAAAAATTATGAATGTTTCATATTTTTTTTTACAAAACAAACTGGTTTTTAAGGAACAGAAATTAAACTTTCCTAAAGTTATTACTCACAAACTGATGCAGTGCAGAAACAATGCATAAGTTTTGAGGGAAATTAGAGCACATAGCATATATCTATTTCACTAAAACACAAATATGACAATTCTTGTGTAGTATTTATATTATTTTTATTATAATCGTTATTGGTATTATAATTGTCATTAGTAAAATTAGAGGTAGCTTAAAGTTATTTGATAGCTCTCCCAATAAATTATTTTTATCACAAG
The DNA here is from genome assembly GCA_030704895.1 of Henosepilachna vigintioctopunctata. Taxonomy (NCBI): domain Eukaryota; kingdom Metazoa; phylum Arthropoda; class Insecta; order Coleoptera; family Coccinellidae; genus Henosepilachna; species Henosepilachna vigintioctopunctata. The sequence continues at coordinate 649,685 of JARQZJ010000013.1, forward strand.
AACAAATAGAACTAAGACACCAAAAACTTCACTATTTTCTTTAAATACTAAAGATATTTTTTATATACTACCTGAATGAGCATAGAAATTAACATCAATAAATTCGTTCCTAAATTTAAGTGTGATACCTGTTTTCTCACCTCTTTTACAGCCCTTGTGTTTTGTAGGATTGATCAGAGACATCTTTTGTTGTTTAATTCTGTTCATAATATATGCCTTAAGAGTAATTGGTGTTCTGTTTTTCAATAAAATTTCTTCTTTTATTAATGTTTTGCAGTATGACAGAGTAGGTGATTCACAATTTTCAAAATAAAATTTTGCTTTTACATCAACCAATGTTTTTTCTTCTTGACTCCAGGTTAACCTCTTCTTGTAACATCTTTTACGTGAACTATTCAGCTGTGTGTCCTCCAAATCATTAGCATTTACCTTTGATACAATTGAATCTAAAATAAAATAATGAAACTGTTCAATATTATGTGTAAAACGTCAAAATTGAGCTAAATATCTGGAGAAATCATGATACTGATGAAGTCATATATTGTTTCAATTCAAAATAGTCTGCGTGAATTTCTGACCTCTAGTTTATAAGTAACACCTGAAGATCTATTGATATAATGACAATTAATACAAACCTTCGTTCCACTCAGCTCCACTCTTTTCTTTGTTGCAAATGTTCAATGGACTACATGATGGAGAAGTTTCAATACCTTGAGCTTTCTCCAAGATTCTCGACATTCTAACAATATCTCTTGTAGCATTTGGCATTCTGTAATGCTCTAGATGTATTTTCTCATGATGTCCCATGTAATCTGCAACATCTTTTAAATCTACCTCTTTCAAATTCATCGTTCCACATTTTGTGGCAAAATGTTTCCGAAGAAGTGTTCCACGGAGCCTTTGTGGGTATTCAGCTCCACAATTTTTAGCATAATGCACTATCAGTTTTGTAGCCACTAGATGTTGGAGGCCGTCTTTTCCTGGTACACCGAATACATAAGGATTTGTGCTGAGAGTTCCTGCCATTTCTCTAGTTTCTAAAACAAGTTTCAAACACTTCAATTTATATTTATCTACCAACACAGGAACATCTCGGCCCCTCTTTCCTCTAATTAGAAATCTTACATAATTTTCTATATGGTCACACTTTAAATCACAAGCCATTTCGTCATTTACATTTACTGCTTCATATTGCTCGAAATCTTGAATTTTTGTTCTTTCGATTTCACCAGCACGCCTTCTATTAAAACGTTGCAATGCAATTAGCAAAGCACCAGAAAGCTCCTTCCATGAAACAACAGAAAACTTTTCTCTGAGTTTTTTATAATTAATTTTTATTTTTTCATTTAAATGATTCCTCAGTAAGTTGATATCATTAATAGTCGGAAGATTGATTGTCTTATTTCTCTTTGAATCTAGTTGGTTTTCTGCTACAGTCTTATATATATCATAGGTTAAACTGTCTTCCAAAAGTTGTAAAAATTCACGAACAACCTGCAACTTTATTTGATTTTTACTTTTAATCATCTCACTTATGAGGTGCAGAGATATTTTCTTTAAATATGTGCCAATATTTGCTGCAGTTGCAGGAGATTTATACTGTCCAGAATTTTCATTAAGTCCAGCCATTTTATTTATACAAATGACAACTTCATCATAATTTTGTGGATCAAACAAATCTGCAAATGTTTGTACTTGATGATTCCTTTGTTGGTAATGCCAATAGAAGTTTGCAACACATCGTAATCTACTTCTAATCATTTTGTAAAGATGAGGAGAGCGATATTTCTGTGTTAGCCTGTTTCCAAATAATATTATGAGTTCTTCATTGCGAACTAACTTGCCTATAGTATCAACCCTCATATGGGGTAATATTTTATTCCTCATTATTGAGTTTGCTTTCAAGTTGATAAATGTTTTAACACGACTTGCAACTGTCACATTTCTTTGAAATTTGTTTTTCATCTTAGCACATTTACTATGATGAGCTCTCAAGGATAAAATTGAATACATTGCAGAACATTCACTACAGGGTAAGTAATGTTCACCATTACGGTTTTTTTTCAGTTGAGGTCTACGAACTACTATAATATCTCCTTTGTTATAATTTTGGTTAGAGTTGTATACAGCATCTCCTTGTTTCCTCAATTTGCTGATGATACTCAATCTCTCTTCATTTTTGACTGGTAAGTTTGCAAATAGCACGACATCTGCCTCGTCTTTATGTTTATTCAGGAAATGTCTTGCTAACTTTGTTTGCTTTGTCTTACAGAATATACAAAAATGTTTTTTTGTAGTGTGATTGGATGACTCTACCCCTAAATAGTTATGATTCACAGTAATCAATTGAAGGTTGAATTCATTATTATTGATGTTGTCTCTGAAGTTTTCATAAGATAGTATTTCTTCATTATCATAATTTGATTCATTCTCAACATTATTTATTCTAGCATTGGGTTTATCCTCTTTAGATGTTTTTTTATCAACACTTGAACCATGTGAAACCTTTTGTTGGTGAGAAACACTCACATATCCTGTTTCCCCATCATCTTCAGAGCTTTCTCCATCACAATCATAGTCTGGATCATGTACATCATCGTTAAAAACACCTGAATATAAAAAATATATAGGTATATTATCCTGACATAATCAAAATGCATAATTGCAAATTATCAAATTTAATATTTTAGATTTTTGCATTCTAAATTTAAATTCATTTAAATTGAAGAAATATTCATTATTATCAATATAAATATTATGTACACAATAATTTTCCCTGAGTATAATTGGAAAATCTAAAATATTGTCAGAGAAGAAAACAAAATCAAGTTTCTAAAAAATATTAGCATGGAGACTTACACATTGAAATACAGCTAGATGTATTGTTGTGATAAATACTTTCTTCTGGATCCTGTAAAGTCATAATGCAATCATTGATCAGAGATATCTATGGTATACACTTAAAATAACAACTTTTTTCCTACAATTAAAATGTTTGCAAATCCGAGGTTTTAATTTTATCAACTTTGTAACAAGAAATATGCATTGCATTCAGTGAATATTTATATTTATTAGAACAGTTTGTAGATTTCAATGACATCAATGGATCAAATTGCAATATAAAACTATAAAAATGTTTTTACATATCTCATAATAAACCAATTTAAATGTAAGTTTCAATTCATTTGTAATACTTATATTACAATGTCAATTCCTAACATCAAATTTAAAAAGTTTTCTAACAAACTATTCCAGTCTGCTGTCAACCAACAGTACATTTCAAAGCATTAAATGTTGAGAAAAATTTGTTTCTGTTCTGAATGAAAAAAAAAATTTTTTTTTAGCGATTCATTTTCACTTGTATTATAGATATGCTTCTTAATATAAACTTTACATAGAAAGTCTTGTGCAATCCACAGAGGATGTCGAAAAACAAAAGTGCTAAAATTTTTGAAATACAAGCACATACCTGTTTGTTCAAATTGTTGTTTATTAAGTTTTCTCTACTAACTTCTAAATACCCTGGGTTACATATTATCGAACTTGAAGTATTCATTGTTGCAGACATCTCATCCAGACTGTTCTGACTTGCATCATGCAGTGTCGAAGCATCTAAAATCACATTCATATCCGTCATTCATTTATTTGTAAACAATTGCGAGTCAAGAAACTGATGATAATTATTAATTTAGTACCATAAATTATATACTTACCAGAAATATCGTATCCACTATTTTGGCTTACAAGAGACATTATTTTCAATGTCCGGTTATTTTTTTGTTTCATCATATCTTGATGAAACAAATAATACCTGAACCGCGAAAATAAATATCAAAATTGCCAATATTATAAACTTGCAGAAGTTCAGTTTTGATCCACAAACAATTTATATTCAGGACGATTAGTTATAAAGCGCGATACATCACTTTTCCTACTACTCAATGATGATTAATCTGATTTATTATAAATTGGCGCCAACATTGTAGTTGCGTTCCTGTTTTGTCTGAACATAACCATTTCGCGAAGCTCACAGAGTTCAAAGTGTAGTTTAAGCTCCATCACATCTATTCGGTGATATGCTTATAGTCCGGTGACATTGCCCCTAAAAATACTAATAAAGCTACGGAAATTCCCACAATGCTGAAAATTAGTATAAATGTTCCGAACACTATTCTAAAGAAATGCTAAAAAGTTCTCATCGATCCCATTCTTGGAAAACAATTTATTCAAGGTCAAAGGGCTCAAAAATTGGTTTTCACTTTCTATAGCAAATCAATAAGTTTTATCATAAAATTAGTTCTGACAAAGATGGTTGATCATATGATTATCTATAAAAAAAATCTCAATACTTTTTTCTAAGAGCCATACTTTCTGAAATATAACGATTCTGTAAGTTGAAAAAATTATAATCTTAATAATACGAATAAGTACGCCAGGTATACACATCATTGAAGCTTTAACAGCTAAAAATATTTATCTATAAGTCAGTGTAACCAGCACATCTAAATAAATTCCTCCTTGTACTAGAGCTCGTGTAAGTGTATCAGGTTTTTGTTTTAAAGAATTATGTATATTTTGCGCCAAAGAATTGAATGAAGGGCATGGAAAAACAATTTTCAGATTCTTGACGTGAAATTATTATTCCAAGTACACTTTCAATCAAAGATTTTGAAGCTGTTGTTGCTCGAATCAAATGTGATTTAGTAGTTGCTGAAGATAAGAATCATAATGATTGCTATAATTCTTTCTTGAAAACATCCACTGGGGTTAAAGTGGGTCGTTCTCCAAATCCGGTAATAGAGGAAATATTTACTTATATCATTGAGAAATGTTTTGAATTAAAAATGAAACTTTGGATTAAAAGACGCTTAAGGTACAATTAAAGCTAAGGTACGGTAATAAAATTATTATCACAGAAAAATCAAGATGATTAACATTCATATGCTTAATAGACAATCATAATGAAATTTTGAATCAAGTGTGGTACGAAAAAAAAGTTCAATGTGAAAGAAGAACGATTTATAATTCCAAATTTAAGGATTCTCAGATATTCAATCCGCAGTGTTTGATAATTCTAGTTACCCTTGGCCATGTCGTATGTTTGAAGATTAAAACAATGACATACCTGAGTTACTAATACACTTTTTGGAACAAATCTAAAAAAATGAACAATCAAGTTTACATCATTTAAAATTAATATTAGGGGGAAAAAGGAGAGGAAGAAGTATTAGACCAGTATGAATCTGCCGAATAATTCTCACCAGTTTTTTGAAATTTATATAGCTTTCGCCATTCCCAATAGTATTATATTATATGATTCAATAGTTTTTACTCAAACAGGATCTTAATAGACGTATAACGTCTATTAATATATGTGACGTATTGACCTGCCTCCGTAGCACAGCGGACAGTGTACGCCGCTGTGGTGCGGTAGGTACCGGGTTCGAGCCCCGGGAAAGGCATGGATGTTTGTGTATGTCTTTGATTTGAAAAGTTAAAATGATGATAATTTTTGGGTAATGTACATCGCTTACAAGCCCATTGGCCGTTCGGAACCGGCGTTAAACTGTAGGTCCACTGAATTAAAAAAAAAAAAATATATGTGACGTAATGAAACACGTTAGAAGAACGCGCCAAGTACACCACCTGGCATCGAAATGTGTGCATACTATGAAGATTTCAACTTTTAGAATCGATATATCTCCGAAACGATGGCTCTTAACAAAAAAGTATTGAATATTTTTATAGACCACTATATGATCTACAATTTTTGTCCGAACTAATTTTATGGTAAAACTTGCTCTTTTACTAAAAAAAGCGAAAAAAGCATTTTTGGGAAATTCAACCTTGAATCAAATTTTTTTTAGGTACGGAAACGATGGAGATTTTTCAGCATTCATTTATAATGGTGTTTCGAAACTTCATATCAATATTTAGCTCTTTGCCAATTTTTTTACTATCACATGTCTGAATTGACTGGACTATTAATAGATGGGATCATATTAATAATTATTTGGAAAGTACTTTGGGAACAACTCAATGATGCTATTATACCCTAAATTCAAATAATATCTGTCAAAACAACTTTGAAACATACTTCTGTTTCTAGTCGCAAGATGAATTATATTAAAAATGAATTGAAATACAAAATTACCTCGGAGGTATCAGTCACATATTCAAAAAACGATTCATTCAATCGAAGATTATGGAATAACACAGTTTCAACGATTTAGCAATTGAAACTATAAATTACAAATGATTCACTTAATAGTAAGTAGAATTCATAGTAAGTAGTGAGATTCACAGGAGTAGTAAGTTATGTCCCTAAACACAAAGCAAGGAAGTCCCCAAACATGATTCAAAGTCCCCGAATAAACGGGTCCTCGAAGTTATCGTTGCGGTTTTGATCAAGTTTGGGGACTGTCCCCAAATACGACAAAATGTCCCTGAACACATCAATACGGAAACAAATTGTCCCCAAACTCAACATTAGCTATATATATATATATATATATATATATATATATATATATATATATATATATATATATATATATATATATATATCATGTATATAATTATATCAACCCATCATCATCATCCTTCACAATTCCATGAAGTGAGATAACGATATGTATAGTGAAAGCTAACAGACAATTACCGATGACAAACTCAAATTCCGGAAACCATAATATCAATAATAAACATCATATAATTATTCAATTATTGTATTGTATAAACTCTGAAATGTAAACAACTATGTAAACTTTCAATATTTGTACAAACCCATCAGAAACTTTCCAATCGCCCTTTGTAATTAACTATTATCATTTTTAATCCTATAAATAGGTTCAGTTATTACTCATCAGACAGTCTTCTTATTAGTCTTGTACTCTTCACTAGAGAATACTCATTGTAATCATCTTACTCACAATAAACTTATTTCATAAAAAAGTTATTTTTGTGAACATTTTACATAATTATATATACATCATATGCTGACCTTCAGCATATGATTCACTTTCACCCATTTTAATGCATTTAAAATTTGGCTTATACTTGTCTCTCTGTTTACCGTTAAGATTACTCTCATCGCTCTATTTTGTTGGATTTGAAGTCTTTGTATATCTGATGGTTTGCACAAGTATAAGACGGTGGCCGCAAAATTAAAGTGAGTCATTACTATTGTATTATATACAATTTTTGCAGTTTCCATAGAAAGGTACCATCCAAAGGGATATAGTAATTTTCTTAGCTATTTTTTTGCAGACGTAATTTATGTGTTCATTAAATTTAAGGTTTCTGTCTATTATTATCCCAAGGTATTTTATTTTTTCTACTCATTCAATACATTCACCATCCATTTTTATACAAACATTTTTATCATTTGAGTTTATAAGTTTGTCCTTTCCAATTATCATTCCTTTTGTTTTTTGCACATTTAATTTCAATTTATTTAATTGAAGCCACCTACCGACCCTAGCCAAATCCTCATTTAGTTTTTCTTTAACCTCTTGTTTATTATTTTCACGTATATATCTTTGATACGCATTCATACGGACTCAACTGAAAATTTTAAAATTTTTAGGAGAGCAACAGGAGAGTTCAAAACATGTAAAATCTAATTATTAATATTATTTGTAATTGTTATTTTTATAAAACAATATAGTAGTAATTCTATCTGAAGCATACATTTATTTCTTGTCTGATCATTCCTGATTCTGTATTTTGGACTTATTTTGATTTAAGCCCTTTTTACCGCACACCTCTTCACTTTGATGCGCTGTCATTAGGGCTTAAGTGAAAAATTTGAATTTTTCAGGAGAGCAACAGCAAAGTTCAAAACATTAGATAAATTCTAATTATTGATATTATTTGTTATTTTTATTGAACAATATAATAGAAAGTTTATCTGGAGCATACATTTATTTCTTGTCTGATCATTGACTGACTGCACTCCTCTTCACTGCACACTCCTTTGACTGCACACCCCTTCATGAAGTACTTTGGCTTTAGTTGTGTCTATGTTACACAAAATAAGCTCACTAAAATTTCAATCGTAATGATAATAATTTATTATAAGAAATGAAGTAGTACTTATAATAATAGCAATTCATTTCTTTTTCAATTTGGAATTTTTTTTCTTTAGAAAAAGGAAAAAAAAAGAAATTAGAATACAACATTTGAATATGATATTAAAGTTGTATATGTATCATTGAGTGGTCAACATCACACTCCAAATGAGTGTGGCCTGGAACCAAAAATTTATGGTTTATTATTTTGATATGTACAAAGACAGTCATGGCCTTCATAAACATTGCAGCTACATGCAAATTTTTGTTTTGACCGCCTCATGTGTCAAAATAAAAAATCACTTCTTCAATAGTAGAAGGAAGATTGCCTAAATGATGAAACAAACATGAGGCTATTTCATTTGTTCCTCGTCCTGCTGTTGCCGCATGCCAGTGGTTGTAAGGCTGACCACTTACATTGTTATGAATAGTGAGATTGTAGTTCCACAACTGTCTTTTGTAGACAGTAACAGACGAAACAAGAGAAGGAGTGGGGAGGCATTGCTGCAGATCAAAACTGAAACATTGCTTTCTATTATCTACTTTACAAGCTTCTTTATCATTTGCTTTTGTCGTGTAAGCCAAATCTGCGGATTCCTGATGGTTTTTAATTTCGTTTTCAATTATCAATGTTTCTTCAGTAGGAGATATTTTCAATTTCATATTTCACACTTGTGACATGTATCTACTTGAGGCTTCTTGAATGCGAGTTTCAATGCGTGGAATTCTCTCTCGTATAACTTTCTCGATGCTGGGTTTTCCACCTTTTCCGCATAGAGATTGTACATAATCTGTAGGTTCAGATGAGATTAAGAGGTAAGTATTTTGTGGAGTTTGTGCGGCGGGTGTAGTGGCTTTCATAATATGGGAAAGAAAGGATGTGGCTCCTTATTTTCTCTAAATCTTTTTCACTTTTTTGTGTTTCGGAGAATTTTTACTACGTCTGTCTTTTTGAGGGGTTCCTGTGACGGTCCGTTTTTTATTTTCCCGAACCATTTTCACAAACTTCTCATGTTCATCTAAAGTTTTCAAAAAACAAATCAAAATATTTGGGCTGTAATAACCGAAAAACAGTGTAGTTATTGTGTATCTAGTTTTACATTTCGAGAAGTATTTTCGGGAGTTCCCTCTTTTTCCTGATGTAACGCTTTTCTTTATATGTTTTCAAATATCTCATTCCGAATGCTCGAATCAACGGATCTCTTTTGGCTTCCATGGATATTTTATCAGCTCTCATGCGTGGGAATACCTTCTCCTTTAAGCGATAATCTATTTTCAAATCAGTGAACATTAATGAGTGACCTGCAGATTGTGCTGAAATTTTGGATTCTTTATATTTCAAAAAATTTTTTCTGCCTGTAAAAAGTCTTGAGGAAAAATATCTCATAAGGTTATCTCAAGGTAGTAATGTTCTGGCACATATGTTCGTCTTACTCCTTTGCATAACCCGCCAAAAAATTTCCCTTCTCAGATTGTCAAACAAGTGTCTTCTTTCTTTGCTTTTAACTTCTTTTGATATAATTTCTTTCACATCTGTTTCTTGGTAGTGGTTTTTGCGGATAAGACTTGCAAAATTTAGAACTTTGGTTTTACAGTAATAGCAATGATATGGTTTTATGGCTGTTTGATATTCGAAAAATTCTCAGTTGTTAATAAGTTAGAAGGTTTCCTTGCATGGTTTTGATTATTTTCGAAATTTCGGCTGCACAATAAGCCAACACTTTGGTTATCATGTGAATCAGTATAACTAGAATGACCTTCCTCCGGCAAGAGAATATTTTTTCTGGTTAATACAATTCCATTTAGGCATATTTCATATCTTCATGAAGTTGGATTGGTCCTTCATTGCGAATTTCTTTTTTATGAGAAAACGATTATTTTGAAATTATAGGCTCAGAATCACTGTAATCTGATGAGATATCCTGAAATGGAATTAAATCAATAACATTTTGAAATTATAGGCTCAGAATCACTGTAATCTGATGAGATATCCTGAAATGGAATTAAATCAATAACTTTAGGTAACGAACTATTAATCCGTTGCCAAAATAACAAACCTTGGTACATTGGTACACACTTCTACATTAATATGGCTTTCGTATTTCAAACATAAATACGGATTGTTTGGCACAACGTCATAAGTATCAGCTCTTTGCACCTCGCAGTTACGCCTAGTTAGAAACGGAAAGCGTCCGTTATCCCTGTGACGATATTGTGGTCGCCTACCATCATCAATGTGCGTGTGTTCGGCGAAGTGTTTAGGATAACCTTTTGAACAAATACCATCTTGCATACACGCAGAATTCAAGCCCCGGTTGCCACATGGACCATGAATTAAGGAAGCCGTTACTCCAAAAGAAGTGTATCTGGTTCCGGAAGCTCGGCGCAACTGTAGCTATCTACGGTTTCTGTTTCCCACAGTTTAACCTCATCACACAAAGTCAAAATACAGAGCATGTGAGGTAAACGCCGTTTTTGGATTTCGATGACATAAACATACGCTACAACTGTACCGAAAATTTTTCTTTTCAAAACATTCTCGAAAAGGCTTTCATTTTTTGTTCAAGCACGTGAGCAATTAGTTCCCGTCGATCTTGTGGATTTAATAATTAGAGCCTAAATTCTCTTTGATTTCATGCCATTGAGGATTAAAGGTGAAAGTCACGAATGAAGATGGTCTAGTGTATTTGAAATTGCCATAATAATAGTATAAACAATTGCCATAGCGTCCTGATAACTTTGAAACATATACCTCGGACCTCCGGTGAACGTACTCGCCAGATAGCAAACAGGATCAACGATTGGTAAGAATTTCGGAATATCTATGAAGCCAGTTTGTCTGTAGTCAACGCGTACTTGTTCCGGTGATGGGACGCCATGCGCGATCTCTTCGTTTCGTACTAACTGACCCAACGAACAACATTTTTGTGCGAAAGGGTTCACTGTCCGTAAAACAGAATCCATCTGTTCCAGTAAATCCAGATCGCATCCTCTACTTATCGTATTAGCTCCTGACCTCTCCTGCATCTTAAAAGTACAGGGATCCAAACTGCATATTCGATGTATCGATGTTAGATACTGTGTGGTATATTTGATCTAATATAACCACAACAGGAGCGTTCTCCTTGATGAATTTCGAAGACTTGAGGTGCGTTTGTCAATAGTGCTATAAGTAAATCTGGATAGTGAGCGTTACGTACTGAAATTCGAGGAGATCCTTTTTTACAACACATTTTGTGCTCTCAGCGCTAAAAAATAGAGCTGCACAAAATGTACACTGCGAACACATTTGACGGATTCAGTTCATCCGATGGTGCCTTCATGTGCGATGTTGATTTAGCGACACTCGTTGGTACTTGTTCTTCTTTCATTAACGATAACCGGTTTTTTCAATTTCACGGTTAACCGATCTTTTGCTAACGGCTATACTAATCTGACTAATCGCGATCGCGTTCATATTATCTTCGGCGATGAAAGTCCTTTCTTCGATCGATGTTAAAATTAAGACGTAGAAAAATCCAAAACAGCGAAAGATTTATCGGCGACATTAGGAAAATTCACAACGATAGGGAAGAGCGTATTTGGTTTCGCAATTAAGGGAGCCGTATAGATAAATACGCAGATTGTTGAAGCCGTTAAACCGGAATACACACGATGTACCATCTATACCATCTGTATCATCCTAGAGATGTACGGTGACGAAGTCACCTTACATTTCTAGAATGAACAAAGTCTTAAATAAAACACAACTTTTTTTTTTTATTAACAATCAATATATTTGACATTATTTACAAAACGAAATTTACAAGTGATAAAAAATGCTGTTAAATTACATGTCTGGTTATCATTTTGATCAGTATCTAATTGATAAATTTTACCTGATATTTACAATTTTCTAAAACTAAAAAGTCTGTTTCCTTAATTCTAATAAATATTTTTATTTCTATAAGAGGTGAAATTGGATGCAATGTTTCCACATTTATTTTGGATTTTCAGCGATATGAGTTTTGATATTTTAAAATGTGATGTATTAATTTATGTTTGCCAATGGTGTAGTTAATGGTTCCTATATGTTCTGTTATTTGATGTGTTTTTGTTGGGATGTTGTAGAATTTTTTGGTGTGTTCGAGTATGGTGTTGTAAATGTATTCTGTGTTTGTGTCATTGTGTAATTCAGTAATTTTTGTGTCTATTGGTTTATTTAATACATGTTACTCTAAGTGACCGGTTCTGAAATTTTTGAAGTTTTTGAATGTTTGAGTTGTATGTGTTGCTTCATATGGGGCTTGCATAAGTTAATATAGTTTTAAGACCTTGTTTGTATATTCTGAGTTTCAATTTTCTTTCAAGTTCACTAACTTTTGAAATCAATGCATAAACTGCATTCAGAAATCCATTGGCTTTTTGATCGTATTGTCTGTGTGTTTTGTAAATGAAAGTTTTTTGTCAAGTGTAAGTCCTAGGTATTTTACTTCGTTCTGTAGACCTATTTCTTCGTTATAAAATTTTATTGTATTTGTTGGTGTCTTTTTCCGTTTGTGAGTGAAGTGTGCGAGTGTTGTTTTGTTTGCGTTGATTTTAATTTTCTAGTCATGAAAGTATTTTTCTAACTTTGAAATGTGTGTTTGTATGTACGTGTTAGCCATATTTGGAGACCATGATTGTGAAATTATTGCTGTATCGTCTGCAAATAGAGCTAGTTTTGTTTTCAGTGATTTTGGTATGTCGTTTATGTAGTAAGTGAATAGACTAGGTGATAGGAGTCCTGCCGGTACTGTTGTTCTGTTTGATAGTGATTTGTCTATTTTTGTTTGAAATGTTCTATTTTCTATATATGATTTTATAATTTTGATAATGTGAGGTGGTAGTCTGTATTGTATTAGTTTATGTATAAGTCCTTTGTGCCATACTGTGTCGAAAGTTTTTTCGATGTCTAGACTCAGCATGGCGTTGTAATATTTTTATTGAAATTTTGAGTAATAAGGTCAGTTATATTTGCTAATTGAAGAATCGTGCTGTGTTTTTCTCTGAATCCGTATTGTTCAGGTATTATGATATTGTAATCAGTCTCGTATGTTTTAATTCGTTTTAAAATTATTTTTTCTAGTATTTTTGACATTGTCGGTAGTAAGCTAATCGGTCTGTAACTGGTTGCTAAAGTATTGTTTTTGTTTGGTTTTTTGAAAGATAAAACTATTGCATTTATCCATAAAGTTGGAAAATATTGAAAATTTAGGCATGCATTAATAATGTATGTTAGTTGAATTTTTCCATTTTTCGACATTTCTTTTAGTGCTCTATTGTTAATTTCGTCTTGTCCTGGTGCTTTTTTATTATTGCTTTTTCTGATGATGTGATTAATTTCTGATGGATTTGTGAGTGTTTCTAGTGGTGTGTCGAAATTTTGAAATTGAAATTCTGTTATTGAGTTGTTAATGATTTGATCTAATTGAGGATTAGTCATTTGTCTTGTTGAGTAGTGTATGTTGTGATAAGTTTCTGCTAGAAAATTTACTTTTTCATTGTTGTCAAAGATTAGTCCGTTGGGTCCTTATAATGCTGAAACGCCAAATTTGTTATTTTTGTGATTTTAGAATTTTGAACAGTTTCCACATTCCGTTTTTGTTAGTCAGGTTATTTCTGTATTTTTCCCATTTGTAAGATTTAATTGAATTTATGTATGTGTTTCTTTCTATTTTCAGTTGTTTGAAAGTGTTGAATTGATTTTCATTAAAATTTCTCTGTAATTTTTTACGTAATTTGTTATTCTCTTTAATTAATTGAATGACGTGTTCTGGTAGTGCAAGTTTGTTGATTTCTGTGTCAGTGTGAGTGGTTGTTTGTTTTAAGTTCGTTTGTAGTGTTTTTGTCAGTCTATCTATTTCTTCATCTATCATTTCTATATTGGTAATGGTGTTGTTGATTTTGATTGTTCTGTTCGTTAGTTCTTTGAATTTCGACCAGTCTGTGTATCGTTTTGTGCATTTAGGTGGTTTGTCTATGTTGCTGTTTATTATTTCGCAAGTAATAGCTATGTGGTCTGAATCTAATGAATTGATCGCTAGTAGTTCAGTTATGTTTGTATTTTTATTAACTAATATGTCAAGTGTTGACGATTGTGTATTGTTTGTTGGGTAGTATGTATCTGCGTTGTTTGGGTAGTGTAGTGTGTAATTACTATCTTGTATGAATTTATTTAATTTTCGTCCTTCTGTGTCTGATCTAAAACAGTTCCAGTGTTGGTGTTTTGCGTTAAAGTCTCCTATTATGATTACTTTTCTGTCTAATTTTAGTAGGGTTTCGAGTTCTATTGTGTTCAGTGGTGTATTCTGTATGTTGTAATAGTTGACTATTGTATGTGAATTTAATTTAATTGCTAATGTTTCGCAGTCCGTTGTGTTTGTTGGTATTTCTACTGGGTGTAGATGTTTTTTGTAATAAATAATAAGTCCGCCGTGTCTTGTTTTCGGTTTATTAATGAAGTAGTAATTTCGAATTATTGGAGGTCTATTTTTGTTAAGTCTAAATTCCTTAATGCAAGTTATATCGTAGTTTTCTTCTTGACAGAGAATTTCGAGCTCATTACTTTTGTTTGAAATGCCATTGGCATTCCACGATAAAAGTTTTATTTGTTTTTTGTTTGTACAGTAATACCCCGGACTTACGCGATAGGTGGGACTGAGCGCTATCCGCGTAAGTCGAATTCGCGTAAGTCGGGGTACAATTTTGCATATAAAGACATACAAAGTATGTTTAATTGGGACTGGAGACTAAATAAAACAATAATTTAGGAAATAATTAGTATCTAATTCTAAATAATATGACATTACAATATACAAACTATATTAATAGAGTGTATAAACACAATCCGAAGTTATTTTGATGTAGAAGGTTTCATAAATTGTAACAAAGTCGTCTGACGAGTCAATGATTTTTTCTTCTCCCGTAATATCTCCTCGTAGCATCCTAGTAATTTTTTTATTCCATGTTTTGTAACAAAACTGCGCTCTTCATTGGAGTCTATGCTTTCCAAAATTGTTAACCCTTTTTCAATCGAACTGAGGGCTTCTGTCAAGTTTCCAACTGTCATTTGATCTTCTAATTGAACTGGATCCAAAGAATCATGATTATCAATTTCTTCCTCTTGTTCACGCATTGTTATGAGCTCATCAATTGTAAGCTCCTCATTGTGTGAATCCAACAGCTCTTGAACATCATCACTATCCACTTCTAAATTTATTTGTCTACCAAGTTCGACAACGTCTTTGATCACATTGCAAATTTCATCAGGCCCTGACACTAATTCCGCCTGAGTCACAGTGGAGAAAAAAATGGACAGAGTTTTTCCAGACGCCATTCAAAGTTTTTGTGAAATTTCATTCCAAGATTCTCCAATGATTCTCACTGCTTCTAAAACGTTGAATTGTTTCCAAAATTCTTTAACAGAGAGCTCGTTGTTTTGTCTCATAGCTTCATGCAGATGTGCAAACGATCGTCTCGTGTAATAAGCTTTGAATGTTTTGATAACGCCCTGGTCCATCGGTTGAAGCAAGCTGGTTGTATTTGGTGGCAAAAATTCAACTTTCACACGTGGGTCGAAACTAGTTAAAGTAGCAGGAGGATGACCTGGCGCGTTGTCGATTAATAGCATCACTTTAAACGGGATTTGTTTAGACTGGCAATAACGTTCGACTTCAGGTATGAAGTGATGACCAAACCAGTCTTCAAAAAGGAGGCCGTCACCCAAGCTTTACGATTCGACTTCCAAATCACGGGCAAACCAGCTTTAGATTTGTTTTTTAATGCTCTTGGATTTTCCGAGCGATAAACTAAGAGAGGTTTTAATTTAAAGTCACCAGCTGCATTCGCGCCAAGCATCACTGTCAATCGATCTTTGGCGGCCTTATAACCTGGAAAAGTTTTCTCTTCACGCGCAATAAAAGTTCTTTTAGGCATCTTCTTCCAAAATAGGCCAGTTTCATCTACGTTGAATATGGTTTGGCTGGTATAGCCATCTTCATTTATCATAGCTTTGAGTTTCTCTGGATAGAGAGATGCTGCCTCTTTATCTGCACTTGCCGCCTCTCCACTTTCTGCAATGCTGTGCCAGTTACAGCGACTTTTGAACCGGCTGAACCAACCGTTACTGGCTTTAAACGTTTCATCTTTAGCCATCTCCCCAGCTTCTTCTTTTAATTTCTCAAAAATTTGTTTAGCTTGAAAGCACACCGTGTTCTGATCAATAGGACAATTTTTCACACTTACTTGATTATCACACCATAATTTTAACAATGTTTCCATTTCAGCGATAATACCATGCCGTTTACGAATGATGCTTGAATTCAAAGACTGAGCATTTTTCACAGCTTCGAGAATTTTTTCTTTACTTATCGTAATTGTTCTGACTGTCGATTCCGGAAGTTCATACTTCTTCGCTAAATCACAAATTTTTATTTTTGCATCGTAGTCTTTAATAATGTTAAGTTTACACTCCAAAGATAATGTTTTTCTCTTCTTGTTTAAAGCAAAAGAGTCGGTTCTACTTCGTTTGGATGCCATAGTACTTAGTAAATATCTCAGGTCGTCGCACAACGCACAAAAAAAACACAAAATCGTAACTTATGTGTACCTACGCGCCGATTCCGCACTACACGTATGTGCTTGTTGTAAACTGAACGAATAATAATGCGGGCGGGGGGAGTCAGAAACAAACGCCGCCGCTTGACCTTGACTGCACGGCGTTCAAACAAAAAACGAATAGACGAGAAAATTAAATCGCGTAACTCCGAATTCGCGTAAGTCGAGGTAGCGTAAGTCGGGGTATTACTGTATTAAACATTATATTTTGAACTGATTTCCTGAATTAACATTATTTTTTCGAGTGGTGAAGTTGCATTTTTAAGTGCAACTTTCAATTCTCTTACTATTTGTATCAATGATTTCAAATTTGTAATTTCATTCAATTCTTTGACTTCCTGCAATAAGGTTTGCAGGTCGTCGATGTGGTTTGAATTTGTGTTTGACTTGTGAGTGAAATTTGTGTTCGTGTATTGTGTGTGATTCGTTTTAGATGTTATTTGATCATAGGAAATATTAGGTTTTCTTATTGAGTGTTCTATATTTATGTTTTGATTAGGTAATTGTGGAAAGTTTTGACTATTTTTTTGAATATTCTGAGTTACTTTAGGTGTCAATTGTGCTCTATTTTTGTTTGTGCTATTTGAAATGCTCTCGACATACCTGATCAACTCGGGGTACTGGCTGTAGTTTGCGGTGTGAGGGCCGCCACAGTTTGCGCACTTTGCCGGCGATTTTCCGCAGTGCACTCACTCGATAAATGACCATTTCCGCACTTCACACACTTCGGTGGAAGGTTGCATTGTGTAGATCCATGTCCATGAAGCTGGCATCGGTGGCATTGTGTTGTTGATTGCCTCTTATTATAGGGCTCCCAATTTACTTTGATGTGGTCTATTTCTCTTATTGCTCTCAGTTTCTTGATGTCATTGTTACTTGTTACGTTTATGAGGAATGAATGGGATCGTGTTTTTGATCCCTTCATTTTAATAACTGTTATTTCAGTAGAGTTGATCTTGCTGTATTCGATCAACTCTTCCTTCACTTCTTCTGAGGTGATGAAGCAGGCTGTCTTCAACACAAATTTTTTGTTTTTTGTCCTCGTAACGATTATGTGAAATACTCTATATTATTCCTTCTGAATGATTCCTGAACATTATTGTGGTCTTCAATTTCGCTGCAGTACAGTCTTATTTCTCTTGGGTTGTACTTTACCCAGTATTTGCCAATCATTAGCGTTTTCATTTTGTTATGAAAGTCTTTTAGGTCTTTGAACTGACTTGTTATGATTGGAGGTGGTTTCTGGTTTTTCGTTGTTGTAGTTTCATTGTTCTCTTCTTAAGATGGTGCGATTTCCATCTCGTTCTCATTTTCAAGAAGTCCGAAGCTGTTTTTCAGTGTGATTTCGGGGTTCACTTGGGATGTTTTAGAGTGTTCCATCATCCTCTGTATGATTTCTCCGTCCTTAGGTGGATTTCTCCTTTGTTTCTCTATTCCGGTCGACATGGATGCCATTTGTTTAAATATGTTTTCACTTTTCAATGAGGAAACTCATTGTAAAGTTCGGAGTTCTTCTGAATCTTCGTTATTTTTTCCAATCAGCTGGAGGCTCGTTCCGTATTCCGACTACTTCGAATTACTGGGACGTACGTCGTAGCTTAGACGGGAACTTTTTGACACCGTGTGTCTTGGCTTATAGCACTGTCTGACAATCGTCAATCAACTAATTGGGGCGTGAACCACTTTCATTAATTGACTTTTCAAAACAAAACGCGTATGAATACTAATTAATGAACAAAGAAAACAGAATCTAACTTACATACAGCCACAGACAGCCCCCCATCGGTAAGTACTAAGAGATTATGCGTGGAGAAAAGGCGCAACAACCCTTCGGCAAGTGTAAAATACGGACCCTCACTTTTTATTCCCAGCCTACCGTTAACGCTTACTGTTTCATCTAAATGTAAACAAATGGCAACATCGCTTATAACAAATTTTAACAAATTTTGTGTTAATTTCAATAACTAATAGGTCCATATTATCAGCTAGTGTGATGGCTGCCCTACTTAAAATGGATTTTCTATACGAAACGTAACCGAAATCCAGGATATTGTCAATGATATTACTGCCCCAAAAATTGACAGACACAATGCACACTATTACTGCCCCAAAAATTGACAGACACAATGCACACTCTGCATTAGCAGTGCGTTGGTGATTCCTAGAAAAATAAGAATACCTTACGTTATCTTGATTCTTGGTACGTCTCATGATGAATCATGTGGTATATTCAGTCCTCTCGTTTCTCGTGATATATATATATATATATATATATATATATATATATATATATATATATATATATATATATATATATATACATACATACATACATACATACATACATACATACATACATACATACATACATACATACACACATTTTTAGGGAGTGTTGCAGTAATGATAAGACTTTCAAAATATTTTGGGTTATCGGCAAAAGGTAGGCAGAACTTATTTAAACGACTAATCGTCAGCAATTCTATATTTCGAACGAATTTCGTTATTCTTCAGGAATACTAAAAATATAGATAAGGTGTTAATTAATCAGTTACAATTTGTAGAACCAGGAAACCTGCATCTGACACAAGTCCTTTTTTTCTTTGCCAACAGTTATTTTCAATATAAAGGCGACAGTGCTTAACAACGTAAGATATATAAATGACATGTAAAACAAACTCATAAAGCGAGGTTTAATCATAGAACGTATAGTATGACACATTAACGAACAAATCTGTATTGACACAGAAAACAATCACGACACTATTGTTCTGAGTGTTCTATTTTGAAAGAATTGTAGTTTTTTGTGATTATATTGACATGTTCTGTTTTAGATAAGGCAAGCGTATAGTAATATCGGTCTTGTAGCGATCTTGTAAATTAGTAGTTTGAGTTTTGTTGGTAATGAACTTGTTTTATTCAAAACTGGATGGAATTTACTTGCTATACCTGTTGCTTTGTTTATTGAATGTTTATGGGTTTAGTGAATTTTAGTGTTTTGTCTAATATTACTCCTAAGTATTTTGTGTGATCTGTTGCTTGTATTTCTGTATTTGCGTATTTCATTTTCACTTTTGGTTTTTCTTTTACTTTTGTTGTGAAATGTGTTATGTTTGTTTTGTCGGCTTTTATTATTACTTTCCATTTTGTGTAGTAGTCTTCCAGTGTGTGTATGTGGTTTTGTATGTTGTGTATGTTTTCGTCTGTTTCCCAGCTGATAGAAATAATTGCTGTATCGTCTGCCAAAAGTGCAAGTTCTGTGTTGTATTGTTTTTAGGTATCTCGCTTATATAGTGTATGAACACTATAGGTGATAGGATTGCTCCTTGGGGAACTCAGGCTGTTATTTTCTTTTTGCTTGATAATATATTTTTTATTTTAACTTGAAATGTTCTGTTTTCTAGAAAACTGGCGATCATTTTCGTTAGGTATAATGGAAATTTTGCTTGTATAAATTTTTAAATGAGTGCTTTATGCCACACTGTATCTAAGGCCTTTTCGTTGTCTAGTGTTAATATGGTTGTTACTCTGTTGGTCTTTTATTCTTGTTAGTTGTTATGTTGTGCTTTTGTGTTGTTGAAATCGAATTGTTCTTGTATTGTTTTTGAAATTGATTGTTTTTTGTGTTTATTAATTCTGATTAGTATAATATTTTCTAGAACCTTCGATAGAGTGGGCGGTAGGCTTATTGGCCAATAGTTTTGTGGAAATGTTCGGTTTTTGTTCGGCTTTTTGGATGGAAGTATTATTGCGTTTTTCCAATAAGTTGGGAAATATTGTAATTCTAGACATGTATTAAATATTGATTTCAGAATTATCATCGCCTTGAGTTGTAGATGTTTTATTATTCTGTTTGTGATTTTGTCCTCCCCAGGGTTGTTTATGTAGTTGACTGATTATTCTGTGGATTTCATACGTGTTTGTTAATTCTGTGTGTTGTATTTCTGTTTTTGTTTTGATGTTTGTTTTGTGTGTGCGTTTACGTGTTTTTCTGTGCTATAGTCAGAGTAATTTTCTGTAAGTCTGTTTGTCTTCTCGAAGGTTTCAGCGTTTGCTTCCGCCTTTTCTTGCTCTGATGTTTCAAGTCCGTCACTACTATATATTGGTAGTATGATATTTGCTTCTGTGTTTTTCTTTGAATTTTTTGCTATTTTTCACATTTGGTTTGTGTTTTGTTTTGTTTGTCTCAGTGTTACCTCCCATGCCCTAATTTTAATTGAATTGATTATTTGGTTAATTTCGCCCGTCAGTACTTTTATTTCTAATTTCAGTTCAGGGTCATATCGTCTGTGTAATAGTCGTTTCATATTGTTTTTAGTTTTAATGTGTGTTTTTACGATGTCTGGAATTTTTATTCTGTAATTACACTCAATTTGTATGGTATATTTTTTGTATGCTATTTTATATGTTGTGTGAGTGTTTCTATTTCTTTATTTATTTGATTTGGTGATTGTAGTTCGTTTTTGGAAGAGTGAATTTTGTTTATATTGTTTTTTGGAAATTTTTCCAAATAGTTTTGTATTAGTATTGTTCTTGTGTATTAGATTTGGTGTGTTTTGAGTTTGCTATTTCAATATATACTGGTAGGTGGTCTGAATATAGGGCGTTGATTGTTTCTATTTTGCTTATGTTGATTTTACTTGTTAGTGCTAGGTCAATTGTTGAAGTTTTTGCAGTCCGTTGTATGGATACTGAGTGTAGTTATTTTGTGGGTAGTGTAAGGTTTAGTTTGGAAAATTATTCAAAAAGTTTTGTAATTTCCGTCCTATGGTGTTATTGTCTGCGCAGTTCCAGTTTTTATGTTTTTCGTTTAAATCACCTATTTTTGTGATAAATGATAAGCCCATACGCTTGCCCGTTTGGTTGATTACAGAATAGTGTTTTATTTTGGGTGGTGTTTGGTTGTTTAATTTTGTTTCTTGTATGCAGATTATGTCAATGTCTATGTCTTCTGTTGAATTTTCGAGTTCATTAATTTTTTGTCCGTTGGCGTTTCATGTTAGTCATTTAAGTGTATTTGTGTTTGTGTGGGACATTCTATATTCTGTAAGTTGTATTTTGATGTTATTTCCTGAAGAATTATAATTTTTCCGAAGGTGTTGCTTGTGGTATTTAGTTTCTGATTAGTTCTCTGACTATTTGAATAAGTTCTTTGATATTTCCTAATTGATTCAATACTTTCATTTCATTACTAAGTGTCTGAAAGTCTAATAGTTTGAATTTTGGTTTGTTGTGTTTGTGTCTTCTGGAAAATTGATATTGTGGTTTAAATAATTATGAATATTTTGTGAGTTTGTTGTGTTGTTTTTGTTTACTCTCGCATAATTCATTTGACCTAGAATTGCTCTTACCGATTGGGTAGAGTGTTTTCTGGGTTTCTGGTGCTGTTTGCTTTTTCTCTTCTATCTTCTTCGGGTATGTGTTATTTTTAGAGTCGACGTAGTAACTGCATCCGCTGAACTTGGTTAGATGTGGCCCCTTGTAGTTGGTGCACTGGGCTGGAGTTTGTCCTTTCTTATTTTTACAGTCCCTGGTAAGATGGTGATGGGTGCATTTCACACACTTGGGAATTTGGTAGCAGTTGGAACTGCCGTGTCCAAACTGCTGGCATCTGTAGCACTGTGTGATTTTCTGCCTTCGTGAGAATGGTTCCCAGTTAACTCGCACGTTGTCTTAGATTTGTGACTTCATTTTTGTTCGCTTTTTTTGGGTATTTCACAAGATATGAGTGGGAATGCTCCGCTTTGCCATTCATTTTTGGAGACTTCTGTTATTCCTGGCATTTCGTTTTTCAGGCAGTTTAGAAGCGAGTTTTCATCTAAATGTGGTGCGGCTTTAATCAATATATTATTGGTTTTTTCTTCCCTCAGTGTATATGTGTCAAACTGTATGTTTTCTTTGTTTAGTTCGTTTATTAGATTATTTTCGGATTCTATTGTTTGAGGGAATATTTTTGTTTGCCCATTGTTCAAGTATTCATCTTCCAAATCTTCCAAAAGTTCCCAGAAATCTTTTTCTGAAAATCTCAAAAATGTACGGCCGTTTAAATGACCATCAAAGAAATACGGGCCAAAAACATGGTCGGCTATAATTCCTTTATATACATTAAGACTCATTAATACCAATCCGTTATTGTGAAAAGTCGATTAATCGCTAAAAAAATCGTAAAAATTGTTTTCACCAACTTTATCCAATGCCCATAAATAAAAATTAAGATGTCTTTGAAAAAGTCTATTCAATACAGGCTTTGATGCATCTCGATGTGAAAGGGGATGGTACTTATGTTTTTCAAAATTCTAGACACACTGAACTGTCTTAATCCATTCTCTCGTGCTAAAACTCTAATGCTAGTGTTCTGATTTTCAGTTACCGATCCCAATACCATGAACTGATTTTCATCATCATCGGTGACTGGTTTTGTGGATGTCTTCGTTCGATATTTTACGCTTCCTGTAGCTAGCTCTGAAGGTTTCAAATAGTTTTTCAAGCGTCCTCTTATCAGGATGTCGCCGATTAGCGTACTTCTGTGCATACACTCGTTCTCCCAAAACACAATTCTCAAAACATTCACCGAGTACTAAAATCATGTCAATTCTTTCTGGTATTGAATAATACATTTTTATATACAACTTTTATGGATATTTAGACAAAATAAGTAAACGGTCTGAATAAATTTAAAAACTGATTCACTTTAATTGACAGCAGCCTACTAATAATAACATCAGTTATGGACATTAGATATATACCACTAGAGGGCGTTACATATATATTAGGGTGGGTCGGTTTTGTATGGAAAAAAATAAAATTGTCTAATATATTTTGTAATAGTAAAAAAAACGTGACTCACATGCTTTTATGAACAAATAACGGAAAAAAAAATTTTTAGTTTAATCCCTTCTACCCGCGCATTGAGTTTGAAAAACTGATTTTTTGTTTTTTTTTGAGAATTATTTGAAAATCCATTTCTCGTGGCTCATAGGAAAAACAACTACGTAAACTAATAAAATAAAGTGCTTTTGGACTATTTTTTTTTCATTGAGTAAGAAAAATAAACAAATAATAAGACAAAATAAAAATAAAATATCTTCAAATCACGTTAAAATCTTTTTTACTTTCGAACTTAGGCATAAGCGTTCGTGAAATAATTTTATTCTTAATTAAAGCTTCTCTTGCTGTTTTGTGGCATAGCTGCATTGATGCCTCTGTTACTGTTTTTACAGCCCGCTCCACAGCTTGAGTATGACATGGTAGCCGCAGAAAAAGGACTTCATCATCACAATCATCTAATAACCTTCCGATAGCACCCGAATAAGTATTAGATCCTGTTGTGGTGCCATCAAGTTTTACAAATAAATGTCTTAAGGGCAGTTCATTTAAATGCAAAAGGCATATGATCCATTGAAGTAGTCGGTGTAAACGCTTTTCTAAGAGCCGTATGAATCCGCCGTATTTGCCCGAATTGGTTACCGTCCCATCACAACCTATGGCAAGAGTATCCTCTAGAGACATATTCAGTTGACCTGTTACTGTTTGAAAGATAGCAGACTCCAGCCCTTTTGCAGTTCCATGGCTTGGGACGGCATATCCGACATAAACTGATCCCGGTTCTTTAATTATTGAAATATGTTCTTCCACGGATGTTGAGCGGTATTTTTCCCCCTTTCATAACAATTTTCAGGGTCTTGTCTTTTCGTCCATCAAAAAATAAGGCAGGAAAAATATCTAGTTGGCCGTGAGATAAGGTTTCTTTCCGTGATTTTTGTCTCGCTCGTCGCAATTTCGACTTATCGATTACTTCGTTGTTGATTTTCACATCTTGCAAGACACCAGAAGCGACAGCAGCAGCTGCTCTGTCGGATATCCCGTATCGGTCACAGATAGTTGACAAATTTGTGAGACATGCTATTTTACGTTTTTTTGGTGCTAGTTTTGATGAACTTGAGGGCAAAGTTTGTTCTCCATCGCTACTTTCAGACGTTATTGAGGTATTTGAATTTTCATGAGAAGGGACCGGTTCACAAACGCTAGAACCGTAATAGGATTTAAGCTTAATGTTTCTATCACTCAGTTTTCTTTTCCTTTTACTTGTGAATAAATCAACAGTTCCTATAATCATTTTTCTCTCTGTTCTCTGATCTATTAAAAAAGCTCGTTCTTCCTAAGGAATCTTTTGGTCTTTGGAATATTTGCATAACTCTAAATCTTTACACTTACATGAACTTAAATCAAACGCTCTTTCGGAATTTCTATGAAAATCTTGAATCTTTTCTTCTGACAAACGCTTCAAAGATTTCAATAAATTTTTACACTTCGCGTGGTAACTTTTAATCAATTGTATCACACGATTATGAGATACAGTAGGAATAGACGCTTTGCTCCACAAATATTCAACTTTAGATGACACTTTTTCAGATATCTCATTAATGGATGGCTCTTTTTTTGAATTGTTCTCAAATTTAAGCTGATGTCTTACTAAATTGTAATATTTCATAACTTGTTTGTAAGTGGGTAATTGATTTTCGTTAATTTCTTCCGGAGCTCCAAAAATGGGACAACTTGTGGATTTTCGGGTATTATTTGAAATCTCCATGATGCACAACGTCACAAAACTAACAAAATCTTATTAAAATAGCGAATAAAATAGATAAATGCGTGCGACCTTTCTCCCGGAACTAATTAGGCGTACTGAGACAATGACGCGTGATCGACAGGTTACGCCCTTTTTTCCCACTCCTCCCCCCGCACTATATGCACGATTATTCTAATATTTTGGTTTGATTATTACTTGTATTACGTGTATCTCTGTTTATAAAAATGCTTTATTATTTTACGCCTTGTAGTTTATACAATAAACTCTGATAAAATAAATCAAATTTTAACATTTTTTTCGGATTTTCAAACGTCATGCGCGGCTAATTAATGTTAATATTAATAAAAAATAAATATATACGTTTTTATGTCTCTACCCAGGTCATGTTTTTCCCGCTATTACAAATCAAAATTCGGAAAAAAAGAAAACATATATATATATATATATATATATATATATATATATATATATATATATGTATATATGTATATGGGTCATTGTCAAATTTTGCGCGGGTAAATAGAATTTGGAATGATGAAATTTTTTAAATTAAAACATGTTTATTTGTTACTTATTTTATGTCCGTGTCGGTAAAAAACAACTGAATTATAATATATTATAGTTGGCCGCGATGTTCTATTCATAATTTAGGATTTAATTCAGATTTAGTGGATCAGGGTGCAAAGAATATACAACTCTGTTATCATTAGGTTTTACCGTTTATTATGAAATTAAACAAATCGGTCAAAAATATTTTGGCATTGATATTAAACAGTCTCATATCTTTTAAATATAATTAGATTCACAACAGTCTCTTTTAAGATTAACACTCATTAATCTAAACTTTTAACAACTCTGTTACTTCTCGAAAATTAAAATACCTTAAATTCTACCTAAATCGTCCAAATCTCTGTGTATTAAACAGCTAACTAGAACAAATACCGTATAAATATCTATTTAATTAACATATAGTGATATATATATATATATATATATATATATATATATATATATATATATATATATATATATATATATTTTATTGCCTAGGTTTTCCTAAAAACCTTTACTATGTTCTTCATTTTTCGGGACATAAAAGTAACAGAGTTGTAACACAGTAACATAGTTGTTTTTTTTATTGTAGCTTACGTAAATATTTGCACTTCGGTGAGCTAGAGATCGGAATCACTAAACTAATAAACTTTAATACTAATCAAAATGAACTTATGACTGGAATTTACCAATCTAGAGTAAGTTTTATAAAAATAAAAATAAGATTATCTTGGAAGATGATAAATGTTTGAAGTTTGGAGAGTAACTGAAAAATTGTTGCTTATTTCTCAAATATATCTGTAGGAGTATCAAATTGGTAGTATACCCTTTTACCTTTGCAGACTTTTTTTGGGTTCCGGAACAATTGCAAGTAAATTATCAAAAGGTTCATAGGATAAATCAGTCGCAACTAATTTAAATTTAGTTGCAGTGTTGTCCATAGACTTGAAGAACATAATTTTAACCTCACCATCTTCTTCTACTTCAGACAATGCCTTACCCAGATAGATGTAGTCCTGTTTTGCTGGAAACTTTCACTAAGACGCAAACACCTTTTTTATTTTATTAGCATGAATATTTTCCGTCTCAATCGAGGCATCTTCATTTTCCTTTGATGTGCTGGGTTGTTCCATTAAATAGGTGGTAGAAGTATTTTCTTTTAAAGATATTAAAGGGGCATCATCATCGCTCATCAGAGTCTGAGTTATAGACAACTTTGTAGAACCCTGTTGTTCGCTTCTGACAAAGGTTGCTTATATCGGGACAGAATATTTTTGTCGCAATTGGAGGGAGTTGATTGTTCCACTACAGTTTTCAATGGAACGTAGTCCTTGGGATTCAAGCAACTGCAAAAGCCGCGCTGACAAAAACAGCTTAAATTTTTATACTTAAGAACTCCAGGCTCCTCAGTGAAAACTTGATGAACTTTCATGGTACCTAATAATGGTAGGATATTCTCCGGGATCTGTGTTGAACTCTGTTCAATATCCTCATTTGTTATCAGATGTAGCCTCACTTTACTGACGTCTTTCATAGCAAGATTTGTGGATGCATAGAGAAATTTGTGGCATCAGGTATATCACTTCCATGTGCAACAAGTTCGTCAGCAGCCCTTTTAAAAAACCGCCAATTCCATCTGCTGCACCCTTACCATGAGCCGCTTCAAAAAAATTCCATGTAACTTTGGTAAACTGGTAGTCAAAGAATAACTTTGTGCATATCAGATAAAAGTTCTGTTTTTGGCGGTATTGAGTAGCTGGGCCATCGGAAAATACATGCAGAACATTTGCCTGCGGAAATTTATCATGAATTGAAGCAAAGATGGGATGGAGGTGAGCCCATATTGCAGCTGGATTGTGCAAAAGGTTTCCAGACACGGTACAAAACGATGACACCTCTATTTTACTATCTGAACCACGGCTGTAGATTACTCCAGTGTGCAAGGATACTTGATTTCGTGAGCCACCAAAATGATGAGATTGTACCTCTTCAAAACATTTACAGTTATAATTTTCACTGAAATCAATATGCAATACTATTTCGTTCGTGGCCAACTCATCTATGCATTTTCTGTAGTTTCTGTACTGTGTCTTGATGTAATATATATATGCCTTTTAAATTCCTTTAGCGTAATTTCAATCTTTTCCATTAAAGCCTTTACTGTACTTTCTGTGTCCTCTTTGACGTTTTTAGAAACTTTAATTTTCTTTCCAGACTTCTCTATCACTTCAGTTTTAGTTATCCATTGAGGACATTTTACTATGATTTCGTCTTTTGACGTATCATAAGCTATTATTTTTGATTGGCATACAGAACAGATTTCTGTCATACATGCAAATGAATCTGGATCGCATACTTGGTCTACAATAATCTTATTACGATCCGAGGTTGGTATAACTTTGTTTTTACACAAAGCAAATGCTAAGTATTGGATATTAGTATGAATTCGACATAAACATGTTTCTCTTGCAGCAACAGTAGGACGTACAACATTAAATGGTCGGTATCGTGTAAAAGTTTTATAACTGCATCTCAAAGCAGGATTTTCTCGTTTAAAAGATACATAAAGGTTCTTCATATTATCGAGTAAGTAGCGTTTCTGCATTTTAGTTTTCTTTAGAGATACAGTTTCCTTTTTGCCGGCAGTTGCCCTTGAAATATCGTCGCGATCGAAGAATTCCTTGATTTTAAAACTTATAACCTTTTCTTCAAAAACGGGTTGTTTTTTCCGTATGTAACCTTGATCCACAGCAAGACATTCTTTTATGATTTGTATTTTCTGCCTAGAGCTTTTAACGGTCTCCTCTTCAAATATTTTTTTGAATAGCATATTTTTCCCGCCGATTTTTTACATTTTTATAGCGTTTTTTAATAGCATTTGATAAAATCTCATATTTCTGTTGATTCGCTTGACTGCCATCTTCATTTTGAAATCTTTTTCGTTTTTCTTTGTTGTATCGTTTTTTGTACTTTTCGTATCTCTTGTTTACCGCCTCTAATTGTTCTTTCAATTTAATGTTATCTCTAAATAGCTTAGATCTGTTTCTTTTTACTTGCTTTCTGCCTCGAACTGCCGCTGATGGAAACGACGATAAGCTCTTGAAATAAGGTGAACTTCATCTGTATTGGCTGGACTATTTGAACGAGGAGGTGTTGACTCTGGAGTGTGCATAATAACATTGAGAGCTCTGACTTTATCTCTACGTCTAGCATTCGCAGATCGCCATTTTTTTTTAATGCTCGATGTTCACGTGTTGTTAAATCTCGTACTAAGCGTTTGTTTGCATGGTATCTTTCTCGATCTTTTCTTTTGGTTTCTGCTTCCTTTTCGGGGTTATTTTTGCGCTGCGCCGTTCCCGGTATCGTCGCTGCTTCTCAGCAGGCGTTAGAGGCATCTTGAAAGCGCAAACGACGCACAATGTCCTACAACATTGATATTTTGGGGTTATTTATAGTTATACACAATTTATTTGTATGTACCAAGCTCATTTATAGCTTGAGACAAACGATCATTAAATAAATAGAACTCTGAAAAATGAAATTACAGACAAAATTAAAGAATTTAAGGGCTTATTCAACTCTGTTACCACGCGCTAGTAACAGAGTGGTAAATTTTACATTTCATTACACATAAATAATAAAATAAAGCGTTAAGTAAAATATTTCATTCGGCTATCACACATATACCCCTTACAAAACACACTGAACGTAAAATAATGATAAAACCATTCATTTACTTACGTGAACAGGTAGGTAACAAAGTGGACGCGCAATAAAAACACGCAGCTCCTTCAACACCTCGCGGTCGAGTGTCAAGCGACGTACGCTTCCCCCCCACCTGCCGAACTACCACGATGAATGCAGACATCCCGCCCAATATAAATAGTGTGGATAATAGGGCCATCCTCATTTTGAGGAGTTACGAATTAGTTGGTAACATAGCGGTACAGTCCATTCCAGACCATACTTGGGACAAAGTATAGAAAATCATTTTAAAATAAAATTTTAATGCTCACTGGTTTTAAAACATATTTTTAAAATATTTATAATACTCCGTTTACGGTAACAATTTATTTTAAGTAGGTTACTATACTAGAAAATGCGGTTACTTGATCTTTAGTATAACGAAATACTACATGGGACAGGTACAGTTTGGAAGGAAAATCATTCTGTTACCAGAAATGACCACAATGTTACTTTAAGAAAAATAATAAAATATCTAAGCTGAGTTTTTATTTCATTAATGGATGTTTACAAATACGATATAATTTGTATTAATGTATAATTTGTTAGGAGGTTTTGACTTCATTAATAGTAAAATATAAAAAAATGTTGAGGGACCCGTTTACCTGCGCAAATTTTGACAACGACCCATATAGGTTTTTGGTTGTTGGATATTTCAGGTAGTCGGTATATAACTGAAGTTTTGTTGTTTCATTTAGACGTTTCGGGGGCTTCTTTACCTCCTTCTTCGGTAATTTAATTAAATGAAGGTTCTATAATAAATACAATACAATAAATTTAAATAAATAAAAACAAAAAGGTAAAATTATGGTTCTCTACAATTAAAATTTAACTTATCAGAAAATCTCACCTCTTTGTTTTGAACGAACGATCATGTGTCAATGTCGCTTTCGGAAGATACGTGCTACTTGTCTTTTTCGCGCTGTCATTGTTTTCTTCTTTTAATGTGGTCTTATGAATAGTGGCAAGTAAAGTTGGCTCAAGTTTTTTATATCTTGTTTGTCGTTTACTGTTCTGTCTATGTTCGTTTGTATATGTATCATCTCGTATATTTCTGTTTTTTTCATTTTTGGTTCTATTTGTAGTATCTTCGTGTCTTCATATTTGAAGTCATGTTTGTTCGCATTTTTATGTTTATTTAGTGCTGTTGAAGCGTTTTCCGTGTATTTGTGGGCGTTCAGTCTGTCTTGTAGTCTTTGGGATGTCTGTCGGACAGGTTTGTTAACATTTCAAATTATTTAAATTAATAATTATTTAATGTTTCATTCCAGATCTTTATCATTAACTAGCGGACCCGACAGACGTTGTCCTGCCATGACATTCCAAGCTATCAGGATAAACGAATTAATGCATATACAAAAATTCACTCAAGTCGATCCAGCCGTTGAGTTGCAGTATATTAATAATAAATTGAAATTGAAATACTATTAACTCTACGTAAGTTTCAGGTGGCTAGTCCCTTATGATGAATAAAATCTAAATTTCTGATTTAATTTTTGAATTAACGTAAAATCAATATGACTTATTTCTAATTGTAAATTCCTGATTTCAATTTATTTCAAAATTAAATCAGAACTTCCTCAATTTCTGAAATAATTTTGAAATGTCAGAAGGCATAATTTCTACTTGAAGTCAGAAATTTCCAAATAGAAATGATGCATTTTGATATTTCGTCCATTTCAAAATTGATTTAGAAATTAAGTTATCACTCTTAATAATGGGATAACCGCCCAGAACATACTCGTTTAGTTAATATGTTAAGTTTCACTCAGTGAAACTTAATCTGAATGTTATATAATATATTATATCGTTAGGTAGCTCTTTGCACATTTGATTGCCTGCCACGACCTGTCAGGTCGTCTTCTCCTCGGCATTGTAAATTGTAATCAATATAAGTGAGAAAAGATCTCGCGCACTTAGAGGTAAATTGTCACTATCACAAAAGGTCAAAAAAAAGAGCACATAATTTGAAATGTCACTATGACAAAAGATCACCAAAGTAAAGAAAGTTCTCGCGCACGTAGCGGTAATCGCCACTCACGAATATAGAAGGATGCACTCTTTGTATGAGGTATCGATCGACATAGACTCTATGTCATAGAGGATAGATCGATACATTAGTTGGTTGTCAAATGTCAAATATTATGGTAGCTTTCAGAATTTAAATTTGTGAACAACCTTAGGATTTATCAATCTATATGGAAATAATCTGATAGATATTAAACAACTGTAGTTAGCTAAAATTTAGTTCATTTTTTAACCCCTAAGAATAAATATGTAGTAACAAAGATATAAAAATTCTAACTGGTTATTCATTTTAAACTATTCTCTCAATTTGATTTCTGAACGAATTTCGGACACATATTTAATACCGAGGTGAATTGTTACCGATTTGTCGGCACAATAATCAATTGCCGGATCATAGTGGAATGCAGCTCGTTCAAGAATCACAGAAGCACTGCGTCTGCGGATTCGCTCAATTTCATTATGTCGTGCTTGCTGTTGTTGTGATTGATGTGCACGAACTTGTTGCATTCTGAGCCTATTTACTTCATTGCCACTGACTAAAGAACGCAATTCTGACATAGCAATACGACTATTTTCTTGATCTGTCTCTCTCTGGTCATCAGTGCGGTTAACACGTGAGGTAGCTCTTCGTACATTTGGCTGACTGCGACGACCTAAGTCAGGTCGTCTTCTCCTCGGCATCGTAACGTAATATAATAAATTAAAGTGAAGAAAATTCGCGCTCACTTAACAGTAAAGTGTCACTATCACCAAAATATCAACAAAACAAGAGCACACTACTTGGAATGTCACTACCACAAAGCATCACAAAAGCAAAAAAATTCTCGCGCACGTAGCGGTAATCGTCACTTACAAACATAGATGTACTCATAAAATATCGCAACCATGATAGTAACACAAATTTGTTAATAGGAAAACTTTTTTCCGTGTTTTGAGGTTAGCTCCGTGGTTGTCAAATATTATGGTTGCGTTCTGAAACTCAAGTTGTGACCAAACTTAAAGATTTATTAAACTTAAAAAAATTGTCTGATACGGTAACAACTGAAGTTACCTAAAATAAAGTTACGCAAATTTGAAAATTGATTGAAAATCAGTACTACTGATGATTTATTACATTTTGTGACTATCCGATTCTGTCACGTTCGCTATTTACTTTTGTTTAGTTTCGGAACACGACATCAAATCCTCCAAAGCGCACGAGAATAATTTGATATGAACTTTATAGGATAGTAGTAAAGTTCAAATTGACTCCACATTTTATTTAGAAACGTTTGTATGGGAAATAGAAAAGTGCTGTTTTTAGAGTTTTCCCGGCAATTATTCGATTTTTTCTCGCCTTTTAAACCTTCCCTGGAACTCCACGAACATTTCAAGACTGAGATAAGATAAATCCGTTCAGCCGTTTTCGAGTTTTAGCGAGACTAACGCACAGCAATTCATTTTTATATATATAGATTGAGTTTTGGTTTCGGTTAATGCTTATCATTTCGTCAAATAATCTTGTTTTTGGGTGATTCTCTTCTTGAAATTTTCGTGTTTTTGTAGTTGAATTTATGTTTCTGTTGTTTTCCATATTTTGTGCGAAGGAGTGAAGTTTTTCTTGGCATATTTATTTCCTTTTTGAATGGTTTTCCAGGTTTTGTGTTGTTTGGTCGATGTAATTACTTTCGTAATTTTTACATGAGTTCTGATACACCACGTGAGTTTTTTTATTTTAAGGTGTCTCAGTTTTTAATTTACAGAAACATTAATTTAGCAGGTTATTAGCATTGATTATATCAAGTATGTGCTACTTCAATTTTATGTTTTTTACATTTTTGAATTTATAAAATAGGTCGATTTCCCCTAGCAGTACACACTTTGTACCGAATGGTCGGCAATCGTTGCATACGTCTTGAAGAAGATTATCCACAGCATTCAAAGCGTAATAACTTACCATGGTAACTTCATCTCAAATTATCAATCGAACATTCCTTAATAGCGTGGCTTCTTCGCTTTGTGCAGTTATCGAAGAATGAGAGTCCAGTCCAAGATTCAGAGGTAATCTGAACGCCGAATGAGCCGTCCTACCATTCTTCAATAAAAATGAAGCTATACCTGTAAAAGCCACGCCTATAACAGGAATATTGTGGGAAGTCAAGGTCGAAATTAAGGTATTGTACAAATAGGTCTTTCCTGTGCCTCCGCTGCCTTGCAAATAAAAATACCTTGGAAGTTATGAAAGAAAAGAATTAACCGCATTCACAACCACATCGAATACTTTACGCTGCCCAGAATTCAACTCTTGAGGGTTAAGTATTTCAATATCACCAATGTTTTCGACAGGATCTTCGTCGATATCTAGCAGATCTTCATCGGCCTCTGCATGATAATCGGGGACATTGAAATTCCTTGCAGTCTTACCCAAATAATGTAAAATGCGTATGAGAGCTTTCTTTTTATATAGGCGTACGGAAAAACCGAATCTTCGATAATCCTCACTCATATATTCCTTGAAACTGTCTCACAAAGATAAAGGACGTCCGACTTCGCAAAAACATAATAAATATGCGAACAATTTGCGCATACTACCGGGCATATCCACCAGGGCAGCATGTTGCAAGGTTCTTTTCCATTCTTCGTCAGAACAAATCAAATATCTTTGTTGAGCAGCTTCTTGGAACGTATTTTAAACTATACCGTTTACTGTGAGGAGATCTCGAAACGATTTGGGTCCAGGTGTGTGGAGCAAGAGAATTCGAAGGTCAAACTTTTCTACATGTTTCGGACTGATGGTATACATCCGCGGAATGACATTACATTTTCGTTGTCTTTTATGCCAACAATTCTTCGAAGTATTGTAACGGAAAAACAACAGAATTTCAATATATATTTATTCGCTTCCGAGTTCTCTGTCTTCAGTTGGAAAAAGGCTTCTAAAATAGAAAGTTTACTCTTGTTGTTCTGCAGCGCAATCTCCTCTTGGCCGTCATTGAAATACACCGTACATTCTCCTGGTAGATGAACTGGCAACCTGAAGATTGAATGACTTTCCAAGAATTGGAAATTCCAGCAATCTCCAGGCTGCCTCTCCCGACGAAACATACCGTGATTCAAGAAACACACTTATTTCGTCGAAAATTATTTCATTTTCCACCCGAATAACGGCGGCATTCTGACCTTTATTGATATATTTGAAAATATATTTGCAGGCCATGCATGACATTGAAACACAATTCTATGTTAATGTGGCTTTCGTATTTCAAACATAAATACGGATTGTGTGGCACTACGTCACGATTATCACCTCTTTGCACCTCACCGTTACGCCGATTTAAAACCGCGAATTACTAAGCCAAAAAGACGCGTATCTGCTTCCGGAATCTCGGAACAAATATACTTGTCTACGTCTTCTGTTTCACTCGGCACGGTGCACCCCCATTCTTTACCTACTCCCGCAGTTTATCCTCATCACACAAAGTCAAAAGGCAATGCATGTGAGGTGAACCCCGTTTTTGGATTTCGATGACATAAACATACGCTACAACTGTACCGAAAATTTTGCTTTTTAAAACATCCTCGAAAAAGGCTTTCCTTTTCTGTTCAAAAACGCGAGCAATTAATTCCGGTCGATCTTGTTGATTCAATAAATTAGAGCCCGAATTCTCTTTGTTTTCTCGCCATTGAGGATTGCAAGTTGAAATCACGAATAAAGATGGTTTGCCGTATTTGCAAACAATCGCCATAGCGTCCTGATAATTTTGAACCATATACCTCGGACCGCCGGTGAACGTGCTCGGTAAAATTACAACGCGACCCGCTCTAGTTTCGTTAGTTTCAAGATTATGTACATAATGTTGCAGTCCAACGTAACTTTCAGCACGCAGTCGAGATTGATTTACACGGTTGTAATTCAATTTATCACCTTCTAACTCGACGTATTATCGACAATTACTCGACGTAGTTGACAAAGTTTTCCGCACTACAAAATAGAGTTGAATTCCCCCGCACGTCGCATAAGCCGATAGCAGTCGAATTCTCTCTTACTAGCGCAAGTTCTGCGGATACACTGGTGTCTCTCTAAATTCATGGACCAGCCCAATTCGCCGTGAAGAAAAAGGAGCGGATAACAAACGGGATCAACGATTGGAGACAATTTCGGAATGTCCATGAAGCCAGTTTGTCTGTAGTAAACGCGTACTTGTCCGGGTGGTGGGACTTCACCGTCAAAACTGCGGAATACAGCGCCGATTTCGTTTAAATTAGAAGGAGCTGCGAGAACTTTCCGATCCGTACCGGGTATCGTATGAAAATACAGCACCATCCGGGAAACACGGTCTACGCCATGCGCGATCTCTTCGTTTCGTATTAACTGACCGAACGAACAATATTGTTGTGCGAAAGGGTTCACTGTCCGTAAAACAGAATCTATCTGTTCCAGTAAATCCATTTCGCATCCTCTACTTACGAGCATTAGCTGCTCGTTCCTGCATGGTCTCTCCTGCATCTAAGAAGTACAGAGATCCAAACTGTACATTAGATGTATCGATGTTAGATACGGTGTGGTATATTTGACCTGATCTAACCACATCCGGAGCGCCTTGGCCTTATTCTGTTCTTTGAGTAGCCTTCGTACAGCCGAATGCTAGTAGGGTGTTATACTTACGAATCTCCTTGATGAATTTCGAAGACTTTGGGTGTGAGGTGGTCAATAGTGCTGTAAGTAAATCTGGATAGTTGGTGTTGTGTACTGGAATTCGAAGAGATCCTTTTTTACAACACAATGTGTTCTCAGCGCTAAAAAATAGAGCTGCACAAAATGTGCACTGCGAACGCATTTCACCCAAGTAATGTAAATCAGGTTCAGTTAGTCCGATGGCGCCTTTGTGTGCGTTTTTGATTTGGCCAAACTCGTTGGTACCTTGTCTTTCTATAGCGATAACCGGTTTGTTAATTTCGCGGTTAACCGATCTTTTACTAACGGCGATATTAATGTCTTTATTCGAGGTCGCGTTAATATCATCTTCGGCAATGATAGCCCGTACTTCGATCGATGGTGAAATTGAGACATTAGAAAAAGCCAAAACAGCGAACGATTCATCGGCGACATTAACAACATTAACAACGACAGGGAAGAGCGTATATGGAGTTCCCCATTTATGGAAAACTAATAAATAATTACACAGATTGTTAAAGTTGTTGAATCGCAATATACACGCTGTACCATCTATATCTGTGCGACGTCCCCTTTCATCTCTAGAATGAGAATCAAAAACAAAGAAAAAAGAATCTAACCTAAATACAGCCACAGACAGCCCCCCCGGTGGTAAATACTGATAAGTTAAACGTGGCGAAAAGGCGCAACAACCCTTGGGCAAGTGTAAAATACGGACCCTCACTTTCTATTCCCACCCTACAGTTTACGCTTACCGTTTCATCTAAATGTAAACAAATAGCAACACCGTCTATGACAGATTTATTGTAAATTTCAATAACTAATAGGTCCATATTATTATCCGCTAAAGTGAGGTGCCCTAATTAAAATAGATTTTCTATATAAAACGTCACCGAAATCCAAAATATTGTCAATGGTATTACTGTTCCAAAGATTTACAGACACTATTTGCGAATAAACCAATGCACATACTGCATTAGCAGTGCATTGGTGATTTCTAGAAAAGGAAGAATATCTTAAGTTACCTTGATTCCTGGTACCTCTGATGATCAGCCACGTTGAGTCCTCATTCCTCTCTCTTACAACACTCGATGTATTAGGTAGATTAGCTGCTGAGAACAATTTGATTGAATAAATTTATGAATTAACGAATATTTGTGTGTGCGTGTGTGTGTGGATTAGGTCATACATATTTTTATATATAAATAAGCACGTCTGTATGTGCTATATGGAATAAGACAGTAGTTTCGAATAAGGATTTGTTAAAAATCAAATATACATTCAAGAAAAATTTTATAGAACTCACCATAAATAGGTTCCGATACAGACGTTTGAGTCTCTTCTAAAGCATTATTTTCATTCCGAGAACTTGCCCCTTTACCTGAAAGTTTGTTACCATATTATTGAAATAACAGTTATTAAATTATTATGTATATATATATATATATATATATATATATATATATATATATATATATATATATATATATATATATATATATATATATATATATATATATATATATATATATATATATATATATATATATATATATATATTTCAAATTCGTCGTTTTTTACCTGTCGGTCGTATTACATACAGATGTTTGTTTGTGGTATAGCAGGTGTACTAGACTAATTAAACGTTGAATAATTAAAGGTTCAATGAACGTTTCAATGGAGTTTCCATCTTCTTCAGCTAAAATTTGAGACAAAAAACCTTATTAAAATTGAGACTGGGACAATTAGACTTGAATGAAGTTGAAAGAAACATTACAGGATAAAATACAAAACTATAAAAGCAACAAAACAAAAGAATAAAAGAAAAATTGTATCTCACCGGAATATTCGTCGGTAGTTTTCACATCACTGTTGGAAAAGGAAGGTTTGAGTTATGCGATATGTAGCGGTGCGCATGTACCTATAGTATTATAATAATGGGGTATATATTGAACTTAGACCCTTTATATCCGTTTTGTTGTTAACTGTGTTATCTATGTTCATTTGAATAAAAATCATTTCTAGCATTTCTCGATATTTAAGATTCCTCTCCGCTGTCAGTATTTTAGTTCATCCGTAGTCGAAATCGTGTTTTTCAGATTGTTTGTGCTTGTTCAGTGCGGTGTTTGCGGTTTTAGCATATTTATGGCCTTTTAATCTGTCTTGTAGACGTTGAGCTGTTTGTCCGATGTATACTTTATCGCAATCCTTGCATGGTATGCTATACACAAGGTGGGATCTTTTATCGATTGGAATTTTGCTCTTCAGATTGGTATACAGTTGTCTGATTTGGTTCTGCGTTTGGTGTGCTATCTGTACGTTGAGGAGTTTCAAAATGTTGATCACTTTGGGTGTTAAGTGTGTAACGTATGGCATCGGTATATATGTTTTTCTATCCGCTGAATCTGGTGTGTTAGTTCTTTGCACTGTGTTGTATGTCCTATGTACCCGACTCTTTAGGCTTTTCTGTATTATATGTGTAGGGTAATTGTTGAGTGTTAATAGTGTATATATATAAATATATATATATATATATATATATATATATATATATATATATATATATATATATATATATAT
This sequence comes from Henosepilachna vigintioctopunctata, assembly GCA_030704895.1. Lineage (NCBI taxonomy): Eukaryota > Metazoa > Arthropoda > Insecta > Coleoptera > Coccinellidae > Henosepilachna > Henosepilachna vigintioctopunctata. The sequence goes on from JARQZJ010000013.1 coordinate 688,542, forward strand.
ATATATATATATATATTAAAATAAATTAAACTCTTGGCTTAATGTTTCACGATTTATTTAACAATATGTATAGTCAACATGTTTCGAGCGTTAGCTCATTTTCATTGTTGAGTGTTAATAGTGTATATATTAAAAATATATATATATATATATATATATATATATATATATATATATATATATATATATATATATAAAATTATATTATATATATATATATATATATATATATATATATATATATATATATATATATATATATATATATATATATATATATATATATATATATATATATATATATATATATATATGTATATATATATATATATTAAAATAAATTAAACTCTTGGCTTAATGTTTCACGATTTATTTAACAATATGTATAGTCAACATGTTTCGAGCGTTAGCTCATTTTCAAGACTAAACTACTATAAGAGACGTACAACAAATTTATATCTACAAAATGGATGTGAGTAGGGAGGATAGTTGAAAATCTAATTTTTCATTTACAATTTCTTCTTTTCTCTTCCAAGAACTGCTAATTTCAATTGCTTCCAGAAGGTCTAAACGTTTACCTTTATTACCTGAGTGTAGGCATTTAGTTTTATCAGAATCTATGAAGTGATTAGAGCTAATACAATGTTCTGAGAATCCAGTTTTATTAACATTGTACAAAATCGACCTTTTATGTTCATCAACCCGAGTTTTTATTTTTCTTCCTGTTTGGCCGATATAAAATGCTGGACATTCATTACAAAAATCTTATAAATACCGCTTTTGTCTTCAACATTTGTCTTTTCTTTATTATTTACTAAAAGTGACTTAATATTCCTTTTGTTTGTACAAATGGTTTTAATTTCTCTCTTCTTAATCTTTCGCAAATTTTTTCACTCAGATGAGGTATGAAATTAATAAAATGATATTTTTGTTCGTTTTTAATAATTTGAGATGGATAAATTGAATCTAAAAGAATTTTTTGTTGTTTTTTTCTTATGAGATTATCTATTATATTTTCGTCGTAACCGTTATTTTTCGCTAAAAGTTTCAAAGTTTTCACTTCTTTGTTGAAATTTTCTTCGGAAAGCGGGATAGTCGTGAGTCTATGTATAAAAGAATAAAAAGAGCTGAGTTTAATGTTAAGCGGTTGACTGCTATCTTTAGGAATTAGGGTATCTGTGCATGTAGGTTTTCTGTATATATCAAATGTTAGAGAATCATCTTTCCTAGTAATGGTCAAATCTAAAAAGTTTAATGTTTTTTGGTCATTTTCTATTTCTTTTGTGAATTTAATGGATGTATAAAATGAGTTGATATATTTTAAAAAGTTATCCAATTGTCTGTCGGACCCACTCCAGATACAGAAAACATCATCCACATACCGTCTCCAAAGAAAAACGTTTTTTGTTAGCGTGATGTTAGAGCTGAAAATTTTTTTCTCTAAACTATTCATAAAAATTTCACTTAGTAGGGGTGATAAAGGTGAACCCATAGGTAGCCCGTCTAACTGTTGATAAACCGTGTTATTAAATTTGAAATAACTTTGCTTCAAACACAAGGACAATGCTGACATTGTTTCTTTTTTAATTACTTGTGAAAGATCATTGTTGAGATCTAAAGTGCTATTAACCTTCATAAGACCGACTCTAATAACTTACGTTCATGACCAAGTGGGGTACTCCTGTACCCCACAAATTTTTTTGTCAGTTTCGATTGAAGAGACAATTAAATGTATTTAAAATGTAAACTAAATTTAAATCTGGAGTTTTATTCAGATTTATTGATTATAATATTATAAAAAATGTAATTACTAACATTTATTACAAATGTGGTGAGCTTTTGAATGATCCTTGCAGACGTTTTTATTGCACTTGATGCATCGATTCCGACTCTTCCTATCTTTTTTTCTGTCACAAAGATGACATCTGCCAATTTAAGGCATAGCAGGATCAGGATTAACGGGTTCTTGCGTAACTAGTTCCGGAACGACAAGCTCCATGTTTCTCCTAATGTTCAATTGCAAATTTGTATTGGTGGTGTACCTTCGTATTATGTTCCTCTTCCCCAATTCCTTTCCCAACTCTAATAAAAAGATTCTTCTATTATCCAGGTTCCCTTTTTGCCAATCGGGGTACTTGTTTATCCAGAGTTTGTAGGAGTTAATTCCACCTATATCAAGAAGATGGTAAAACATTACCATTGGCCAACGGTTTGATTTTCGTTGAGTCGTGTACTCTTTCGCCAATTTATCGCTTGTATCCACAGCACCTTTAGTCTTATTATAATGTAAAATAATGTGGGGATTGTGGTTAACAGTTTCTCCTCCAGTTTGGTCGTCTTTGTGCTCAGTAGATAATAAAATGACTGCAGTTTTCTTTTTCGGTACATACGAAACCATAGTTTTATCTTTCATTAATGGAAACATACTTGAAAATTCTTTTTTATATGTAGCAGGAAGTAACTCCTTGGGTATAAATGTCTTGTTTTTTCTCAAAGTACCACATAATGAAAGATTCTTCTCTAGAAGTTTATCAGCTAATTCTAAACTTGTGAAGAAATTGTCTGTAGTTATTCCGTGGCCTTGAGGTAAATGTTCCACCATGTCCAGAACAACTCTTTGACCCTGACCCTTTTCAGCTATGTTGCCTACCTTACCTAGAAAAAGTGATGACCGTGAAAACGTGAATTTAGGGTGCAACGTAAAATAAACTTACCTAAATATACTTGCATATTATGGGTATACGCTGTACCGCAATCTGCCAGTGCCCAAATTTTCAGGCCATATTTGTCAGGTTTACTCTTCATATATACTCTAAATGGAGCTCTTCCACGAAAAGGGACCAACTGTTCATCGACACATAAGTGATCTCCTGGATTGTATGCACGTTTGCAGTTATTCACGAAGTTATCGTAAATCTCTCGGATTGGGGCCATTTGTCTGTTGCTCTCCTTTCTGCTCTAGTCTCGTAGTTATCAAAACGTAGGAAGCATAAAATCTGCTTGAATCTATTTCGAGACATTACAGCGGATATTACTGGTCGACAAAATACAGGATCCTGACTCCAAAGCATTGTAAGTGGCTCCTTTGAGCTATGAAGAGCCCCCAAAATAAACAAGAGACCGATAAAAGCTTCAAGTTCCTCTTCTACAATAGGCTCAAATTGTACATTCTTATTTCCATACCATGCTTGGGCTTTTCTGTTTGTTTCGGTGATAATTGTATTTTTAATTTCCCCGTCAAAAAACAAACAGAAGGTCTCTCGTTTGCTAGTAAAAAATGAACTGTAGGGCGTTAGTCCTGCTGCTGTCTTTTGAATATTATGTTTTGCCCGTTTGACCCGTAAATTATACGGAATTTTAGACCACAAAGTTCCATCTCTCGCTTTATATAAAGGTTCATCACATACCACATTGTTAGTTTCAGCCACTCCTCCAAATCATTGCTTTCAGGACATTCGTTTTCTGTTATCATATCATCCACTTCCGTCACAAAATCATTTTCTTCAATATCACTTGCACTCTCATCTAATACACTGTCTATATAAAACTCGTCCGATTCTAATATTTCTAAGAGTTGTGCATCAGTGAGTCCTTTTCTTGCAGCCATATTTTACGTAAAATAAATACTGTTTACTATAAAAACACTACTCGCTCCGAAGAATAACAAACAACTGATTTTGCCTGTCGATCCGACAAGTCAGTTGCAGGTGTTAAGGACGCTGCGCCGACGCGAATGACGATAAATAACTGATTGTTACTAGGTAGGGTACACGCATACCCCACTCGATCTCCTTCGGCGGCCTTTTTTTGCATACATAGAAGACCAACAGGGGTACAGAAAAACCCCATCTCAAAATTATGTCGTAATTCAAAAACTACAGACAGGAAAGATATGAACAATGTTGATAATTGAAGCTACAACAATGATTTGAAGATAGAATATTGGAGAAATTGATACAAACTTTTTTCCATGAAGTTACACACAAAATTATCACCCTGGTGTACACCTGTACCACACTCGGTCTTATGAAGGTTAATGATTGTACTAATTTCATTAAAAATTGATGATATTCCCGGTGATAATGCCACTCCTTTTTGCTAGGCGTTGCTTTTAATGAAGATAACTTATTATTAAAATCAACTCGGCATTCACTATGATAATAGATTTTTGAGCCAGAAAAATTATCCAATTTATTAGAAAAATCTGTAAACTCTTTATGACTTTCAATATTAGGTTTGACACTATCTTTAAATTGCTGAACATCAGCTGCATGAAGCGGAAGCATTCTCGATCGCATTTTTTTCTTCTTTTTATTACAAAATATACAAACAACTTCGTTATCATTTTTACCAGCAATATTATCAGTCGAAATATTAACATCTTGAGTTACAAAATTATTATCACTAACTTCTGGTTCAAAAACGTCAGAAATATCTTGGAGAGTTGCAGATTGTAGATCTATTGATTCACAAATTGGAACTGGCTGAGATGTCGTGGGAGATTCTGTGGATACAGACTGTAAATGAGATTCATTTTCAGATGTCGAAGGTTGTGTTTCTGTGGACTGGGATAGTAAAATTAGTTGAGATAAAGAATCTGTTGACGGAGACTGTGGATCAGGTAGTTCAGAACTCAAATCTCGTATCGACGACAAGGTTGAAGATGAGTTGCTTGTAATTACAAGCAACTACAAAACTCCCTTGTTTTTTTCCTTTTTTTTTCAGCATTCAATGGTTGAGAGGTGAAATATTTTTTCATAAGACCTGTAAATATCTTGTAACATACTCTGTGATAACCACTCTCGGTGTATTCACGGGGTAAACTGTACTTTAGGTTATGTATTTTTCGTAATTTAAGAATAGTCTGGCATTTTTTTAAAGTTTCCTCGGAAAATATTATTATATGTTCATCACTTTTCTTACAAACAAAGCAAACTATTTTTTCGTCACTCATGATAGCACTTTATTACAACTGATCACATTTATATTATAAACTGCACAGAAAAATAATACATTTATTATGAGCATAACCGTTCACTACATAGGTACAATAAACAGCAGCTGATGCGCAATGAAGGGCCGCAATAGACCAAGCGCTCTGTCTCACTCGCACTAGTTACTGTATACGCTCCTTGCTCTCCGAACTACTACTCACTTTGAATGCGTCTGGCAAGATGATAGAACCGTCGAAACTGTCCGGCTATTATGTAAACATAGATTAATAGACCCCAAAAAATTATATATAAAATTCAAGTTTTATAATATAACGTAAGTATAATTATAAATTATAATAGTTTAAGGGTGTCCGGCAGAGGGTTGCAACCATACTAACTGTCTGGCAATGAGCAACGCGAGTTTTGATATTATTATGGATCAAATATAAAAAAATTCAGTTTTATTTTATGATAAATTTGAGATGGAATTTTATACACCTTTGTTACCTGTTACCTGCCAGAGCCACCGCTGCCTCAGCTTCATAGGTGGGGATCATTCTTACCTGTACTAGGGACACACATAGAAAAATTTTCAGCTTTTATAAAATTCCGAAGGTCTGGCACTCACGGGCTCTTGCTCTAATAATGTTGCAGTCCAACGTAACTTTCACCACGCAGTCGAGATTGATTTACACGGTTTTAATTCAATCTATCACCTTCTAACTCAACGTATTTGTTAACGATGTACTGTTGACAAAGTTTTCCGCACTACAAAATAGAGTTGAATTCTCCCGAAAGTCGCATAAGGCGATAGCAGTCGAATTCTCTCTTACTAACGCGAGTTCTGCGGATACACTAGTGTCTCTCTAAATTCATGGACCAGCCCAATTCGTCGTAAGGAAAAAGGAACGGATAACAAACGGGATCAACGATTGGAGTCAATTTCGGAATGTCCATGAAGCCAGTTTGTCTGTAGTAAACGCGTACTTGTCCGGGTGGTGGGACTTCACCGTCAAAACTGCGGAATACAGTGCCGATTTCGTTTAAATTAGAAGGAGCTGCGAGAACTTTCCGATCCGTACCGGGTATCGTATGAAAATACAGCACCATCCGGGAAACACGGTCTACGCCATGCGCGATCTCTTCGTTTCGTATTAACTGACCCAACGAACAATATTGTTGTGCGAAAGGGTTCACTGTCCGTAAAACAGAATCTATCTGTTTCAGTAAATCCATTTCGCATCCTCTACTTACGAGTATTAGCTGCTCGTTTCTGCATGGTCTCTCCTGCATCTAAGAAGTACAGAGATCCAAACTGTACATTAGATGTATCGATGTTAGATACGGTGTGGTATATTTGACCTGATATAACCACAACCGGAGCGCCTTGGCCTTATTCTGTTCTTTGAGTAGCCTTCGTACAGCGGAATGCTAGTAGGGTGTTATACTTACGAATCTCCTTGATGAATTTCGAAGACTTTGAGTGTGAGTTGGTCAATAGTGCTGTAAGTAAATCTGGATAGTTGGTGTTGTGTACTGGAATTCGAAGAGATCCTTTTTTACAACACAATGTGTTCTCAGCGCTAAAAAATAGAGCTGCACAAAATGTGCACTGCGAACGCATTTCACCCAAGTAATGTAAATCAGGTTCAGTTAGTCCGATGGCGCCTTTGTGTGCGTTTTTGATTTAGCGATAACCGGTTTGTTAATTTGGCGGTTAACCGATCTTTTACTAACGGCGATATTAATGTCTTTATTCGAGGTCGCGTTAATATCATCTTCGGCAATGATAGCCCGTTCTTCGATCGATGGTGAAATTGAGACATTAGAAAAAGCCAAAACAGCGAACGATTCATCGGCGACATTAGGAACATTAACAACGACAGGGAAGAGCGTATATGGAGTTCCCCATTTATGGAAAACTAATGAATAATTACACAGATTGTTAAAGTTGTTGAATCGCAATATACACGCTGTACCATCTATATCTGTGCGACGTCCCCTTTCATCTCTAGAATGAGAATCAAAAACAAAGAAAAAAGAATCTAACCTAAATACAGCCACAGACAGCCCCCCCGATGGTAAATACTGATAAGTTAAACGTGTCGAAAAGGCGCAACAACCCTTGGTCAAGTGTAAAATACGGACCCTCACTTTCTATTCCCACCCTACAGTTTACGCTTACCGTTTCATCTAAATGTAAACAAATAGCAACACCGTCTATGACAGATTTATTGTAAATTTCAATAACTAATAGGTCCATATTATTATCCGCTAAAGTGAGGTGCCCTAATTAAAATAGATTTTCTATATAAAACGTCACCGAAATCCAAAATATTGTCAATGGTATTACTGTTCCAAAGATTTAAAGACACTATTTGCGAATAAACCAATGCACATACTGCATTAGCAGTGCATTGGTGATTTCTAGAAAAGGAAGAATATCTTAAGTTACCTTGATTCCTGGTACCTCTGATGATCAGCCACGTTGAGTCCTCATTCCTCTCTCTTACAACACTCGATATATTAGGTAGATTAGCTGCTGAGAACAATTTGATTGAATAAATTTATAAATTAACGAATATTTGTGTGTGCGTGTGTGTGTGGATTAGGTCATACATATTTTTATATATAAATAAGCACGTCTGTATGTGCTATATGGAATAAGACAGTAGTTTCGAATAAGGATTTGTTAAAAATCAAATATACATTCAAGAAAAATTTTATAGAACTCACCATAAATAGGTTCCGATACAGACGTTTGAGTCTCTTCTAAAGCATTATTTTCATTCCGAGAACTTGCCCCTTTACCTGAAAGTTTGTTACCATATTATTGAAATAACAGTTATTAAATTATTATGTATATATATATATATATATATATATATATATATATATATATATATATATATATATATTTCAAATTCGTCGTTTTTTACCTGTCGGTCGTGTTACATACAGATGTTTGTTTGTGGTATAGCAGGTGTACTAGACTAATTAAACGTTGAATAATTAAAGGTTTAATGAACGTTTCAATGGAGTTTCCATCTTCTTCAGCTAAAATTTGAGACAAAAAACCTTATTAAAATTGAGACTGGGACAATTAGACTTGAATGAAGTTGAGAGAAACATCACAGGATAAAATACAAAACTATAAAAGCAACAAAACAAAAGAATAAAAGAAAAATTGTATCTCACCAGAATATTCGTCGGTAGTTTTCACATCACTGTTGGAAAAGGAAGGTTTGAGTTATGCGATATGTAGCGGTGCGCATGTACCTATAGTATTATAATAATGGGGTATATATTGAACTTAGACCCTTTATATCCGTTTTGTTGTTAACTGTGTTATCTATGTTCATTTGAATAAAAATCATTTCTAGCATTTCTCGATATTTAAGATTCCTCTCCGCTGTCAGTATTTCAGTTCATCCGTAGTCGAAATCGTGTTTTTCAGATTGTTTGTGCTTGTTCAGTGCGGTGTTTGCAGTTTTAGCATATTTATGGCCTTTTAATCTGTCTTGTAGACGTTGAGCTGTTTGTCCGATGTATACTTTATCGCAATCCTTGCAGGGTATGCTATACACAAGGTGGGATCTTTTATCGATTGGAATTTTGCTCTTCAGATTGGTATACAGTTGTCTGATTTGGTTCTGCGGTTGGTGTGCTATCTGTACGTTGAGGAGTTTCAAAATGTTGATCACTTTGGGTGTTAAGTGTGTAACGTATGGCATCGGTATATATGTTTTTCTATCCGCTGAATCTGGTGTGTTAGTTCTTTGCACTGTGTTGTATGTCCTATGTACCCGACTCTTTAGGCTTTTCTGTATTATATGTGTAGGGTAATTGTTGAGTGTTAATAGTGTATATATAAAATATATATATATATATATATATATATATATATATATATATATATATATATATATATATATATATATATATATATATATATATATATATATATATAATATATATATATATATATATATATATATATATATATATATATATATATATATATTAAAATAAATTAAACTCTTGGCTTAATGTTTCACGATTTATTTAACAATATGTATAGTTAACATGTTTCGAGCGTTAGCTCATTTTCAAGACTAAACTACTATAAGAGACGTACAACAAATTTATATCTACAAAATGGATGTGAGTAGGGAGGATAGTTGAAAATCTAATTCTTCATTTACAATTTCTTCTTTTCTCTTCCAAGAACTGGTAATTTCAATTGCTTCCAGAAGGTCTAAACGTTTACCTTTATTACCTGAGTGTAGGCATTTAGTTTTATCAGAATCTATGAAGTGATTAGAGCTAATACAATGTTCTGAGAATCCAGTTTTATTAACATTGTACAAAATCGACCTTTTATATTCATGAACCCGAGTTTTTATTTTTCTACCTGTTTGGCCGATATAAAATGCTGGACATTCATTACAAAAAATCTTATAAATATCGCTTTTGTCTTCAACATTTGTCTTTTCTTTATTATTTACTAAAAGTGACTTAATATTCCTTTTGTTTGTACAAATGGTTTTAATTTCTCTCTTCTTAATCTTTCGCAAATTTTTTCACTCAGATGATGTATGAAATTAATAAAATGATATTTTTGTTCGTTTTTAATAATTTGAGATGGATAAATTGAATCTAAAAGAATTTGTTGTTGTTTTTTTCTTATGAGATTATCTATTATATTTTCGTCGTAACCGTTATTTTTCGCTAAAAGTTTCAAAGTTTTCACTTCTTTGTTGAAATTTTCTTCGGAAAGCGGGATAGTCGTGAGTCTATGTATAAAAGAATAAAAAGAGCTGAGTTTAATGTTAAGCGGTTGACTGCTATCTTTAGGAATTAGGGTATCTGTGCATGTAGGTTTTCTGTATATATCAAATGTTAGAGATTCATCTTTCCTAGTAATGGTCAAATCTAAAAAGTTTATTGTTTTTTCGTCATTTTCTATTTCTTTTGTGAATTTAATGGATGTATAAAATGAGTTGATATATTTTAAAAAGTTATCCAATTGTCTGTCGGACCCACTCCAGATACAGAAAACATCATCCACATACCGTCTCCAAAGAAAAACGTTTTTTGTTAGCGTGATGTTAGAGCTGAAAATTTTTTTTTCTCTAAACTATTCATAAAAATTTCACTTAGTAGGGGTGATAAAGGTGAACCCATAGGTAGCCCGTCTAACTGTTGATAAACCGTGTTATTAAATTTGAAATAACTTTGCTTCAAACACAAGGACAATGCTGACATTGTTTCTTTTTTAATTACTTGTGAAAGATCCTTGTTGGGATCTAAAGTGCTAAATAATATTTTTTATTTCTGCATTGGGTATAGAAGGAAACAAATTTGTTACGTCAAAAGTGATCAATTTTGCTTTAATGGGAATTTTTAAAGTTTTCAATTGATTGATAAGTTCGATGGAGTTTTTTATACTGTGAACCGGGTTGAATTTAATTAATGATGGTAATTTTGAGTTGAGATATTTACAAATTTTATAAGCTGGTGCATTGATATATGAAACAATTGGACGCATTGGGCAATCGTTTTTGTGTATTTTAGGTAGAGTGTATAAGCTGGGTATGTGCTGATTCATAATTGACAGAAATGATTTGTTAGTGTCTTGGAAGATACTATTGCAGTTATTGATAAGTGATTTTACTTCTACCTGAAATTTATTTGTGGGGTCAGTTTTGAGTATTTTGAAAAGATTTCCTGCAAAGAACAAAAAAAATTCAATCTCATTAATATATATATATATATATATATATATATATATATATATATATATATATATATATATATATATATATATATATATATATATTTTGAAAGTTTTTAGCATTAACAGGCTTTTTTAATATGAAAAAGTTTATTTTTGTTGACGTTTCGTTGTTATATTACAACTTTGTCAAAACTAATGAATAATTGAATTTATGAGTTACTATGGATATCAAATGTCAAACTTAATTTTTAGAAAAATCAAATTAGTTTTTTTGTATATTCACTTATTTATTTTTACATTCGTAAAAATTTGGAAAACACAGTCAATGAAAGAACGGACATTAAACATCTAAATTCTATCTACAACAACTTAATAAACCTCACAAATAACACTCGCAAAATAAACACACAACAATCACAAAATATTTACATATATATAATGTAATTGTATTTATGTAAATATAATCACACTTAAGAATCACCTGGCTTACCATGAGTTTTTCAGAGGTTTCCTCATGGTGAAGAAGACTAAAACTTCCGAAGCGAATGCTGAGCCAGAAATATTCCTCTGATAATGAAAATCAATAAGTGAATATACAAAAAAACTAATTTGATTTTTCTAAAAATTAAGTTTGACATTTGATATCCATAGTAACTCATAAATTCAATTATTCATTAGTTTTGACAAAGTTGTAATATAACAACGAAACGTCAACAAAAATAAACTTTTTCATATTAAAAAAGCCTGTTAATGCTAAAAACTTTCAAAATAAATACCTCAAACAGGCAATAAATCAATTTCAAGATAAATATATATATATATATATATATATATATATATATATATATATATATATATATATATATAATTTTCAAAAGTTTACTACTGACCTCATTTAAGATTTAAAATAAAGCATTCACCGGTATTAGGTCATTTATTGAAAATACAAATTTATATTACTCGTTTCGGCTATTAAGCCATTTTCAAATACATACATATATCAAACACAATTTACAAAGTGAGCAACATGTTAGCGTGTATATATTTTTCATTTTGATTCTCGCAAAATATTATGATATATTCTACCAAATTCTTCGATGTCAGTTCTCGAATTTATAGCTCTTATTTCTTCTTTTTGAATATTTATCATTTCCAAAATATTTCTTTCATATTGCTTTTTTTCTTCCGTGAGAATTTTCGGGTTGTCTAGATCGAATTGGTGAATTTTTTCGATTGCGTGTTTGGCCAGTGCGGTGCATTTTTTATTCGTCTGGAAAGAATATTTATGTTCATCTATCCGTCTATGTAAATATTGTTTCGTGTTTCCTATATAACAAGCTTCACATTCTTTACAATTTATCTGATATATAGTAAGAGTTTTGTTTCGGTCGTTAATTTTAGGTCTAAATTTGGTGCATATTTCGTTTGTGGAATTATTTGGTCGATTACAAACGTTTATGTCATATTCTTTTCATATTGATATATATATATATATATATATATATATATATATATATATATATATATATATATATATTATATAGTCAGTCAATATTCAGATTTTCAATTGAAATATTTTTTTTATAGAAGAAATTGCAAGATTTCCTACATAAATTAAATTTCAATGGAATGAAATGAAAATCATTTATGCACGTCAAATAGTTTCAAAGTTCCCAAACAATATGTAATATTGTTTGCTTTATATATATATATATATATATATATATATATATATATATATATATATATATATATATATATATATATATATATATATATATATATATATATATATATATATATATATATATATATATATATATATATATATATATATATATATATATATATATATATATATATATATATATATATATATATATATATAATCTATATATATATATATATATATATAGATTTTCAATTGAAATATTTTTTTTATAGAAGAAATTGCAAGATTTCCTACATAAATTAAATTTCAATGGAATGAAATGAAAATCATTTATGCACGTCAAATAGTTTCAAAGTTCCCAAACAATATGTAATATATTATATATATATATATATATATATATATATATATATATATATATATATATATATATATATATAATCTATATATATATATATATAGATTTTCAATTGAAATATTTTTTTTATAGAAGAAATTGCAAGATTTCCTACATAAATTAAATTTCAATGGAATGAAATGAAAATCATTTATGCACGTCAAATAGTTTCAAAGTTCCCAAACAATATGTAATATTTATATATATATATATGCAATATATATATATATGCAATATATATATATATATATATATATATATATATATATATATATATATATATATATATATATATATATATATATATATATATATATATATATATATATATATATATATATATATATATATATATATATAAGTAGGATAATACTAACCAGTATTTTTGTTTGCATTCGATTTAGCTTTGGGTTTCCTAGTTGTTAAATTTGGCCTCTTCCTTTTTGACATCGTTTATTCCTAAATGTGCTGAAAGTTGTTATATTATAATTGAGTACGGTCTTATTAACAAAAGAGAATTCGTTATTTACATAATACTATAAAAAAATATTTATCATTATTATCCTAAAAAACTTATAAATCAAAATTTATATGGAAATTATGGCAATGTTCGAACGCCAATAATACAATTTATATTCAATATAAATGGACTAAAGTATATAATTATAATAATTTCTCAATGTTGTAATAGAGAAATGTAACTTGAGAATTAATTGGGCGGGAATAATTGAATTAACAATGAAAAAAAACGCCTGTCCATATGTGAGCAATACAATTTTGCAATGCGGTCTTCATCGTGCTGAAATTTTTTTGTATTTTATTTTTTTTTTGTTCATAATCGGTAAGGAAAAAGTCACAATCGGAATTATACTCTAAGCAACTCGCAGAAATTAACGATCTTATCAAAACTTGCAGTTCTTTAATGCATTCCTATTAATCTAAGTATCGTTTGGGTCATCAAAATATGTGAATAATGAAGTATATAGATCAAATTGGGTTTTAGATTTACATACATGAATGAGATATATTGGCCAGATTCGGCGAAGAAGGTGTAATCATCTCTCTCTATAGTCTCATAATATTATTATAAACAATATTTCTTGCTATGGTACCTTCATTCGACCGAACGAGTTTACCTTGTAATTTGTTTTTCTTCATCTCAACTTTGATTGAATTCCAATCACGAACTCTTGAAAATGCAATGTAAGGTTGGCCGTGAGAGAAACCTGTATTTTCAAGATAAATACTTACTCGATCGATTGGTCTTGTGCTTTATTTGGAGTAAGAGCGAAACAAAGTTCGAGTGGAAATTGTCGCCGCTTCAAAACAAATTGTATGCTTTTGTCCGTGGACGTCAAGGCCATGCGAGGAATAAGGACTTTTCGTCCGCAGAAACGACCAGTAACAATTTCAGCAGTCAGAATAAATTCGGAAACAGTCAACACCAACAACCGAGTACCGTTTATCAGACCGTCTTGAATTGATAGATTCCGTAAAAGAATTACGGGATGGAGAGGCATTCCACTGGGTGTTATACTGTGTTCAAATATTCTTCTGAAAAATTAGCTTTTTCTTCTTCGTTAACCAACGTATCTACACTCAAAATAGTAAAGACTGTACCTGGCAAAGAAGTCAGGATTCTATGATTCAAACTGTTACACTGCTCATTTTTGGGACAGAGAATAGTTCTTCCAGCAAGTACGCGTAGATTCTCCGTACCAATTGCTGACAGATCACCATAAATATCCCTTACTGCGTCATCTGTCACACAGTGGGACAGATGAAGTACGCTGTCATCCGGAAGGCCATTTCCTCTCTCATTAATGATACCTTGTCCCAGTTGCGAAAGCCATGTTGCAAATCCTTGTTCCCCATGCCCAGTTCTCATATTTTCGGTCAGTTGTAACACCTGGAAATGTTCCCACGACCGACAATTCGTGAAGAAGAGTTCGGTCTGCTGAACTTTACCACTGGCAACAGGTAGCAGCTGCACCACATTTCCACCTAGCAGTACACACTTTCCACTGAATGGTCGGCAGTCGTTGCATACGTCTTGAAGAAGATTATCCACAGCATTCAAAGCGTAATAACTTACCATGGTAACTTCATCTCAAATTATCAATCGAACATTCCTGAATAGCGTGGCTTCTTCGCTTTGTGCAGTTATCGAGGAATGAGAGTCCAGTCCAAGGTTCAGAGGTAATCTGAACGCCGAATGAGCCGTCCTACCATTCTTCAATAAAAATGAAGCTATACCTGTAAATGCCACGCCTATAACAGGAATATTGTGGGAAGTCAAGGTCGAAATTAAGGTATTGTACAAATAGGTCTTTCCTGTACCTCCGCTGCCTTGCAAATAAAAATATCTTGGATGTTCTGAAAGAGAAGAATTAACCGCATTCACAACCACATCGAATACCTTACGCTGCCCAGAATTCACCTCTTCGGGGTTTAATATTTCGATATCACCAATGTTTTCGACAGGATCTTCGTCGATATCTAGCAGACCTTCATCGACCTCTGCATGATAATCGGGAAGATTGAAATTCCTTGCAGTCTTACCCAAATAACGTAAAATATGATCAATGCGTATGAGAGCTTTCGTTTCAGATGTGCGTGCGGAGAAACCGAATCTTCGATAATCCTCGCTCATATATTCCTTGAAACTGTCCCACAAAGATAAAGGACGTCCGACTTCGCAAAAACATAATAAATATGCGAACAATTTGCGCATACTACCGGAAATATCCACCAGGGCAGCATGTTGCAAGGTTCTTTTCCATTCTTCGTCAGAACGCATCAAATATCTTTGTTGAGCAGCTTCTTGGAACGTATTTTAAACTATACCGTTTACTGTGAGGAGATCTCGAAACGATTTGGGTCCAGGTGTGTGGAGCAAGAGAATTCGAAGGTGAAACTTTTCTAGATGTTTCGGACTGATGGTATACATCCGCGGAATGACATTACATTTTCGTTGTCTTTTATGCCAACAATTTCAATATATATTTATTCGCTTCCAAGTTCTCTGTCTTCAGTTGGAAAAAGGCTTCTAAAATAGAAAGTTTACTCTTGTTGTTCTGCAGCGCAATCTCCTCTCGGCCGTCATTGAAATACACCGTACGTTCTCCTGGTAGATGAACTGGCAACCTGAAGATTGAATGACTTTCCAAGAATTGGAAATTCCAGCAATCTCCAGGCTGCCTCTCCCGACGAAACATACCGCGATTCAAGAAACGCACTTATTTCGTCGAAAATTATATCATTTTCTACCCGAATAACGGCGGCATTCTGACCTTTATTGATATATTTGAAAATATATTTGCAGGCCATGCATGACATTGAAACACACTTCTATGTTAATGTGGCTTTCGTATTTCAAACATAAATACGGATTGTGTGGCACTACGTCACGATTATCACCTCTTTGCACCTCACCGTTACGCCGATTTAAAACCGCGAATCGTCCGTTATTTCTGCGACGATATTGTGATCGCCTACCACCATCAATATTCGTGTGTTCGACGAAGGATTTAGGATAGCATTTGGAACAGATATCATCTTCCATGCACGCGGAATTTAAGCCCCGAATTAAGGAAGCCATTACTAAGCCAAAAAGACGCGTATCTGCTTCCGGAAGCTCGGAACGAATATAGTTGTCTACGTCTTCTGTTTCACGCAGTTTATCCTCATCACACAAAGTCAAAAGGCAATGCATGTGAGGTGAACCCCGTTTTTGGATTTCGATGACATAAACATACGCTACAACTGTACCGAAAATTTTGCTTTTTAAAACATCCTCGAAAAAGGCTTTCCTTTTCTGTTCAAAAACGCGAGCAATTAATTCCGGTCGATCTTGTTGATTCAATAAATTAGAGCCCAAATTCTCTTTGTTTTCTCGCCATTGAGGATTGCAAGTTGAAATCACGAATAAAGATGGTTTGCCGTATTTGCAAACTATCGCCATAGCGTCCTGATAATTTTGAACCATATACCTCGGACCCCCGGTGAACGTGCTCGGTAAAATTACAACGCGACCCGCTCTAGTTTCGTTAGTTTCAAGATTATGTACATAATGTTGCAGTCCAACGTAACTTTCAGCACGCAGTCGAGATTGATTTACACGGTTGTAATTCAATTCATCACCTAACTCGACGTATTATCGACAATTACTCGACGTAGTTGACAAAGTTTTCCGCATTACAAAATAGAGTTGAATTCCCCCGCACGTCGCATAAGCCGATAGCAGTCGAATTCTCTCTTACTAGCGCAAGTTCTGCGGATACACTGGTGTCTCTCTAAATTCATGGACCAGCCCAATTCGCCGTGAAGAAAAAGGAGCGGATAACAAACGGGATCAACGATTGGAGACAATTTCGGAATGTCCATGAAGCCAGTTTGTCTGTAGTAAACGCGTACTTGTCCGGGTGGTGGGACTTCACCGTCAAAACTGCGGAATACAGCGCCGATTTCGTTTAAATTAGAAGGAGCTGCGAGAACTTTCCGATCCGTACCGGGTATCGTATGAAAATACAGCACCATCCGGGAAACACGGTCTACGCCATGCGCGATCTCTTCGTTTCGTATTAACTGACCCAACGAACAATATTGTTGTGCGAAAGGGTTCACTGTCCGTAAAACAGAATCTATCTGTTCCAGTAAATCCATTTCGCATCCTCTACTTACGAGCATTAGCTGCTCGTTTCTGCATGGTCTCTCCTGCATCTAAGAAGTACAGAGATCCAAACTGTACATTAGATGTATCGATGTTAGATACATCGTGGTATATTTGACCTGATCTAACCACATCCGGAGCGCCTTGGCCTTATTCTGTTCTTTGAGTAGCCTTCGTACAGCCGAATGCTAGTAGGGTGTTATACTTACGAATCTCCTTGATGAATTTCGAAGACTTTGGGTGTGAGTTGGTCAAGAGTGCTGTAAGTAAATCTGGATAGTTGGTGTTGTGTACTGGAATTCGAAGAGATCCTTTTTTACAACACAATGTGTTCTCAGCGCTAAAAAATAGAGCTGCACAAAATGTGCACTGCGCACGCATTTCACCCAAGTAATGTAAATCAGGTTCAGTTAGTCCGATGGCGCCTTTGTGTGTGTTTTTGATTTGGCCAAACTCGTTGGTACCTTGTCTTTCAATAGCGATAACCGGTTTTTTAATTTCGCGGTTAACCGATCTTTTACTGACGGCGATATTAATGTCTTTATTCGAGGTCCCGTTAATATCATCTTCGGCAATGATAGCCCGTTCTTCGATCGATGGTGAAATTGAGACATTAGAAAAAGCCAAAACAGCGAACGATTCATCGGCGACATTAGGAACATTAACAACGACAGGGAAGAGCGTATATGGAGTTCCCCATTTATGGAAAACTAATAAATAATTACACAGATTGTTAAAGTCGTTGAATCGCAATATACACGCTGTACCGTCTATATCTGTGCGACGTCCCCTTTCATCTCTAGAATGAGAATCAAAAACAAAGAAAAAAGAATCTAACCTAAATACAGCCACAGACAGCCCCCCCGGCGGTAAATACTGATAAGTTATACGTGGCGAAAAGGCGCAACAACCCTTGGGCAAGTGTAAAATACGGACCTTCACTTTCTATTCCAACCCTACAGTTTACGCTTACCGTTTCATCTAAATGTAAACAAATAGCAACACCGTCTATGACAGATTTATTGTAAATTTCAATAACTAATAGGTCCATATTATTATCCGCTAAAGTGAGGTGCCCTAATTAAAATAGATTTTCTATATAAAACGTCACCGTAATCCAAAATATTGTCAATGGTATTACTGTTCCAAAGATTTACAGACACTATTTGCGAATAAACCAATGCACATACTGCATTAGCAGTGCATTGGTGATTTCTAGAAAAGGAAGAATATCTTAAGTTACCTTGATTCCTGGTACCTCTGATGATCAGCCACGTTGAGTCCTCATTCCTCTCTCTTACAACACTCGATATATTAGGTAGATTAGCTGCTGAGAACAATTTGATTGAATAAATTTATAAATTAACGAATATTTGTGTGTGTGTGTGGATGGGGTCATACATATTTTTATATATAAATAAGCACGTCTGTATGTGCTATATGAAATAAGATAGTAGTTTCGATTAAGGATTTGTTGAAAATCAAATATACATTCATGAGAAATTTGATAGAACTCACCATAAATAGGTTCCGATACAGACGTTTGAGTCTCTTCCAAAGTATTATTTTCATTCCGAGAACTTGCCCCTTTACCTGAAAGTTTCTTACCGTATTATTGAAATAACAAAATTATTATTATTATATATACTAGCGGACCCGACAGACGTTGTCCTGCCATGACATTCCAAGCTATCAGGATAAACGAATTAATGCATATACAAAAATTCACTCAAGTCGATCCAGCCGTTGAGTTGCAGTATATTAATAATAAATTGAAATTGAAATACTATTAACTCTACGTAAGTTTCAGGTGGCTAGTCCCTTATGATGAATAATACCTAAATTTCTGATTTAATTTTTGAATTAACGTAAAATCAATATGAATTATTTCTAATTGTAAATTCCTGATTTCAATTTATTTCAAAATTAAATCAGAACTTTCTCAATTTCTGAAATAATTTTGAAATGTCAGAAGGCATAATTTCTACTTGAAGTCAGAAATTTCCAAATAGAAATGATGCATTTTGATATTTCGTCCATTTCAAAATTGATTTAGAAATTAAGTTATCACTCTTAATAATGGGATAACCGCCCAGAACATACTCGTTTAGTTAATATGTTAAGTTTCACTCAGTGAAACTTAATCTGAATGTTATATAATATATTATATCGTTAGGTAGCTCTTTGCACATTTGATTGCCTGCCACGACCTGTCAGGTCGTCTTCTCCTCGGCATTGTAAATTGTAATCAATATAAGTGAGAAAAGATCTCGCGCACTTAGAGGTAAATTGTCACTATCACAAAAGGTCAAAAAAAAGAGCACATAATTTGAAATGTCACTATCACAAAAGATCAAAGTAAAGAAAGTTCTCGCGCACGTAGCGGTAATCGCCACTCACGAATATAGAAGGATGCACTCTTTGTATGAGGTAGGTATAGACTCGATGAGACATAGACTCTATGTCATAGAGGATAGATCGATACATTAGTTGGTTGTCAAATGTCAAATATTATGGTAACTTTCAGAATTTAAATTTGTGAACAACCTTAAGGCGGTATGACATGAAGTGAATTCAGGTTATAAATATTGTCAGAAATTCAGGGAGAATGGTTGAACGAATTTTATAACGAATTTGATCAACAATTAATTTGGTAGTGTCACAGTAGTATTACACGATGTCATAATTATTGTTCTATTTCTTCTCTGACGCATGCGCATTACGCACTTTCAATAGAAAAAGACTAATTCTAGGTTACATCAGAGTGAAAAGAATCATAATAATGTCGTTTCTCATAATAGACAGACAGTAACTACTATTTTGGGAAATGGATAATACAAGTAGAAAATATATGTTGATGATAGCTGCATGCGTAGGATGTATTATGATTTTACATCATTGTGGAAAAAATCTAAAGTTAATAGAAAAAACAGACGGACGTGGGCGCGGAAGTGGCTGCAGAAAAGAGATGAGGGAAGAGGGTTGTCAAGTATGCTGAATAACGAATTACTGAATGATGATCCACAAGCTTACCGTAATTTCCTAAGAATGAGCAATACTCAATTTGAGTATATACTCCAACAGATTGAGAAAAGTATATCAAAACAAGATACCAATATGCGGCAATGTGTAACTGCTAGAACAAAGTAAATTCAAATACATGAGGCTTCTCTCAGCATTAATATAATTATTTATTTTCAGGTTAGAAATAACATTGAGATATTTGGCAAGTGGTGATAGTTATAGATCCTTAATGTACTCGATGAGAGTTCATGAAAGTACCATTTCCAAATTTCTTCCAATAGTTTGTAAATCAATAATTGAAAAATTGAGGCCAATTTACCTGAAGGTAATTACAAATACTAGATAATTGTACAGCTCGATTAATTAAAAATTATATTTATATAGACTCCAAATACAAAAGAACAGTGGAAAGCAACTGCAGACAAGTTCAATGAACTTTGGAACTTTCCCAATTGTCTAGGTGCATTGGATGGCAGACATATTACCTTTAGAGCACCAATTTCAGATGGTTCCTTCTACTATAATTATAAAGGTTCGAACAGTATTGTTCTTCTAGCACTTGTGAACGCAAATTATATGTTCACCTATGTAAACATTGGTGTTAATGGTAGAATAAGTGATGGTGGAGTATTCTCAAGGAGCAATTTATGTAATGGAATGAAAAGTAACTTATTGAACTTCCCAGAAACTGTTGAGTTACCTGGTACCACAGAAAAAGTCCCTTATGTCATAGTTGCTGATGACGCTTTTCCATTGCTGACAAATCTAATGAAACCCTACCCAGAGCGTGATCTCACACATGACTGCAGAATTTTCAATTATCGACTATCAAGAGCTAGGAGAATTGTCGAAAATGCTTTCGGAATTTTAGCTAATCGTTTTAGAGTACTTTTGAATCCAATCAATTTAAATGTTGAGAAGGTTGAACTAATAACATTAACTTGTATTATAATACATAATTTTTTAGCTACTGAGAATGTAAGATACACAGATATAAATGAGCCATTGGAGCAACTTGCAAGATTGAGTCGTCAGGGGGCAACAGGTCATCACCTGCAGCAAGAAATGTAAGGGATACTTACAAGCAGTATTTCAACTCTCCGCAAGGCATTGTCGATTGGCAGGAAAATTCAATTCGTATGTTCAATCACTAATTTATCGAGTTATTTTCATTTAACTTCTGAAACAACAGATGATCATCAAGTAGAAGATTTCAGAGCTATAGAAAATTCACCTGTATTGTACTATTTGAATTTTAAAATTAATTGCATTTGTATTATGTTGAAGTTAATCTCTGAGCACAAATAAAAATTCATTTATGAAAATTTACTTGAATCAACCCAAAAATTTCCATTTTAAATTGTTCTTTTAGGAGAATAAATGAAATATTAAAAACACAAAAAAAATTAATAATATAATCAAAGCAAAAACTTCCTCCAGTAACAAAATAACAAACTCGTGATTTATTTGAAAGATTCATTATTAGGAATGACTTCCATATCTTAAATAATAATTGAAAACAAATAAAATATGATTATCACAAAAAACCTTAAATAACAAAGTAACTATTTTAATAGTCATGATCTTCAAAACTCCTGTCAACATTGTTGCTCGTTTTGATTCCTTCAAATATCATGATAATAAGTTTTTCTTCTACTTGTAAACGAATATCACGCCTTTTTATTTGTTTCAGTCTTGATACTAAATATGAAGCCAATGTTTCGTCTTCATCCCTAATGTTTTTATTTGAGCCATCCTTGTCTTCAGTTCCACTTAAGCTTTTGGAAATATTTTCTAGTGCACGGGAAGCCATTTGAACAATCTTGTCATTCTGCTGGTTTACTTGCTCATTTTTAAGGTCTACTATTTTCTTTTTTTTTTTTTTTGGTCTATGGATTGATACCTCAGAATATTTCGAATCATCTGAGCAAAGAATGCCTTCGGAAGATACAACAAATTCTTGTTCTACATTTTCTATACAATCTTCAGTATTGACAGTTTCATCAAGTAGATTACAAGATTGATTTGATTCAGCTATTAAATCAAAAGAATTTCTCGCTTCAATATGATCAAGGAGAAAGAAGAAATAATTGAAATACCAAATGGTTGGAGTATATATCTACAAAATACAAAAAGACCATTTCATTATAAAGTAAACACGAAACCCAATGTACTCACATCTTCGGTTGCCATTCCGCTTCTTTGACTATCTGTATATTTTTTGTACTCCGTTATAAAATTTGATTTCAATGCTTGAAATTTTGATTTTATTTCACTAATGTTCACTTCAGGTCTAATTTTCTTCAATATACTTTGGATTTCCTCTAAAGCTTTTTGCCTAGCGTGCCTGTTCTTAAAAAGTTTGGATTTCACAGCATATAGGCACTCATGTTTTTGATACTCTTCAATGAGTATGATAACTTGGTCTTTTGACCAAGACATCTTACCTCTAATTCAGTTTGTTTGTCAAATCTTTTATAATTTACAGGTTATTTTCCGAATGCCGTTGACATGTGAATGGTGGAGGGAATCAAACATTCGATTTTGTTCTACTGCGCATAATTTTGGCCATAAACTCTAATATTTTCATGATTCAATAGAACCAGTTCTAGAAAATTTTCTGTGGACTGAAATATTTCATGAAATCTTACGGAAGCGTGTATGACACGACTGAATGCAGTTGATATGAAATTTTTGAAAGAATTCTTCCTCCAATTCTTCCTCCAATTCTATATGAAAATTCTGATAGATATTAAACCTGTGTCTAAAACAGTTCATTTTTTACCTAAGAATAAATATGTAGTAACAAAGATATAAAAATTCTAACTGGTTATTCATTTTAAACTATTCTTCAATTTGATTTCTGAATGATGGCGGACACATATTTAATTCCGAGGTGAATTGTTACCGATTTGTCGGCACAATAATCAATTGCCGGATCATAGTGGAATGCAGCTCGTTCAAGAATCACAGAAGCACTGCGTCTGCGGATTCGCTCAATTTCATTATGTTGTGATTGATGTGCACGAACTTGTTGCATTCTGAGCCTATTTACTTCATTGCCACTCACTAAAGAACGCAATTCTGACATAGCAGTACGACTATTTTCTTGATCTGTCTCTCTCTGGTCATCAGTGCGGTTAACACGTGAGGTAGCTCTTCGTACATTTGACTGACTGCGACGACCTAAGTCAGGTCGTCTTCTCCTCGGCATCGTAACGTAATATAATAAATTAAAGTGAACATAGATGTACTCATAAAATATCGCAACCATGATAGTAACACAATTTTGTTCCGTGGTTGTCAAATATTATGGTTGCGTTCTGAAACTCAAGTTGTGACCAAACTTAAAAAAATTGTCTGATACGGTAACAACTGAAGTTAGCTAAAATACAGTTACGCAAATTTGAAAATTGATTGAAAATCAGTACTACTGATGATTTATTACATTTTGTGACTATCCGATTCTGTCACGTTCGCTATTTACTTTCGTTTAGTTTCGGAACGCGACATCAAATCCTCCAAAGCGCACGCCAATAATTTAATATGAACTTTATCGGATAGTAGTAAAGTTCAAATTGACTCCACATTTTATTTAGAAACGTTTGTATGGGAAATAGAAAAGTGCTGTTTTTAGAGTTTTCCCGGCAATTATTCGATTTTTTCTCGCCTTTTAAACCTTCCCTGGAACTCCACGAACATTTCAAGACTAAGATAAGATAAATCCGTTCAGCCGTTTTCGAGTTTTAGCGAGACTAACGCACAGCAATTCATTTTTATATATATAGAAGAAGAAGATAGAAGATAGAAGATATATATATATATATATATATATATATATATATATATATATATATATATATATATATATATATATATATATATATATATATATATATATATATATATATGTATAATTATAAGATCATTACTATTTTTATTCAGAAATTGAAAGTTTAAATAACCAATCACGTTGCTCTGAAAACAAAGTTTATTATATTATTAACATAAACGTACACACGAGTAATTGTACAATTGTAAACTTAAAATAGGTATCTCACCTGAAAACAAAGAAACGACAATTGAAGTCTATTACTCTCAATTCCTTTTTATAATAATTTCTTGTCGGATGTCATATGCTTTAACAGTGTATGTCGCCATTACAGACAGCGCCATCCACTTAGATAGCCAGTAACTATTTATTGACCATAGAGGTCCATAGAAATACATTAAAGAAATACATTTTCTTTACATATATATCATTTTGAAAAGTGTACTACTGACCTTATTTAAGATTTAAAATAAAACATTCACTGGTATTAGGTCATTTATTGAAAATACAAATTCATATTACTCGTTTTGGCTATTAAGCCATTTTCAAATACATACATACATATATCAAACACAATTTACAAAGTGAGCAACATGTTAGCGTGTATACATTTTTTATTTTGATTCTCGCAAAATATTATGATATATTCTAACAAATTCTTCGATGTCAGTTCTCGAATTTATAGCTCTTATTTCTTCTTTTTGAATATTTATCATTTCCAAAATATTTCTTTTATGTTGGTTTTCTTCTTCCGTGAGAATTTTCGGGTTGTCTAGATCGAATTGGTGAATTTTTTCGATTGCGTGTTTGTCCAGTGCGGTGCATTTTTTTTTCGTCTGGATAGAATATTTATGTTCATCTATCCGTCTATGTAAATATTGTTTCGTGTTTCCTATATAACAAGCTTCACATTCTTTACAATTTATCTGATATATAGTATGAGTTTTGTTTCTGTCGTTAACTTTAGGTTAAATTTGGTGTGTATTTCGTTTGTGGAATTATTTGGTCGATGACAAACCTTTATGTCATATTCTTTTCATATTGACTATGTATATATTATATAGTAAGTCCATATTCAGATTTTTAATTGTAATATTTTTTTTATAGAAGAAATTGCAAGATTTCCTACATGAATTAAATTTCAATGGAATGAAATGAAGATCATTTATGTACGTCAAATAGTTTCAAAGTTCCCAAACAATATGTAACATTGTTTACTTCATTATATATAATAATAATAATGCTTTATTTCAATTACATCATAATCAAGTCATCACAAAAAATTTAAAAATGTTCTCCAACGAAATTTCAAAATCAACTATTTCGTAGGGATGATTTTGAAGTAAATAATTCTTAAGTTTTATTTTGATAACTTTTTTGTCTAATTCTTTCCAGTTCCTAGGTAATTTATTGTACAATACAACTCCTAATGATCTTCTAGAAGTGACTTGTAACCTTGAGTTCATAATATTCATGTTGCCTCCTGTCCTAATACTATATGGTATGGTTTGGGATCTTGTAGTATACAAATCTGAATGCTTCATCACTTCCATTACCAGTTTTATAATAAGTTCAGCTGTTAATGTGAGGACTCGATTTTTTATGAACAGGGGTTTACACTGCGCTATAGAGTTCACACCTTCCAAGGCTCTTCTGTACTAGAAGCACCTCCTGCAGATAACAGGAAGTGCCCCACAATTCTAGACCATATAACAATCTTGAGTGGAATAAGGCATGATAAGCCAGCAAAGCTGCACTGTGACTGATTATTTTTCGAACTCTTTGTATTGCATTTATGGCACTATGTAATTTATTTGTCAATAGGGAACAGTGATTTTTCCACAAAAGTCTACTGTCAGTATGCATTCCTAGAAACTTTGCATAGCCAGAAGGCATTCTTCTAGATGTTGCAAAGATACCTGTGCGAGATTTCTCTCCACTCAAATAAAGTTTATTGGCACTGCACCATCTAACTGTCTCCTTCTCCATCTGCGCTGCTCTCATTTCCAACTTGCTCAGGTCTTTATCTCTTATTGCTAGAGTTGTATCGTCGGCATACAAGACTGTATGGCACTGTGCATTTGCGGGTAGGTCGTTCATAAACACAATGAACAAAAGCGGACCAAGTATAGATCCCTGTGGTACTTCTTGTTTGATTTTAGCCATGGAGCTTACCTGTCCATTATGAACTACCACCTGCTTTCTACCAGATAAGTAGGACTCGAACAGGTCCATCGCAACACCTCTAACTCCATAATATTCTAACTTTCCTAGGCATAGGTTATGATACATACAGTCAAAGGCTCTGGATAGGTCACAAAATTTAACTGATATTAACTGGCGGTCTTCGAAGCCATCTAAAATAAAATCATACAGGGACTTCATCCCCTGGATAGTGCTTCTATGTTTCCTAAATCCAAACTGATATACACTTATATATACTTATACTTATACTTATACTTACTTACTTATACTTACTTACTTATACTTACTTACTTACACTTACTTATATTTATACTTACTGATATATACTTATTTTTTTCTAAAAACGATTCTAATTGATCTGCAATTACCATTTCAATCAACTGAAACTGGCCTAAAATCATTAGGTTGCTCCGCATTTCCTTTCTTGAATATTGGGCATATCTTTGCAAATTTCATTCTTTCCGGGAAGATTCCTTGTTCGAGACACGAATTTATAATGTTTGTCATTGGTTTCACAATTTCGTTATCTACTATCTTGACCAAATTTGCACTGATGTCGTAAATATCCAAAGTTTTTTTATTTTTCATTCTTTTAATGTAGCATAACGTCTCATATTCCGAGATTGCCCTCAAGTGGAGAGTATGGCATCTTTATGTTAATTTGCTTCAAATAACTATATGAATTTTCTGATGTGGTTTGTATTTCTTTTGTTATGTTCTGTCCCATGTTTGCAAAGAAATTATTGAAAACCTCGCTGCTGATAGTACTCTTGTGTATTTGTTATTTATTTTACCTGTCTATATATATATATATATATATATATATATATATATATATATATATATATATATATATATATATATATATATATATATATATATATATATATATATATATATATATATATATATATATATATATAGCTTTGGGTTTCCTAGTTGTTAAATTTGGCCTCTTCCTTTTTGGCATCGTTTATTCGTAAATGTGCTGAAAGTTGTTATATTATAATTGAGTACGGTCTTATTAACAAAAGAGAATTCGTTATTTACATAATACTATAAAAAAATATTTATCATTATTATCCTAAAAAACCTATAAATCAAAATTTAAAAATTTATATGGAAATTATGGCAATGTTTGAACGCCAATAATACAATTTATATTCAATATAAATGGACGGTTAAAAAACTTTTAACAACTTATATGCCTAAAACCGAGTTATATAACTTTTGTTAAAATTATTATAATAATTTCTCAATGTTGTAATAGAGAAATGTAACTTGAGAATTAATTGGGCGGGAATAATTGAATTAACAATAAAAAAAAACGCCTGTCCATATGTGAGCAATACAATTTTGCAATGCGGTCTTCATCGTGCTAAAATTTTCTGAAATTTTAATTTTTTTTTGTTCATAATCGATAAGGAGAAAGTTCCAATCGGAATTATACTCTAAGCAACTCGCAGAAATTAACGTTTTTAACCAAACTTGCAGTTCTTAAATGTATTCCTATTTTGATAATGGAACTTGAATACAGTGTCATTATCAAAAGACGATTATATCTAATATAATGTAAGTATAGTTTAGGTCATTGAAATCTGTGAATAATGAAGTATATAGATCAAATTGGGTTTTAGATTTACATACATGAATGATATATATTGGCCAGATTCGGCGAAGAAGGTGTAATCATCTCTCACTATAAGTCTCATAATATTATTATAAACAATATTTCTTGCTATGGTACCTTCATTCGACCGAACGAGTTTACCTTGTAATTTGTTTTTCTTCACCTCAACTTTGATTGAATTCCAATCACGAATTCTTGAAAATGCAACGTATAGTTGGCCATGAGAGAAAACTGTATTTTCAAGATAAATACTTACTCGATCGATTGGTCTTGTGCTTTATTTTGGAGTAAGAACGAAACAAAGTTCGAGTGGAAATTGTCGCCGCTTTAAAACAAATGGTATGTTTTTGTCCGTGGACGTCAAGGCCATGCGAGGAATAAGGACTTTTCGTCCGCAGAAGCGACCAGAAACAATTTCAGCAGTTAGGAGAAATTCGGAAACAGTCAAGACCAACAACCGAGTACCGTTTATCAGACCGTGATCGATTCCGTAAAATAATTACGGGAACTCCCACCTTCAAGTAGAGCCGATGGAGAGGCATTCCACTGGGTGTTAAACTGTGTTCAAATATTCTTCTGAAAAATTTGCTTTTTCTTCTTCGTCTTCGGTAACCAACGTATCTACACTCAAAATAGTAAATACTGTACCTGGCAGAGAAGTCAGGATTCTATGGTTCAAACTGTTACACTGCTCATTGTTGGGACAGAGAATAGTTCTCCCAGCAGGTACGCGTAGATTCTCCGTACCAATTGCTGACAGATCACCATAAATATCCCTTACTGCGTCATCTGTCACACAGTGGGACGGATGAAGTACGCTGTCATCCGAAAGGCCATTTCCTCTCTCATTAATGATACCTTGTCCCAGTTGCGAAAGCCATGTTGCAAATCCTTGTTCCCCAGGTCCAGTTCTCATATTTCTGGTCAGTTGTAACATCTGGAAATGTTCCCACGACCGACAATTCGTGAAGAAGAGTTCGATCTGCTGAACTTTACCACTGGCAACAGGTAGCATCTGCACCACATCTCCACCTAGCAGTACACACTTTCCACCGAATGGTCGGCAGTCGTTGCATACGTTTTGAAGAAGATTATCCACAGCATTCAAAGCGTAATAACTTACCATGGTAACTTCATCCCAAATTATCAATCGAACAATCCTTGATAGCGTGGCTTCTTCGCTTTGTGCAGTTATCGAAGAATGAGAGTCCGGTCCAAGGTTCAGAGGTAATCTGAACGCCGAATGAGCCGTCCTATCATTCTTCAATAATAATGCAGCTATACCTGTAAAAGCCACGCCTACAACAGGAATATTTTGGAAAGTCAAGGTCGAAATTAAGGTATTGTACAAATAGGTATTTCCTGTACCTCCGCTGCCTTGCAAATAAAAATACCTTGGATGTTATAAAACAAAAGAATTAACCGCATTCACAACCACATCGAATACTTTACGCTGCCCAGAATTCAACACTTTGGGGTTAAATATTTCAATATCACCAATGTTTTCGACAGGATCTTCGTCGATATCTAGCAGATCTTCATCGGCCTCTGAATAATAATCGGGGAGATTGAAATTTCTTCCAGTCTTACCCAAATAACGTAAAATGCGTATGAGAGCTTTCTTTTCATTTATGCGTGCGGAGAAACCGAATCTTCTAAAATCCTCACTCATATATTCCATGAAACTGTCCCACAAAGATAAAGGACGTCCGACTTCGCAAAATCATAATAAATATGCGAACAATTTGCGCATACTACCGGGCATATCCACCAGGGCAGCATGTTGCAAGGTTCTTTTCCATTCTTCGTCAGAACAAACCGGTTATCTTTGTTGACCAGCTTCTTGGAACGTATTTTAAACTATACCGTTTACTGTGAGGAGATCTCGAAACGATTTCGGTCCCAGGTGTGTGGAGCAAGGTGAAACTTTTCTACATGTTTCGGACTGATGGTATACATCCGCGGAATGACATTACATTTTCGTTGTCTTTTATGCCAACAATTCTTCTAAGCATTGTAACGGAAAAACAACGGAATTTCAATATATAGATATTTATTCGCTTCCGAATTCTCTGTGTTCAGTTGAAAAAACGCTTCTAAAATAGAAAGTTTACTCTGGTTGTTCTGCAGCGCAATCTCCTCTTGACCGTCGTTGAAATGCATCAGCGTCGTTGGCGCTGAAGATTGAATGACTATTTCCATGAATTGGAAATTCCAGCAATCTCCAGGCTGCCTCTCCCGACGAAACATACCGCGAATCAAGAAACGCACTAATTTCGTCGAAAATTATTTCATTTTCTACCCGAATAACGGCGGCATCTGGACCTTCGTTGATAAATTTGAAAATATATTTGCAGGCGATGACATTGGAACACACTTCTACGTTAATGTGGCTTTCGTATTTCAAACATAAATACGCATTGTATGGCACTACGTCACGTTTATCAATTCTTTGCACCTCGCTTTGCCTTTACGTCGAGTTAAAACCGCGAAGCGTCCATTATCCCTGCGACGATATTGTGGTCGCCTACCACCATCAATGTTCGTGTGTTCGACGAAGGATTTAGGATAATTTTGGGATAAAATACCATCTTGCATACACGCAGAATTGAAGCTCCGGTTGCCGCATGGACCATGAATTAAGGAAGCCATTACTAAGCTAAAAAGACGCGTATCTGCTTCCGGAAGCTCGGCACAAATATAGTTGTCTACGTCTTCTGGTTCCCCCAGTCATTGACATCATCACACAAAGTCAAAAGGCAGTGCATGTGAGGTGAAACCCGTTTTTGGAATTCGATGACATAAACATACGCCACAACTGTACCGAAAATTTTGCTTTTTGAAACATACTCGAAAAAGGCTTTCCTTTTTTGTTCAAAAACGCGTGCAATTAATTCCGGTCGATCTTGTGGATTCAATAAATTAGAGCCCAAATTCTCTTTGATTTCTCGCCATTGAGGATTGCAAGTGAAAGTCACGAATAAAGATGGCTTGCCGTATTTGCAAACAATCGCCATAGCGTCCTGATAATTTAGAACCATATACCTCGGACCGCCGGTGAAAGTGCTCGGTAAAATTACAACGCGACCCGCTCTAGTTTCGTTAGTTTCAAGATTATGTACATAATCTTGCTGTCCAAAGTAACTTTCAGCACGCAAACGAGATTGATTTACACGGTTGTAATTCAATCCGGTTGTAATTGGAGTCCTGTCCAAGGTTCAGAGGTAATCTGAACGCCAAATGAGCCGTCCTACCATTCTTCAATAATTATGCAGCTATACCTGTGAAAGCCACGGCTATAACAGGATTATTTTGGGAAGTTGAGGTCAAAATTAAGGTATTATATAAATAGGTTTTTCTTGTACCTCCGCTGCTTTGCAGATACAAATATCTTGGATGTTCTGAAAGAGAAGAATTAACCGCATTCACAACCACATCAAATACCTTACCCTGCTCAGAATTCAACTCTTCGGGGTTAAATATTTCAATATCACCAATGTTTTCGACAGGATCTTCGTCGATATCTAGCAGATCTTCATCGGCCTCTGCATGATAATCGGGGACATTGAAATTCCTTCCAGTCTTACCCAAATAACGTAAAATGCGTATGGGAGCTTTCTTTTTATATAGGCGTACGGAAAAACCGAATCTTCGATAATCCTCACTCATATATTCCTTGAGACTGTCTCACAAAGATGAAGCACGTCCTACTTCGCAAAAACATAGTTAATATGCAAACAATTTGCGCATACTACCGGGCATATCCACCAGGGAAGAGTGTTCCAAAGTTCTTTTCCATTCTTCGTCAGAACAAATCAAATATCTTTGTTGAGTAGTTTCTTGGAACGTATAAAAAACTATACCGTTTACTGTTAGAAGATCTCGAAACGATTTAGGTCCTGGAGTATGGAGCAAGAGAATTCGAAAGATAAATTTTTCTACATGTTTCGGACTAATGGTATACTTCCGAGGAATGATGTTCTATTTTCGTTGTCTTCTCTGCCAACGATTCTGCGAAGAATTGAAACGTAAACACAACGGAATTCCACAATATAGATATTTATTCCCTTCCGAATTCTCTGAGTTCAGTTGGAAAAACGCTTCTAAAATAGAAAGTTTACTCAGGTTGTTCTGAAATGCAATCTCCTCTTCGCCGTCATTGAACTAAACCGTGCGTTCTCCTGGTAAATGAATTGGTAACCTGAAGATGGAATGACTATTTTCATCAATTGGAAATTGCAGCAATCTCCAGGCTGCCTTTCCCGACCAAACATACCACGAACCCAGAAAAGCTTTGATTTCGTTGACAATAATTTCATTTTCTACCCAAATAACGCCTCAAAATTTATTTCCTGGAGATGACATTGGAACACTTTCATAATGGCATTTGTATTTTAAACATAAATACGGATTGTGTGGCACTACGTCACGATTATCAACTCTTTGCACCTCGCCGTTACGCCGAGTAAAACCGCCATCTACATTATCTAGTTAGAAGTATAGGAATATTTTCATACAGAAAGCTTTTTTGGATATTCAATATTCGGAAACGGCGTTAATCTGTACGTCCAACTTTGAATCGAAAAATAATAATTCTAGTTTCGTCTCGACATTGTCTGTTTTAAAATTTTATTTCCACAGTTATAAAAAATTTTTGATTATGATAACTAAGATTGAAAATACAATTTCAGAATAATCTTTTTCTTCTGAAAATTGAAAATATTTAGATGAGGATTACTTTAGAGATTTTATTTCAATAAAAAATTAATATTCTTAATATCTGAGTATATAATGCAAAAATTGAACTGAGAACTGATTGAAATTATTTTATTAACATCATAAAAAAAAATCCAACAAGAAAGATTTCAATTCATGTTATGAGACATGAAAATAATGCATTAAGAGATTATTGGATATTTATATGTATATAAATGAAAAAAAAGTTTAATGCGAGAGAAAGTACAAACAAAAGTATATATCATTAGTATAGCCCGAAATCGTGTCGACGGAAGCAACTCTCTTCAGAACGGCGTAGCCAAGTTCAAGGTGTACGAACCTGGAGAAGGACGAAAAAGCAACAACAAAAATACAAATTTCCCAACCCGGAGAGTTCATGCGGAACTGTACTACTCATTTTTAAGCTTATTCTATTATGAAAGTAATATTTTTTTTCATTCGTTCAACATTTGAAATATCTAATTTTTCAATAAAAAATCAAAATTGTGTTGATTCAATATATCGTGTGTTGTGTAATATTGTGATAATATTGTGTATATTTGATGCACTTTCGTGAATATTATATTTAAATATGTATATTTTTCTGTTCTGAATGTTTTTTTTCGAATAAATTCTATTTCATAAGCTTCCACTCAAATATTCAACATTTCGAAAAAAGAAAAGGTAATTGAATATAAACTTAAATTCAAACACTTGAACTATGATTCACACTTTGACTACACATTTTCGTCGTTGCAAACGACTTCTTCAGATGCTAACAGAAGAATAATGCATTATAATACTACATTATGATGTGTTTCGTCGTTTGTAACGACGAAACACATCATGATGCTATGTAGTCAATAAAGTGTAAATCATATGTTCAATTGTTTGAATTTAAGTTTATATCCAATTATAATGGATTTACATCAAGAAACGCCAACATCATTGAATATAAAGAAGAGAATATTTGCTTTGGAAGAATAAAAATTAAAATAGTGCTGTAATTAGCATATCAGATTCAACGAATAAATTGTGTATAATATCGATCACCGATCGCAATCTCAGATTAAATCGCACTCACAGTTTAGATCACACTGATTCAC
Organism: Henosepilachna vigintioctopunctata; assembly: GCA_030704895.1. NCBI lineage: Eukaryota > Metazoa > Arthropoda > Insecta > Coleoptera > Coccinellidae > Henosepilachna > Henosepilachna vigintioctopunctata. Next base: position 722,470 of record JARQZJ010000013.1, read on the forward strand.
AATCGTCGTGATTCAAAATCGTGGTAATTGACAATCCTGGCGATTGAAAATTGCTGTGATTCTAAATCGCCGTTAATCACAATCGCCGTGATTGAAAATCGCTATAATTCAAAATCGCTGTGATTCAGAATCGCAGTGATTTACAATCGCCGTGAATCAGACTGGCAATCTCAGTTTAGGTCGCGATCGTAGTTGGGTCGCAGGAAGTTGCTACTATAAAATAGTTTTTGGGAATATGAATGATTCAGAGAAATATTTAGGTGTTACCCCCCACTAATTCATTTTAATTTCTGATTCTTCATGAAATCATATTTTTTTTTTATGATAATTCAATTAATTTCATTAATAACCTGAAAACAGTTTATTAATGAAATTAGGATTTTCGAAAACTATATTATTCGCCAACATTGTTTTCTGGTAATATTGGTGGTAACTATTGATTTTATATGAAAAGCAAAATTTTGTTAATTTGCAGGCGAAAAATATTTATTTGAAGTGTATTAAAAGAAGCATGCTATATTAAATGATTTTCAAACTTTTTCATTTTTCCAAAAGAATTATTTCTGATATATCTACTTTATACATATATATATATATATATATATATATATATATATATATATATATATATATATATATATATATATATATATATATATATATATATATATATATATATATATATATATATATATATATATATATATATATATATATATATATATATATATATATATATATATATATATATATATATATATATATGTCAAAGCGTGAGCTCCTGGACGTGAGTTTTTTTAAATATCCATATGTCTATAAGGAACTAGACGGACAATTTCTGCAGGAATATTGTGAATAGATGGACCATTTTTTCAGCAGTATTTCTAATAGAAGAACGGAAATATTTATATGCGTACGCATCAATAGCTGCACAAATTTGAAATCGCTGTAAGTTTGGTCATTTTTGAAAAATAAACTGCGAATTTTTTCGTTTTGGAAACACGAAAATAAAGATTAATGAAATGAGGTATTATATGGTAGAATGCTGAATAAAATATTTTCATTATTTCTGAGTATCATGAAAATGAAGTGCTCAATCAGAACTAGGCTGAATCAGGAATGGATAAGATATTTTTCCAGGGGAAAGTTTTTAACTTAATAGTATATTTGTTTCTTGAGTTTTTCCCAAGAAAACTCCACGGGGACAATCGATACAAAACAAAAATCCGTATTCTGTATTATTTCCACTAGGATAAAATAAATATGCGCGAAAAATGAGTAACTACATGGAAGATGAGGGATCAAATTCAAACGGAAAAGTTTTATTCAGAAGAAAGAAATCAATAGAAATAGAAAAAAGCGAAAGAATACTCAGTCAAAATATAAGGACTCTCACAAACATTTTGAAAAGGTTCGGGACACTTTATCCCGACAATGAGAAATGCTATATATTATATGGTAATAAGAGAACATCCAAAACTGATTAGCAATAATGGTATCTACAAGATTTAAAGATGCTCTGCAGGGGTGCAAACCTGTGAACGATCGAATAATCCTTATAAGCATAACCTTAAAAGCAAAACTATGTAATTAAACGAAACAGAAGAAGATAAAGAGAAATTCTGTGAAAAACTGAATATAACAATAAGAAGCCACAATAAGAATTCACAATAATACAAGGACACGTGAATGCCAAAGTAGAACAAGCGAAAAAATTATCGCACCTAGCAACGGTAGTAGGGCTTTACAGATTGGGTGAAAAGAATGAGAGAGGTGAATGAATATTGCAATTTGCCATGGGCAACAATTTGCTTTCAGCCAACACAATTTTGCTGATAGGTACAGGAAACAGATCTACTACAAAATGGTCAACTCTCGAATTAAGTCATCAGTATCCAATGCAAGATTTCATTTGATGCAAAATGCGCATCTGATCATCGAATTAATAAGGCTGAGTCTAAAAAATATAAGATAAATTCTGTCAGATAAAATGGACAAGATTCAAAGACAGCATACAACGAACTATAAAGCAACTTCAGAAGAAGTCGAAGCATAATGTTGAGAACTGACCGAATTAGAATAACAGAAGACACCCTAAAAATCGATGAAAGGAATAGATGGAATAATTACAAAGAGAAATAGAAAAAAACGTTCAACTTGGCTGAGAAATCCAGAAAAATGCCTGAAAGATGAAAATATATTCATAAAGGATATATGTGATGAGATTGAGGGACAGAATAATACCAACCAAACTCGAGACCTCTTTCAGAAAGTCAACTTAATTGACAAGGTAATTTAAACAGGAGTTGAATTGTTATGGAAAAATATAAGGTTTCAATGGTCAACACACGTCATAAAACTAGAAGAGAAAAGTGAGGAATCGAGCATTATAAAGGAGGAGATATGGAGGAAATGCAACACTTGAAAACAAACGAAGCTCCAGGAATAGACCAAATAATGGCAGAAATAATGAATGAATTAGACGCTAACAGAATATGATTGAATTTAGACGCTGAAAACGTTCTGTAAACGTTTGAAAAAGTCGAATTTCCGGACGACAAGCGTTAAGTGATGACAATGAATGTGGAAATCAAATTGAACTGTTTGAATTATCGTATAGTCATCCTAATAGATTTGCACCAAGTAAATGCCAATACCATTCAATATGCAACGGTCATGTGAATAAGAAAATGGCCCAGTGACTGGAACAAATGGGTATTTATTTCCCTACACAAGAAAGGCTCCACTAAGAACTGCGAACACTACATAACAACTTCACTAATTTCATATGCGAGCAAAATTCTGTTGAGATTAATAGACCGAAGATTAAATTGTTCTCTGGAGTCTCAACCAAGCTTTGTGGAAGAAACACAAATATTATAAATGAGAGGTAATAATAAAAACTTGTCTAAAAATCACTGACTGAACAATTCTTTATTCGACTAGTTTCGCCTTTTACAGCATTATCAAGAATGTCATTCTTGATAATGCTGTAGGCGAAACTAGTCGAATAAAGAATTGTTCAGTCAGTGATTTTTAGACAAGTTTTTATTATTACCTCTCATTTAAGTATGAACTATCACAGAGTAGATTCATCGTCCATTGAGTTTACAAATATTATATATTAGACAAATAAATAATTGAGAAGTAACGAGAATTAATTGCACCTGTAGTCATGTTTTTTATTGATTATCAGTGGCGTAGCGTGCCTTGTCGGAGTCCCGTATAAAAAATTTGTTTGTAGGCCCATATATGGGGGTAAAGATTTTTCTGAACTTCTAATGAATTCTCTTACACACTTCGGGGGCCCCGTATAATTTACGGTAGATACGGCGGTAGCTACGCCCCTGATACAAGAAGGCTTTCGACTGTGTGAATTGTAAATCGCTGTGCATTGTGTTCGATTACATCGATTAACGATAGGAAAGCGACTGTCTTGATGATAGGATGCATTATCTTCTAATTTATATACTCCATTTTGCGTCATTATTTACGTTTTTAGTTCACAAATATTGCCACGTGAGATAAAAAATTATATTATTTTATCCATATTTTAATAATTAATGATCTTTATAATCTTATTGCGAATCTTATCACTAAGGTAAGGAGTAAACGTGTTTTAAATATTTAAATAAAGTACTGTAATTTTTTCGTAAATATAAGAAGAAGTGTTGTTATTTAGACAAACAGTGGTTTAAAAATTTCATCTTTTTCATTGAAAAATTATGCATTGTTTCAAAAAATTACGAAACACATGAGACTAATACCAAATTCTCCCACATGTCTTTAAACTCTTATTACTACAAGTTGTTTTGAAATATTAACCTGTATTTGTTATAGGTTCAATCCGATACTATATTATATCAATCGAAATAATCTAACTCGGTCTTTTTGAATCCTTTTGAGTATGAAGATGAATATTCAACATAAATCAAAGACTTGATTTTCAAGAAAGAATTGTACTCAGCTGGTGCTATGAACAATTCCAAGTGGATACTTCGGAGGATAAGGAATAATTTTTCCCCATGTAATTTTGAGGATGGAACTGAGGAATATATTTTACCATACTACGTTCAAAATTGGAAACTTCTATAATTTCTGCATACAATCATTTTCGTCATATATATTCATTCGATTTAAAAATCAAAATCAGCTACTTTCATATATGTAATGTTAAAAAATGAAACATCTGTGCATGGATATAATACTTTAAATAGGTACTGACAGTTTTTACATCCAAATTTGTGAGCTTCATACTAAAAATAGTATATCCTATCACGGAATTAATGCTTTCAATAATTTACCAAATATCTGAGAACTTGTACTAGTGTTAAGATATTCAAGTGTGAGCTAAAAAATTATATTTCAGATAATGAGATAGGTATGTATTTCAAAATTGACTTTTCAAAATATGTAAATTTTTTGTATAGCATGAGCTAAATAACTATTATTATTATATTTGAGCATTCATTCCGTCATAACTAAAACATCTTACCGCTAGTATACGATATGGAAATGTCTCGGTTCCATGGGCCAAAGTAATAAAATTTATGGCGATATTTTTCCTATCTTTGAAATACGCATCGTTTCTGTATACCGCTTTACAATCTACCCTATTGTGCGTGAGTTTAGTTTACATTTCATCTACAGATGCCTGGATAGTTTAAACACCTTTTCATTCAAATAGACATTTCAAATACTTATTTCATAAAATTTTATTCGAGAATCAGAGATTTCATTAGTCAATATACTAAATAGATTGACATTGTACGCTTTAATTCAATAGTTCTATATTTGAAAGAAATACTTCGTCAGAATAAACCATGAATGAAACTCAAATATCAAATTTCAGAACAGACATGCCATGGAGTTTCTGCCTCTATAATACTGAAAACCCTTATAAAAAGCCCATTTATCGACTAGATATGTAACGGTTGCACATCTTTTCTTTCTTCGTATATACAATTACCCTGACGAATTTTTTTAAACAGAATTCTGTTCGAAAGGCTGAGTTTCTTTGAGTGTGAGAGTTTTAATAACATTCCGCTTACAATACTTCTGAAAATTTATAAACTGTTTCAGTCAAATACGCATTTTCTGATACTCAATCATTCCCTAAAATATTATGAAAAATCAGAGATTTAATTCAATAATTCTTTATTCGAAAAGAAACTATCAGAATAATCCATGAATGAAATTCATGGATTATTCTAAGTACCAAATTTCTGGACAGAGATGCTATACAGTTCTTCAATTGGTTTATGCCTCTATAATACTCAAATCATCTACAAAAATCCCATTGCTCGACTAGACATTTTATAGTTGCACATTTCCTCTTTTTCCCTCTATTCAATTTACCTGATATATACATAATTGATTTTATATCGAATTTCTGAAACCAGAATCCGATTTGAAAGTGTCTCATGATATAGTACAATCCTATACATTAAAATAAATAAAATTTTTCACAAGTTGAAATAGTGAAACAAAATTTTATATAATTTTCGTTGAAACAAATATATATTCATTCCATTTGGTAAGAGATACTGCGAATCAACCTCTTTTTGTTACCTACATGTAATATCTCTATAAACTCACAAATGTATTATTTTCTCTGTTTCGGCTAAGTTTCGAATATGATAATAGATATATTATCTCCAATAGAGATGAAGGAATAATATCACATGTAATATTTCAAATAACTCTGAATTTTCATTTTATTTCGAACTCATAAATCTGTTAATTATAAATATGGTATTTCTGAAAGTAGTAATTTTCGTAGATATTCCAAAAATCATTGAATTTAATTTTTTTCAACTGAGAAATTTTTATCGCTTTGAGGCTTTTTGACTCTATCTTATAGAAATACATCTTTTAAACTTTATTTATCAAAATGTTTCAACTCCATTGCGTGCACGCTTCCAAAAATTATAGATTCAACTTGAAAAAATAATAGGTCTGGTATTACAGGTTGAATAGAAGTTTGAGTACCTATATCCTCTGAAACTGTTTCCATGTAAACAAAACATTTTGAGAAATAAAGTTTCAAAAATATGTTCTACTTTCAGCTAAATAAAAGGTACAACTTGTCTACATAAGAATTGGGATAACTAAAATGCATTCGAACCTGATGTTTTCTTTATGTTTGTCAAGACCTAACAAATTTTCGTGTGCAAGTAATAACCGAGACTTAATTTCAGAAGAATCAATTAATTCTTTATTCTCCTCAAAACTCTAAGTATGTTATTACAAGTTACCACATACAACATAAAAACGAAAACAGGTTCAGACTTCTGAATCTAAATCATGAAATGAAAGTAGAGTTATCGTTTTCTCGTTCAAATATAAAAGCAAGTTTTCAAAAAACACTAACCTCAAAATTCGAAAAAATGTAGTTGATGTTCTACTTTTCATTGAAATTGGTATTTTTCAATACTCATTTCTTAAAGTAATATGCGAAAATCAAGATTGTCGCATCAAGAAATGCAAGAGAGTTTTTAAGTCAATGTGCTTAATAGATTCACATTAATCGCTATAATTCAATACTTCTATATTCCAAAAGAAAAATCCAATACATTAGAATTACTCTCAAGTTGAAACAGTGAAACCAAATATGGAATAATTTTTCTTACAAACAAATATTTTCGATGCAACTTATAATAGATGAGGCGAATTAACCTCCTTCTGTGTCAACCTGTACATGTAATATCTTCTTCTACCGGTACCGACTTCCCAATCACGTCAGTCAATTTATATCAGTACTTGTGATTAAACTCACGAATGCTTTTTTGATTTCTATTTTAACTAAGTTTCGAATATTAAGATAGATATATTGATCTCTAATAGAGATAAAGCACTACCTACATGTATTTTAAATAACTCTAATTTTCTATTTTATTTTGAACTTATATTTGAATTTATTCAGCACATATGTTAATTATAAAAATGATATATCTTCATTCATTCTTTATTCTTTTCAAAAGCTCTAAGAATGTTATTACAACTTTCTACTTCTTTTTATTGCGAATTCTGATTTTCTGTTTCGATCAATATAATAACTTAAAAAAATTAAACATTCAAATCTGAATCATGAAATATGAGTAAACATTTTTACGTCTAAGTATAGAATGAAGATGTCAAAAAAAAACCCAAGTTAAATTTATCGTTCAATTAATATGTTCTTCATTTTGTAATGCTATATATATATATATATATATATATATATATATATATATATATATATATATATATATAATATAATAATATATATATATATATATATAATAAATAAAATATATATATATATATATATATATTTTATCTCATATCTCATCGAGAATTGTTATAGTGTACTCTTTTTACAAAAAATATCGTTTTATATGTATAATCGTTAATGTGCTTTGTTTTTTACTTCATCAAATTGTTATTGTGCTGCCAAGTTTCTAAATTATTGGAAGTGTGTCGAGGCGAAGGGCAGGTTGAAAATCACTGTCCTTTTGTACCCAAAATGTCCAAAGCGTAAAATATGAGATGTAAACTCCAGGGACGTCTCTAGAATATCTGCCGCCTGACTATATAACTTTTCCCTCGTGTTCACCGAATTGATCCTAAAATCTACATATAATTGACATTTCAATGTATAAGTCGTAAATGAGTTCGATGCTACAAAACGTATAGTTGATACTGCTATTCTAAAATTCACTCTTGGATACTCTTCTGGACACTCTTCTAAATTCCATGGTCTATCTATATTCTTGGATCCAAATTATATATATATATATATATATATATATATATATATATATATATATATATATATATATATATATGTATGTTTCGTATATTTCTTGTGATAACGCATATTGTTTGAAGGCAGGAATACCAATCGTTCAAAACTAGGGTTCACAAAAACGTAAAACTTGCGATGTGGAAGAAACAAAAATCTGAATCAATCAGAATATATAAAAACATATAAGATTTTCTTATGATAACACATTTTGCATATTTATGTATAATGTCACATGCTTTCAATTAATACAATTTAAATGTTTCACTATTAATATGGGATCAATGTTTCCTTTTTACTCTTTTTGTCATATTTGACTTTACCATTGATTTTATCATCAAATCTTTCACTTAACTTGCACCTCCCTTATTCTAGTTCGGCACTGGCTTAACAGATTATGTTGTATATCCTCCACTTGCAAGCAAGGCATTTAAGAATTCAGGTAGTTGGAGACACCCATCTGTTATGTTTGTATCTGCAGAAAGCACATCTTTTCATACTGTCGTTTCATAGTTATACAGTTAACTGATTCCTATTTTATAGAAACTAAAGACCATTATATTTATTTCATTCCAAAATTTCAACACGACTGAAGTTCAATTTTGCCAAATTAATTTGTTAATTTCTTACATTGCAATTAATATAGGCTGCAAATTTCTGAATCATATTTATAAACTGGCACTTTGTTATGTTGTATACCTACATTCTTTCCTATTATTATATAGCAAATTCATTACACTCTTGTTCAATGTGCGCGAAGCGTATATTAATTAATCCATCTACACAATCTGAAATGACTAGAATTCATCAGCACATTTAGAAAGTATTTTTATAATTTATGTGTATTATGAGACATTGATAGCAAAACTCGGATTTTGGTGATGGTTCTTAGATTTTATTCGCCTCTTTGTCGATTATGGTTTGGTGAAATATTTGTTTTATATCAAGTTTTTATATGATTTTACTGTAACCAGTATTCCGAAAATTCACAAAAAATATGTAACTACATGTTGAAAAAAAATTATATGAGAACTTAATCTTCATTGCAGAATATGAAGCAAAAGTCATAATATTGCATTATTTCGCTCATTCCATTTCTTTCAAGTTAATCAAATTATGTACCCATATGTGAGTTCTGAAATACTTTCCTCAAAACTTATTGGTTTGGTGAACTGAAATCATTAACTGAATTAAAATTGCTTTGTTAGTCTTATAGAAAAAGGTATATGATTTCATATAATGTGTAACAATAATTTATTTTCTAGATCTATAAGAACCATAAATAGAGGCTTATTTTGATATTGATTGTTATAATTATTATTACAATGTCTACATCTGTATCTGTTAAATAATAATTTTAAACAGCAAATGTGAACATATCAAAATAACTTATGTCATTTGAAGATATTTTGATGGGAGCGTTATTATGTATTTAAAAAAAAATAAAAATGCAAAATATTAAATAATCAATGTATTTGTAAAAATATTGTTGTATATTATTAGATACAGTTGTTCTTCCAAATTGATTCATTATTGATTTCATTTATCTCATATAATATCTATTATCAATATTAAGTTTGACAAGAAAAGTCAAGTGGCAATGAGACCGATACTTGAACGAGACCCTATGTTTCGGGAATTGACGAGATCGGGACGATATTTTTGATACTATTTCACATCTCTTCTCTCGTGTGAAGCCGTACTTAGGAATAATTGTAAACTCGCCCAGAAATTGGAAATGACAAAAGCTAAATGGTCATTCTATGCTTTTGATAGCGGTGCAAAAATTTGACTACTATTTTCGAAACGTGACTGCGAATTGTACCCTAGTATTATGCCAGCCTGAAATTACCTATCAACATCTGCAATTTTTCAGTGCCTTTGTCAATTACTCATATAATTGACTTACCATTCTAAAACATACTTCTCGCGAGAAGAACAGAAAATTAAGCTCAGAAAAAAGTACATAAAATAAATATTTCTGAAGCTCTCATGTTTTGAATTGTAATCTTGAAATTAATTTGAGTTTTGAAATGAACTTTCAGGAATACGAAAATGAACTAAAAATAAGCGATAAATAAAAAATGGAATCGAAAAGCTAAAAATTATATATGACGACATCTTTATCAAGTCAATTTCTGACCAGATTTGAATTTTTTGATTGACGTACCATAACAAAAAGAACTAAAGCTATAATTTCTCGTTTGAAAATGAATTCATTCAAAATCCTATTGCATTTCGAGTTTTTCATGCCATTTTCTAATTATAATAATTAAAAAACGTGGATTTTTTAGTACTAACTGAATAATCACAGTCAAATATTTATATAAAAATAAAATCATGCTCAGGCAAATGTGAACTGTCATTTAGATTTACATTAGCTACTTAATCAATTAGACATAGATACTAGTAAATTAAGTATTACCCCTCATACTGGGATACCTACTAAAACTGCGCATGTCTTAAACATATTTCAATATAATTTCAGACTTCCTGCAAAGGTCCAGCTATTAACAATTCCTGCAAAAAATACAGCTAATAAGAATTCCTGTGAAAGGGCCAGATAAACAACAGATATAACAGACTCTAAAACCGAATGTCCTCATACTCCCGCTTATACATATATATAAAAAAGAAGGACGTACCGATATAATCCAAGATGTACCGCTATACGCCAAATGTATCGAAAACGGTCCAAAGACTACCGCTCCTACATATATATATATATATATATATATATATATATATATATATATATATATATATATATATATATATATATATATATATATATATATATATATATATATATATATATATATATATATATATATATATATATATATATATATATATATATATATATATATATATATATATATATATATATATATATATATATATATATATATATATATATATATATATATATATATATATATATATATATATATATATATATATATATATATATATATATATATATATATATATATATATATATATATATATATATATATATATATATATATATATATATATATATATATATATATATATATATATATATATATATATATATATATATATATATATATATATATATATATATATATATATATATATATATATATATATATATATATATATATATATATATATATATATATATATATATATATATATTATACCTTTGACAAAAGCTGTTTATTATACTGTTACTTTCTCTGTGCATTAAATCACTTATAATTTAACAATTTTCGAGTATATGAAATATGAATGATTCAAATATTTTGATAGGCGTTACCCATAGTATTTTATTTAATTGTTTTGTGAAATCATATATTTTTAATACTTATATTACTCCTAAAAACATATTACTGGTAAAAATAATATTTCTATGGTGAATATATTTTCAGAGAAGTATGCTATATTATATTAAGATTATATCTTATCGAATTGAGAAAAAAAATCATTACAAAATTTTTCAATATTTCAAATTAGAATTACATTATTTACTGAATGAACTTCTGAATAAATTGTAGCTTTCATTTTGAGGTGAATGCATATTTTAGGTCAAAAAGTTCAAGACTTCAAACACTGTTAGTTTATTTCAATGGAAATTACTGTGATCGCAGTCAGTACTTAAAATCACTGTGATTGACAAATCACAGTGACTGTGATCACCGATACTTAAATATCGCGGGATCGCTCATCTCTAAGTTACTAGAGATGAGCGATATTTCACTTCTAAGTGATTTAATCACTGTAATTTGGAAATCACGAATCACACCTGTAACTACATATTTCAACAATATTGCCAACTTGGCACGATTACTATTGCATATTCTTTGAATAAAATGCATTACCTAGCACCTAGTCACATATTAATCATTTGTAGGTTGGCAGTATTTAATAACTAAAAGAGCAACTGTGATATGCGGTTGAAAAATATATTCAAATTAGGAGTTAATGTTATTGTCCACAAAATTTTTTTAACCAGTGAAGATACCAGCATACCGTTTGAATTCTTCTGTTACTTATGCATACTAAGCAGACATTCGAAAATTAAAATATACGGTAAATATTTAGAAGATCCCAGTCATTTTAAAAATTCAAACTAAACCTAACCCCTAATCTTATAGTTATGCTTATAGTGCAACCTTATATTGAAACTCATTGTTTTACTTAAAAGCACAATTAACAATTTGTTTTAAAGAAACACAGTTCATATGAACCAGAAATATTTATTGATTTTTTTCATTAGTTTAAACTTATGAATAAAAAACTTAAAATTTAAACAAAAAAATTATTAAAACTTTATAATGATCTGAGGAGTGAATGAGCATGTTAAGAGTTTTCAACAGAAGTACGTTTTGCCTTTTTCAAATCATTATTTATTTTAGCCCTTATTACTGCAGGTGTCCTATCCTTTAAAATAATGAATTTATCAATTGCATCTTGACATTTTCTCAGTGTTGGTATTGTTTTTCTATCATAGTTTTCTCTAAAATACTCTACCAAAGTCATTCTTTCAGGGCTAGTCCACCTCTTCCTAACTGAAAAAAGCATTAAGAATAAATTTCATTGCAACAACATTTTGATGAAAACAATCCCTTCAAAAATAAATATGTTAAAAAGTGAAAACTGAAAACAATAGTAAAAATAAATATTTTCACGAAACTGATTCACATTTTATATTAGTACAATTGATTACAGGTCACAATCACAATGTTCCTTAGATTTCTATGATAGGCCAACTCCATATCTATCACTTTCATCTTGCTAACCAAATGAAAACGTAGAGAGAAGAAACTTACCACAAATACGATTTTTCATTACCAAATCAGTTTCTTTAATTTTGTTATTTACCCATGATTTAATTGCTTGAGGACTACGTTCCTGCAATATATTCCCACATTTATCAATGGCATCAAAGCATTCTTGCAATTTTGGTGTTCGACCCATGGATATATGGCTTTTGAAATGATTACAGACTACTTCTTTCTCATTAGAGTTCCAAGGAACTTGAATATAACTTAAATTCAAACACTTGAGCTTATGATTTACACTTTATTGACTACATTGCATGACGCGTTTCGTCGTTACAAACGACTTCTTCAGATGCTTACAGAATGAAGTCGTAGAAGTCGTTTGTAACGACGAAACGCGTCATGCAATGTAGTCAATAAAGTGTAAATCATAAGTTCAAGTGTTTGAATTTAAGTTATATTCAATTATAATGGATTTACATCAAGTAAACGCCAACACTATTAAATATCCAAGGAACTTTTTTGTCAGTTGGTAACAACATTGAAGCTGAAAATTTTTTTAAAGTATGTATATCATAAAAACAACTATTTTTGTGACAAACCTGTTTTATTTCTTTTTGCAATATAAGGAGTAGAATGTGCAGCGTTTTCAGATATATCTGAAACAATGTGATTAGAAAATAATTATAGAGCAACATTACCACAAATTACCCAAGTTCATTTCAGCAAAACTCTCTTTTAATGCTTGTTCTCTTGATGTGTGCATCCCAAGGAACATATTTAATTGACTGTGTTCTACTCCTTGAGCGTTCAAAAGTATCTTATATATATCGTTATATCTATGAAATATCGTTTTCATAGATATAACGCTCAAAGCAACCTTTATTTGATGAAATAGATCTTGCATTCCATTGTAAAAATTTTGTTTCATTTTCTATTAAAAATTTCTTTTAATTTTTGTTCGATAAATACTTTATTAGATACCTTATCCACATTACCAATTGAACCACAGACATCTTTGAGGATTGAAATAATCACCCTATATATAATATCTACTAATGAAGTCTCCTCTGATAAATTTACCTGAGAATTGCCGTACGAAGATTGTTCTCCGTGGTTTTCATTAAAACATACCACATTGCCTAGAACCAAGGGTTCAGGTCTTATTATATCTTTATGTTTTCGTTTAAATAAGATACTAGATTGACTTGAAGTGAATTTTCGCTTATTAGATTTCAACGGAGGAAATTTCGTCGAATTTTCCCGATTCGATTTATTATTTATTTTCGAGTTGTTAGGTGTAGAAAAATTACCGTGAATAATTTTAGCTGCATCCTGATATGATATATTATCCACAGTCATTTTTTTCTTTGATTTTTTTTTTGTATACCAAATACAGGGCAGTTTTTAGAATCATCTGACAGATGAGCACCCTTGCAGTTAACACAAACAGGCGTTTCCTTTTCACAATTTTCTAAGGGGTGGGTTTCCCCACATTTGGGATATCTTTTTTCGCTTCGACATAATTTATCGGTGTGACCGTAACGTAAGCATTTTGTACATTGAAATATTCGTTGTCATTAGGAAAGACTTCGCGAACTACATTGAAAATAACAACTCTATCTGGCAATTTCTGCCCTTTGAATTTTACTCCTACAACGCTTGTTGTAGGAGTAAAACTTGTCGAACCATCTTCCAGAATTTTGAATGTTTCGCCCAAAAGAGGATCGATGCAAGATTTCAGTTCAACCTCTGAAATATCAAGATCGACAGATTTGATAACACCCTGGATCCGAATCAAGAATTATGGGATATATGCTTCAAGTACATTATCGGAAAGAAATTGCAAAGAAAGAAATTTATTTGCACTCAGAAACGTTCTAAATGAAATCCGTTTCTGCCGTTTTTTTCTATGGAAATAATATTACTGGAAACAGATACGTCGTTTCTATATATAATCTTGCCAATAGACATTGCATGTAAATTACCTATGTTCTTATCGATACTCTCGACGTGAATAATATATGGGCCTGTGTCTGATGAATTATATTTATTATCATTTTTTTTGTGATAATGACAGATGGCTCGGTTGTTGTATTGACGCCAGTAGCACGATTTTCATCTTTTCTTAATGAGGAAATGTTTACAGTTGAATTCGACGAATTAATATGGAACGGACTCACCGAACTCAAATCTTGTGAAGTATTGTCTATGAACAAATCATAAATTTCTTCGTCTAGAACCATTTTAAATGCATTTGCTATGACTTGAGTAGCTAAGATATTGCCTTCCTTGTCCGGGGGAACAGGATCCGGATCAATTCCTGGAGTATTCATATTTTATATTGTAATCCACCGAAAGCAATGTGAAACACAGAATATAAAATCTATAAACTTCGATACAAATTAAAGATATAAAGCACCTGTGACCGACTGGCACGCAATCTGGTCCACAACTGATGATACTTTTATATGTGAAAGTTTTATATACTTTTATTTCAGTGAAATGATTGGTCGAATTCTCCTTAAAAACACATTTACATTAGAGTATAACGACCGTTAACCAATATATATATATATATATATATATATATATATATATATATATATATATATATATATATATATATATTAGGGTGGTCCTTATTCTTAAGGAAAATATTTTTTTTCTTTAATTTCGGGGGCACCACGTAATTTGGTTATATACCTTAAGAAAATATTACAGTAATTTTTTTGAATTTTTTTAATAACATTTAGAGGTCGCTACCAAGGTTTAAATTTTAAATAAAAAGCCAAAATTTGTTTTTCTCAGAATCCTTTATTTTTTTTAACCAGGTCTTAAAAATATTACACAATTTTTGTTGATGCTATGAAATAAAATAATCTGAATGATTTACTTTTAAGATGCAAGGGTTGACTTGTTAGTATTGGGATACTTTTTCTATACTCTTTTACCAACAAAAGCAAATATTGCTTTTGTTCTTCATTTGTGGTAATTAATTTATTGTATTCTTCCATTAAAGCAACACCACGCTCAGCTATATCATTCACTACACGCAATGAATGAACAATATTTTTGGCAGCTATATAATCAGGGTCTTCGTTCCAGGTTTCAACGTCTTTATAAAAAAAATCTGATGAGATACCTAGGACCTGGAAGAATTTTAAAGAATTACTGCTCACAAAGTTTTCTATATTTTTTTCGTGGATGGTCGCCATGTCAAGGTTTATTCGTTTTAAGCAATCATGTGTGCCTTCAATTTTGAGTGCTTCTACCATTTTTTCTTCTCTTGGACTGAAAGTTCGTCATCGAAAAATGCAAGCGAAACCAGCTCTTCCGACAAATACCACAAGTGATTTAAAATCTTTTTCAGCGCAATAGTAGCTAGATTTTTGTTAACACTTTCAAAAGCTTTAAGGTCTTTTAATAATTGTAAGTCGTTTCTTGGTGCTGACTGACTGGTAGAGGCTTGAAACCAATATTTGATATAAATCATCACCGTGAAAATACATATTTCTCTCACAGCCTTTTCGTCCTTTTTCGTTAGCTTTAACTGATGCTTAAATAAATAAATTTTTAAACAGTACAAGGCTCTTGCCATCCATCTAGCTCGATGTAGACCAGCAGGTCTCCGAAATGAAACGCCTTTTTCAGGAACACCTCCTAAGAATATGATTGTAAGATTTAACATTTCTTTGTAGTCATCTCGAGGTTGATGTACTTGAAGTTGCTTTTTGGCAAAAGAAATCCTGTCTGCGGCCACTTCTGCAAGAATATTTGCCTCAGCGTCATCTGTTATTGTTTTGAAGTCGCTTTGGTCAATAGAGTCCCAACTGTTCTTAAATCTTTTGAATAATTGTATATCAGGACCACTAGATGGGGCAAGCGATTGATCCACTACACCTGACAACATAATTTCCATTATGTGGTGACGACAAGCAAACCAAAGCATATTTTTATCCATTTTGCGCTCCAAGAGAACGCATACTCCACTTCTTAAGCCGGTATTTACAGCAGTAGTGTCAAAACACAAACATTTTACTTTATCGCTCAAATTCCATGAATTTATAGCGTCGTAGACAGCCGACGCACAAGCTTCGCTTGTTCCACGTTCTAATTTTGGGACGGCGAGTAATTGATCGACTCCATGTCCTGATACCAAAATTGGCAGCCGATCTACAGTTTTGTGTCCAGTAATATCTTCTATAAGTTTACCGTCCCAATGAATTGTTAAAGACGAACTAGGTTTAAACTCGCTTTTGAGCGACTCTGCAACAGCTTTGCGATTTTTGACACGCTGCCGACGAATAGAAGATCTATTGACATTAAATTCTGATGGATCACAGCCTGCGCTTTTCAAAGTAGATGTCACGACCATAGTTGCTTTTCTGTCACTCAATTTAGAAACATCAAGACTGGAAGCTAATTGACTGTTAATAATATCTTTTCGAGCTCGTTTTTGAGGTGGTTGCATCTTCGTCAATTTTGATATAAATTCGGAGTCAGATGGAGTTTCTTCCTCACTTATTGTGGCAGACGATGACGAAATAAATGATAATGAAGACAATGAGCATTTTTCTGTTATAGACGAGATATCTTTGTTTTCACGCTCGCGCAATTTATCAAGCCGTTCTTTTTTCTCTTTTATTTTCTTACATTTGTTTAAACTTTTTCTGTCGACTGAACCAATCAAAAATTGGCGTCGATTTTGCCGCACTGCTAACAAAAACTGTTTATCTTCTTCTAAAGTCATAATATTTAAAGCATCACGATGAGCGATGTCAAATAAATCTTCTAACTTTTGTTGCCAGTTTTGTTCTTTTGTTTTCAATGCTTCTGAACGTTTTTTCTTGTTTTCTTTATTTTTTTTTAGATTCTGCCATTCTTTGAACAGCTTTTCAATTTTGCTGATGACATGTTTTTTTAATTGAATAGGTATGCCAGCTTTTTCCCACAAATTAATAACCCCACAAGCCGTCAAAGTCGCAGATTCACGAATACTTTTCTTTTCTTCATTTTTGTAGTAGAAAAAATATCGCAACACTTCGCCAATGGATGGTAAGGTTGATTGGCTTAATTCAGATAATAATTGACCGATAAGCCAAATCTCACTTTGATTTCTAGTAGTTATACTGAATCCGCTACTAGTAGACGCCATTGCAAATTGAAACACTTCACTGTAACTTTTACAAAAACAACACGTGCGCTCTTGTTGCATAACAGAACTGAAGTGCGGGGCGATCGTAGTACAAATGAGGGGGTCGAGGAACGGAGAGGGGGGAGGGGGATTAGAAGGTATAGTCTATGCTAGTTTCACTCGCACGTAACATGTTATGTACCTAAATTTTAAATTAATGGAATCACCATTTAAGCTGTATTTGAACACTTTTTGTAAAAAATTGACAGCTGGTAGCGACCTCTAAATCTTAACAAAATCAAAAACAAAAAAACATTTATTTCGTATTTAGAGGTATATAATCAAATAAGAAAGTGCCCGGAGGATAATTCGAAAGTTGAAAAATAAGGACCACCCTAATATATATATAAAACTAAATAAAAAGGTGGGTGGTACTCGGCAAGGTTAAGGCTGGATGATTAAAGACAACACTTGTCGATTTAGATTTACATCAATATTTCGGTCCTATATTGGGCCCTTCTTCAGGGTGCTATAACATTACAGCGGAATAGAACTCAGGTGTTCTTATTATAATTAACAATTCAATTTTTGTTAAGTACTTACATATCAACTGGTTGTACATAATATATCTTTGAGGACAAACTACGAGCATTATATTCACTCGACACCGCGACCGGGACACATTTTTATTCAGTTCTTTAGAATTCACAGCAATACTCCTTGTGTATATATATATATATATATATATATATATATATATCTGTGTGTGTGTGTATATATTGTATTAGTATTATTTGTTGCACAAATGAAAAGAACATTCCTTTATTTCGACAAAAGATTGAATTCAACATTGTGATGTTTAATTTAATAATTAATGAAAAGATGTATTCATCAAAATATGTTATGCGACTACAATACAAAATTAACGTTATGAAAATATATAAACATCTAACTTTAATATAAATACCGTTTTCTCATGTAATGAGAAGGGTTCTTATATATCTTAAAATTGTTGAAGCTTAATTAAGAAATACACACATTGGTTATAAATTTGCTGCTTATGACATGAAACTACATACTGTTAACTACAAAAAATTATAATTATATGAAAAATCATTAATACTTCCATGTGGCCAGATACACATCTTACGTCTATAATATGTGATTTTAAATTCCAACAATTACAAAATCTCTGATAAATTTCAATGCCCTTTTCATCTGAAGAATACGAATTGAAAAATGTTATAATTCCTGCGAATATGTAAAATTTCAGACCTTAGCAATAATTGCAGAAAGTATCAACATACTGAATTTCACAAAGTAACAAATAATACCAAGGCCCTGTATTGTTGATTTGTAGATTATTGGATAATTTACAGAATGATTTCAGTTATGATCGCAGCTATCATTATACCTGGCAAAGGAGTCAAGATTCTATGGTTCAAACTGTTACACTGCTCATTTTTGGGACAGAGAATAGTTCTTCCAGCAGGTACGCGTAAATTCTCCGTACCAATTGCTGAAAGATCACCATAAATATCCCTTACTACGTCATCTGTCACACAGTGGGACAGATGAAGTACGCTGTCATCCGGAAGGCCATTTCCTCTCTCATCAATGATACCTTGTCCCAGTTGCGAAAGCCATGTTGCAAATCCTTGTTCCCCAGGTCCAGTTCTCATATTTTCGGTCAGTTTTAACACCTGGAAATGTTCCCACGACCGACAATTCGTGAAGAAGAGCTCGATCTGCTGAACTTTACCACTGCAGGTAAAGGTAACAGTTAACAGGTAGCAGCTGCACCACATCTCCACCTAGCAGTACACACTTTCCACCGAATGGTCGGCAGTCGTTGCATACGTCTTGAAGAAGATTATCCACAGCATTTAAAGCGTAATAACTTACCATGGTAACTTCATCCCAAATTATTTCGATTTATTCGATTAATTCGAACATTCCTTAATAGCGTGGCTTCTTCGCTTTGTGCAGTTATCGAAGAATGAGAGTCCGATCCGAGGTTCAGAGGTAATCTGAACGTTGAATGAGCCGTCCTACCATTCTTCAATAATAATGCAGCTATACCTGTGTAACCAACGCCTATAACAGGAATATTTTGGAAAGTCAAGGTCGAAATTAAGGTATTGTACAAATAGGTCTTTCCTGTACCTCCGCTGCCTTGCAAATAAAAATACCTTGGATGTTATAAAAGAAAAGAATTAACCGCATTCACAACCACATCGAATACTTTACGCTGCCCAGAATTCACCTCTTCGGGGTTAAATATTTCAATATCACCAATGTTTTCGACAGGATCTTCGTCGATATCTAGCAGATCTTCATCGGCCTCTGCATGATAATCGGGAAGAAATCCCTTGCAGTCTTACCAAAATAACGTAAAATATGGTCAATGCGTATGACAGCTGTCTTTTTGTTATTAGTTATGCGTGCGGAGAAACCGAATCTTCGATAATATTCGCTCATATATCCCTTGAAACTGTCCCACAGAGGACGTCCGACTTCGCAAAAACATAATAAATATGCGAACAATTTGCACATACTACCGGGCATATCCACCAGGGCAGCATGTTGCAAGGTTCTTTTCCATTCTTTGTCAGAACAAATCAAATATCTTTGTTGAGCAGATTCTTGGAACGTATATATATATATATATATATATATATATATATATATATATATATATATATATATATATATATATATATATTTATTTATTTATGAATATGCAGCCAGAGTAAAATATTGAAATCATGGCAACGTATTATGTGATTTGAAAAAAAATCATAAATTATTGGAGAATAAATGATACATTTTGTATATAAAGGGTCAATTGAAAAACGTAAAATGACATAATTATTTAAATTTAAGTACTAATATATGTTTAAAAAGAATAATTTTGAATATTCAATACAGTTGGAACAGAAAAATGGAATTTGAAAATCAATTTGGCGGGAATAATTGATAATTTGAACGGGAATGATATGGCGGGAATAACTGATAATTTGAATATTGACTGATGTTCATGAAACATTGTTTTATGAATATTAATTATTACATATTCAATGTTTTAAAAATATAATTATATAAAAAGAAATCATCAAGTTTCAATTACTTCAATTTAATTGAATTAAAGTATATTAAATTCAAGGAGGGAACGGGCAATCTTCCACACTTCAACACCACTCGATGAATTCTATTGAGAATTTAATCAAATATGACCTGCAATGAATAAAAATTATTCTATGATTGTTCAAATAATTTATTTCTATGACATGTCTATTCTATTCTGTGTTGAGTAAAGAAATTCGATAAAAGTACTATGTTCTAATAACCATAACGCTGATTTATATCGAAATGATCAAATAACTAATGCTGAAATGCTAATTGTCTATTGCATTTTTCCATAAGGTTGGAAAATATTGAAATTTTAAGCATGCATTAATTATTTATGTGAGTTGAATTTTTTCCTTTTTCGACATTTCTTTCAGTGCTCTATTGTTGGTTTTGTCTTGTCTGGGTGCTTTTTTATTATTGGTTTTTCTGATGGTGTGATTGATTTCTGATGGATTTGTAAGTGTTTCTAGTGGTGTGTTGAAATTTTGAAGTTGAAATTCTGTTATTGAGTTATTAATGATTTGTTCTAATTGTGGATTAGTCATTTGTCTTGTTGAGTTGTGTATGTTGTGATATGTTTCTGCAAGAAAGTTCACTTTTTCATTGTCGTCAAATTTGTTATTTTGTGATTTTAAAATTTTGAACAGTTTCCACATTCCGTTTTTGTTAGTCAGGTTATTTGTGTATTTTTCCCATTTGTGAGATTTTATTGAGTTGATGTATGTGTTCATTTCTATTTTCAGTTATTTAAATGTGTTGAATTGATTTTCATTATAATTTCTTTGTAATACTTTTCTCAATTTGTTTTTCTCTTTAATTAATTGAATAACGTGTTCTGGTAGTATAAGTTTGTTGATTTGTGTGTCAGAGTGAGTGGTTGTTTGTTTCAAGTTCATTTGAAATGTTTTTGTCAGTTTATCTATTTCTTCGTCTATCATTTCTATATTGGTAATGATGTTATTGTTTATTTTAATTGTTCTGTTCGTTAGTTTTTTTAATTTTGACCAGTCTGTGTAAACTTTTGTGCATTTCGGTGGTTTGTCGTATGTTGCTGTTTATTATTTCGCATGTTATTGGTATGTGATCTGAATCTAATGAATTAATTGCTAAATAGTTCAGTAATGTTTGTATTTTCATTAACAATTCTGTCTAGTATTGACGATTGTTCATTGTTTGTTGGGTAGTATGTGTGTGCGTTGGTTGGGTAGTGTAGTGTGTAATTGTGGTCTTGTATGAATTCATTCAATTTTCTTCCTTCTGCGTCTGATCTAAAATAGTTCCAGTGTTGATGTTTTGCGTTAAAATCCCCTATTATTATAACTCTTCTGTCTAAATTGAGTAAGGTTTCAAGTTCTAGTGTGTTTAGTGGTGTTTGTTGTATATTGTAATAATTGACAATTGTATATGAATTCAATTTAATGGCTTGTGATTCGCATTCAGTTGTGTTTGTTTGTATTTCTACTGGGTGTAAATGTCTTTTGTAATAAATATTAATAATATAAATAATGAAGTCCGCCGTGTGCTGTTTTCGGTTTGTTAATAAGTAATAATTTTGAAGTTTTGGAGGTCTATTTTTGCTAAGTCTAGATTCCTGAATGCAAAATATATCTCTTCGACAGATCTTCTCGACATCTTCTACAAATCTTCTCGACAGAGAATTTCTAGCTCATTAATTCTATTTGAAATGCCATTGGCATTCCAAGATAAAAGTTTGATTTGTTTTCTATTATTATTATACATTATATTTACAGCTTATCATTTTTTCTAGAGCTGAAGTTGAATTTTTAAGTGCAACTTTCAGTTCTCTTACGATTCGAATAAAGATTTCAGATTCTATGACTTCCTGCAATAAAGTTTGCAGGTCGTCGATATGATTTGTTTGTATTGAGTGTGAAATTTGTGTCCGTGTTTGTATTATGAGTGTGTATGATGTTACTTGACTATATGATAAATTTGGTTTTCTAATTGTATGTTCAATGTTTAAATTTTGTTTCGGTAGTTGCGGAAAATTTTTAGTGGTTTTTTTAATATTTTGATTAATTTTGGTTGTCAGTTGTGCTTTATTTTTATTTATGTTATTTGAAAGACTCTCGACATGCCCGATTCACTCAGGGCACTGGCTATAATTTGCGGTATGGGGGCCGCCACAGTTAGCGCGCTTTGCCGGCGATTTTTCGCGGTCACTTGAGCACTCACTCGAAAGGTGGTTTTTTCTACACTTCGTACACTCTGGTGGCCGGTTGCATTGTGTCGATCCGTGTCCGTGGAGTTGGCATCGGTGACATTTAGTGATTTGTTGCCTTTTGCTGTAAGGCTGCCAGTTGATTTTGATGATCGATCTCTTCGATTGATCTCATTTTTCGGATGTCGTTGTTATTAGAGGTGTTGATCAGAAATGAATGGGATCTTGATGTTGATGCTTTCATTTTTATCACGTTTATTTCTTGTGGATTCATTTTGCTGATTTTGCACAGCTCGGATTTCACTTCTTCAGCTGTGATGAAGCAGGCTGTCTTCATCACAACTTTCTCTGTTTTCTGTCCCCTCAGTGAGTATGTGAAATACTCGACCTGGTTTCGTTTGAATGCCTCCTGCACGTTAGTGTGATCTTCTATTTCTCTGCAGTACAGACGAATTTCTTTAGGATTATATTCAATCCAATATTCTCCTTTGATCAATGTCTTCATCTTATTGTGGAATGCTTTGAGGTCTTTGAATAGGCTGGTGATGATGATCGGTGATGGTTTTTGGTTCGCCTTTGTTTCGTTTTCTTTTTCTTCTTGCGTCAGTGTTATCTCGATAGATTCCTCATTTTCTAGGACACCGAAGCTGTTTTTGAGCTCGATTTCCGGGTTCACGTGGGCGTTTTTCGATAATTCTATCATTTTGTCTAGGAGTTCACCGTCCATTGTTGTGGTTTTCTTTTGTTTTTCAATCCTGGTTGATGTTGAAGCCATTTGTTTGACTATACTTTCACTTCTCAGTGAGGAAACCTCATTGTAAAGTTCAGAGGAAAAGTTGTAAAGTTGTAAAGTTTTTCTGGAACTTCGTGATTTTCCTTCGATCTGCTGGAGAGTCAATCCGAATTCCGACAACTTCGAATTACGGGGACGTACGTCGCAGCTTAGTCAGAAACTTTTAGACAACGTGTGCCTTAGCTTGGTATTCGATATATTTGTCGTCACTAACTAATTGGATCGCGGACCTTTTTCGTGAATGAGCTTTTGAAACAAAACTCGAATGAATACTCATCAGTTTTGATTCAATTCCTCTTCGGTTGATATGAGGATTAAAATGGGTGTTAACCTTCTGTCATGCGCAATATACGAACTCTCGAAATCGGGCACAATGTGCCTATCCGGCACAGGTTTAATACTGATTATAACCATTTATTTAAATGACAGGCATATATTAATCAACATTTTCTGGATTGTTCTAAGAAAAATAAATCTCAAAAGTTGTTGAAAAAAAAATTTATTTGGAATAAAATTGGTTGAAAAAATATGTCGTACACATCTGAATAAAAGTAGAAAAACTAGAAATTATTCAATAAAAGTTAACTTCATTTCAAAAGTCATTAATAGACATCACATCAATTCACAATATTGTAAAGCATCCATCGCACACTGTATTTGCATTTGACAAGCAGATAAGCGCCGTACATTTCTCACAATCGTGATTGGTCAGTCTTCTCAAGCCCGTTTCGGTGGTGCACGATGAGCATCGTCGTCTCTTGGGGGCTGTTGGGGTATCTTTTTCTTCTTCCTGGGAAGGAGTCCGAAATCTTCTCAACCTCATTTGGAGGTCAGTAGGCATGCCAACAGTTTTCAAACTTTTGAAAGGATAGTTCTCCAATCGTTAATTCATGGGCCAGTTGTTTTAGAAATGATCTTCTCCGTATCGATTACAAATTATTACCAAGGTAAAGGACTTGGTGTTGATTTCTCCAATATTCACCATAGTAAAAAATATTACCATTGGCCAACCCTTGATATTTCTTGCTACATTGAATGTGGCACACATTCTGTCTACTGTATCAACAACTCCTTTTGTTGAATTATAAAATGTTATAATGTCTGGTTTCTTATGATCACCTGAATCAACATCGATGGAATTGTCATTGTGGAGCGTTGATACGAGAATCACATTCTGGTTTGCCCGTGGAACATACGAGACCAAAGTCTTCATTGCACTAAAGCCAAATAAGCTGCTAAATTGCTTCCTTTGGTAGCAACAAATTTTGGTGGCAGCTGTCTTTTTTTTGTTTGAACCGTCCTAATATAGGATAGTTTCTTCTCCTTTAGTTCATCCACAAGATTCATTTCGTTGAACCAATTGTCGGCACTGATGTTACGACCATTTCCAAAGAGGGCTCAGCTATCCTTTTTACCTCATCTCTCGGTTTGTTACTCACAAAAAATTCCCATCTGGTTCAGAACCCGCATATATTTCCATATTGTACGTGTTATTCAATTTTGCATTGACAACAGCAAAACATTTTATACCGTACTTGTTGGATTTTGACGGGATGTACTGTCGAAAGAGGCATCTTCCTCGGAAAGCCGGAAGCATTTCATCGATGGTTACGTTTTCTCCAGGAATGTAACTTTTTTGGCAGTTTTGTATGAATTTCTGGAAAATGTCACGGACTGGGGCAAGTCGATCTTGTGTTTCTCTTTCTTCCCTTGTATTTCGGTCATCGAAATGAAGACAACGTATCAGACTTTCGTATCGTTTAATATTCATTACATGACTGAATTTCTCCACGCCATCACCTTCTTTTCCCCAAAGTTCCTCGAGGCTTTGTCGATTTGCTCTGTAGGCTCCTGCTAAACAGAACAATCTAATGAAAACCCTCAGTTCGATTACATCAGTAGGTTTTATGTCCCTCTCCCTAGAAAAATTATCCCTAATGATGTCTATGTAGTGGTTGGGTACATTTTACTATGAGTTCTAACATTTCGTCGGCGAACAAATTATGCAAACAATCAACAGCAGTTTTGCAGGGCCTTGCGTTTCCTTTCACTCCTGGCAAATGTGTAATTATATTGTGGGTTCCTCCACGTACATTTGCTCGTGGAGGATTTTTATTCCACTTGGTATGCTTATCTTTTCCCAAGATGAAAGATGTGTCTGCATTGTTATCCTCGTCATCGGTCTCACCCTCCTGCTCCGTTTCAGAATCACCATCACGTTCTGCTAATTCGTCTTCGGATGCAACGTCACTTTCTTCGCCTAATCTTCATTCATAATCGGGTCATCATCATCCTCTTCTAGCAACTTTTTATTTCTTCAATATGTTGTGGATTTCTTCAATTAAAGATTTTGCGTGACAGCATATTGACAAGAAATCTGAAACAATAAATAAAAATTCATGAAGCTAGAATGAAAATATAACAATACTTCGAATGGCTCAAAATGATTACTTGTTAGGCCGCAATGTTTCAGATAGGCCGGAATGATAAATGTACGTTATTTTGACAAAATAATTCATCACTTTCACATTATTTAGTCCTGCAATTAAAATATAACGTTTTATGCAAACATTCTAAAGTACTAACCTTTAAAATTCTACCAAGCTCGGGCGCAATGAGCCTATCAGATCAAAATTCAAATAACTGTACATGGTTCAAGGGGTAAACTAAGTGGGTGGTTACATAGGGTAGTGGGAAACAAACAGCTACTAGAAAGCATCGCCATTATTACTTATGGAGAGTCGAGGGGAGAGGCCAAACAGAGGCGCTGCGCCTGACAGATCGGCTACACCCCACCGAGGGTTAAATAAACAAAAAAAAATCATCTGCATGTTTCTGTGATGGTGTATCATCTTTGATAATGGAAAATGATTTATGATAAACTGATAATTTTTTTCAACAAAGTTCCTAAAAATTGTGGAACATTTGGTTTTTTCATTATGTTAAAATTTTCATCCAGTTCACCTAGACTGGCAATAGCTTCAGCTATGTGACCGAAAATTTAGGTATAAAAATATCAGAAATATTTTTGACTGAAGGCTCTATCACCTTGAGCTTCAATAAAATTTGACCTAGTTATCTCATTTCAGATCTAATCATTTTGTGATGATGAACTCTATTTTGAGCATTTTTCATTGAAAAATCGAATAACGAAATCATCATATTTTATGCATCTTATAACATCGTCATCTCTAAGGTATGGATGAATCTGATCTCTTAGGACATCACATGCAACAGGATGAATCTCTACCTGAGGGTAGGAGATTAATTGAGTAGGATTCTCTGGTATCTTGTTGTCTTACGCAGACAGAATTGCTTCTTTTTCTGCTTCGTCTCTAGTTACTTTGTTTATCAATTTTTCATGATAAGTCTTCTGTTTCCATGTTTTCACATATCACTTTGCTATCTTTGAAGTATTAGTTTCGGTCTTTTTCTTTTCTGTCATCAATTTCATAGACGGTAGCTCTGCATATCCACTCGTTTTCGTGATTTGCAGTTTCTTCGTATTTCTCACTGTCTATGCGTGTATTTGTTCAGTCTTGTCGTGAGTGATCGTATCATAATATTGAGGTTTGTTATTGTGTTTTTTAGCTCTCTCATTTCTGCATTTTCTTCTGACGTTTCTATATTATTATTGGTTTTCTTCATCACTTGTGCAAATGTCCGGTTGTCTCTCTTTTTCGTCCCTGTGTTATTGTATGATATGTTTATTTTTGGATATGCATTACATCCTCTATAGTTAGCAGGATGTGGGCCTCTACAGTTTGCGGACTTAGCCGGCATGTCTCGGGGTTTAATGCATTGGTAGCTCCAATGATTTTCGCCTCATTTTACGCATTTAGCTTCTGCTGTATATAATCCTTGTGCGTGACCAAATTTTTGACATCGGTAACACTATCCTATGTTTGTCTTCTTTTTAAGAGTTTACATTCGTACGATTATGTCTAAAATTTATATTTCACTTTAGATTTTGTTTTCATTTTTTGGTATCTGTAATAATATCATCGCCATAGGGTTTCGTTGATATCCTGTTTTCATCCTGGTTGTTTTTATAGGATGATAACCTTTATTTATTAGACCTTGCTCAACTTCTTCTTTCATTTCGCATGAAATTCCTCAAATAACTACTTTCAGATTTTTATCTTGCTCAGGTTGGTATGTGTGGTATTCATATTTGGCGTGGTCAAGCATTTTTGTCAGTGCTCGAAAATAATCACTCATCGTAGTGGTTTTGCTGATGCCTTCGGTGATATTTTTGGCTTTAGCCATGGTTATGTTTCTCGATTTCATTTGTCTATTTACTGTGGTCCACACTGTTTTATCTCTCAGGATAATGGGTGGGATTTTTTCAGTGTTCTCATTATTGGTTGGCTTTGATTATATTGGGTTTCGTTAATTTTCGTTGATTATTAACAAAATAATGAATTAATTGATTATTTTGTTATATATTATTTACACAACTAAAACTGCTTCTGGAAGTAACATTCATGATCATTTTATCAAACTAAATTCAAACTGAATCAATTGAAGATAGTAGTAGTTTCAAGATGTCTCGACAGGTGAAAAGTATACTTTTTAATATTGATCATTATATTTTTTTTAATTATTATTATTTTCAATAATAATTATTATTGTTGAAGTCAAGCATTGGATTCATTTTCGTCATCAGTGGCCACATAAAAATGCGTCGAAGCCAATTAAACTTTTGAATAACAATTCACCAAGCTATAAATTTTTGTTATATCAATGTATCTTTCATTATCTCCTGTTCCACAAAGCATTCAGATATTAGATTGAGAATTCTTCAATCGTGCTTTCTTAACCAACATTATAATCAAATATCTGTATCAGAGGCTCTGATTGCAATATTCGACTGTTCTACGATACTACAAACATGATAAATTATTTTTGTATCTGCTTCTCCATGTAAAATACAGCACAAATCTTCAACAACACTAGATTGTATCTTATCATCAACGACTTTATACGACTGACAAGTCCGGAAATGCTTCCCGGAAACAAGTCCCAGACCAATGCTTCGAAAATAAAAAATCAACAAGAGCTTCCTTAAATTTTGTATTTTTCCATTCTTTCGCAAAATCCGTCGGTCGTACCTGTTCAGGCCCAGTGATTGTGTACTCAATTAAAGATGCTTCATGTCGTAAAAATCTTCAACTATCTTTATGAATGGATACAAATATTGGTCAAAGATTATATCAATCCTTCGGGTCGAATATTTTGTTGCCATTTGTAGAAATTTCTTTGAAATACGCCCGAATCTTTTGGGAAATTCTTTCATGGAATGGAGGATGAAAAATCCATCAATTAAGAACACATCTGTATTATGTGGTGGTTTTTGACCAATGTTTGGTGCTACACATTTTACAAGTACAGACTGATCAGTCTTGCAGACCACCATCTATATGACATAAAGCAAGAGGTAGAGGAGTTATTAGATACGATAAAATTTTCAAAAGATTAATTTGGTGATCCATAGAAATTCCCAACAAACGTCCGAATAAACTCGCTCTAACTTAATGTCTTGTTGTTTACCTCCAATTTTTACATATTTATTCTTCAGCTCAGCTGCACGCACGGTATCAGAAGTCTGAACAGTTGATGATTATGAACAATATTGAATAAAAGAATGAATTTCACGTTAAAGTCGTTGTCGTCCTTGCTGAACTGCTTTCCCTCTGACATCGAAGTCTGTTTATTCGGTGGTTTTGCCGTAACACGTGCTCAACTCTTTTTTGTTTCTTCTCATTCAAACGGTGGTTTTGTTAATTTCGTTTTCGCTACCGTCTCGTGAATCTCGTGTTCTCCGGCGGAGTTGAAAATGTTGAGCTTTCGTGGTAACCAGCAAGGTTCTGGCCATCGCAGTTCGCGTATATAAATATATACGCGAGAATATAACACTCTCAAACGGCCCTTACACGGTCATTAATAATGACATTACTTTATCAGAATGACATTAATACTGATCGTGTAACGTCGACAAAGTTGGAATGATGAGGGTGAATGATGCGAATCCGGATTTTCTGATCTCGGCACATCATTACTGTAGACGGGAGGGAATACTGTCATTAATAATGATAGTGTAAGGTGTGCGGCATCATTACTCAGTCTACCAGACGAAATTGCGAAGACAACATGTCAACTCAAAAAATTGAGGACCCCAAAAGATCAGGGGCTGGAGCCCTGTATGTATTTTTTCTTAATAAAAAAGGTGTAACTAATTTCAGCAGTTTATCGAACGTCATGTCATTCATACGGAAATAGTTTTTGTAGTCCTCTGGCTCCGTGTCTCGAATTTCATTCAGTAACAAAATATGAGAATACTGTTCACGTTTTTTTTAACCACTCCTTCATCCAACGTTTATGTTTTACTCGCCGTTTTGTAACTAAGGCCAAAATTATAGCAATACAAGCGGTTTTGTGTGGATCCATTTTATTTTATACGTCTTGCTTTGACAGAGACCACCACTGTACTGAAGGAAAGTAATGACAATAAAAATGATTGTGTAAGGTTTTTACAGTAATGACAATCTGGAATGAAGTGAATTCGCAAAAAATGTCATTACTGGTAATGTCATTATTAATGACCGTGTAAGGGCCGCTATAGGAGATTGTTGAGTACTCTCCTCTTGGCATCTTACTGTTGTGGTGCAGTTAGTTTGCCCCTGCCCAAGCCGTTGACAACCGTAGTATTCACTATATACTATGGTCTTTTTTGTTATGACTTGTTAAGACTTTTCGAGGTTTATTGACAAACGGAGAATTTTGGTGATCTTGAATATGAAGTAGTTATAATCTCAGTGTAACATTTACAGTTATATAAAATAGTCCGGAACATATAATGTTTTGTCGTCAATCTATTTGCTTTCAGAACTTATTTTTCTCGAATTTCTACTCTTTCAGGTGTCTGTCAGTGAAGTGTATATATATATATATATATATATATATATATATATATATATATATATATATATAAATGGATTATTATTCTTTTCGGGTATTCGGTCTGTATGGAGATGAAAAGATTCAACTCATGTATTCTGATTTAAAACCTGTATATTTCGTTGTCGGTTAACAACTTCATCAGCAGGATGCAGCTAAAATACAAAAATAATCACATCATTGAACACTAAAACTAAAACAAAACATACGAACTTACAATGAGAGTTCTTTTAAAATTTGGGATTCATCGAAATATTCATCAAAATAACAAAGCAAATAAAATTATGAGATGAGTCAGTAGAAGTAAAAAACAAAACAATGCTACTTTTCAATCGATCGATCGTGCATGAATGAAGCGGTCTTATTTAAATACACATTCACGTGTTCAGAGAGTTATGATTGATCTCTCTTTCTTTCTTTTTACCTCAGGTGGAATTGTTACCAGGTGCGAAAATTAAATATTAGGATATTTCAAAATCCGACAATAAATTTTACTTAATTGATCTACGTCTGATCTTGAATTGATTGTATTTTGGTTATTTTGGATGTGTACCATCTCTAAAAAAGTTCGCTTTTTGGTATTACGTTCCCTTTCCATTATTTGGACATTTTCGAAATCAAAAGGGTGATCATTGTCTTGCATATGGCAGGACAAGGCGCAAGATCTTTTTCCGATTTTTACATCACTTTTATGCTGTGTTATTATCTGTTTTAGAGTTTGTTTCGTCTGTCCTATGTATATTTTACCACATTTCTGACAGTTTATTTTGTATACTACGTGAGAACTTTTTATAGTAGGTGTTCTGTCTTTTATCTTCGTGAACAAGTTGCCTATTGTGATGGTGTTGTACTTGGCCACGGTAAAATTGTTCACTATAGGTTTTAAATGCTTTAGCACTTTGTCCGTAAGTCCTTGAATGTGTGGTAGTTTTTTGTGAACTTGGATGGGTGGTTCTTCTGTTGGTCCATCAAAGAGACCTGTGTTATACAGAAGTTTATTTAGTATCTTTTTTGGATAGCCATTTTTCACAAACATACCGAAGAGTTTTCTTAAATTATCATGCACAAAAGAGGAATGAGATATGTGAATTACTATCTTTTTCATTGCTAGTACTGTGTTGAATTTTTGACTCTTTGGGTGGTTAGAGAGAAAATTGATGTATCTTCCGGATGATGACGGTTTTTGATACCAATTCAATATTACTGTGTTGTCATACTTTCTCATCACTAAAGTGTCAAGGTAAGGAACACTTCTATTGTTTTCTTTTTCCATTGTGAATTGGATTCTTGGATGTATAGAATTAAATACTTTAAGAACATGTGGTTGTTGAGTTTTTGGGATCGCAAGAATTAAGTCATCAACGTATTTGTATATGAAAGGCAAATCGAAAGAGAGCTTTTGTAATGCTAGATCGATAACATGATCCATCACAATTTGCGCTAGTATTGGGCTGATTGGAGACCCCATTATTTGGAGTCCAAATAATGGAAAGGGAACGTAATACCAAAAAGCGAACTTTTTTAGAGATGGTACACATCCAAAATAACCAAAATACAATCAATTCAAGATCAGACGTAGATCAATTAAGTAAAATTTATTGTCGGATTTTGAAATATCCTAATATTTAATTTTCGCACCTGGTAACAATTCCACCTGGGGTAAAAAGAAAGAAAGAGAGATCAATCATAACTCTCTGAACACGTGAATGTGTATTTAAATAAGACCGCTTCATTCATGCACGATCGATCGATTGAAAAGTAGCATTGTTTTGTTTTTTACTTCTACTGACTCATCTCATAATTTTATTTGCTTTGTTATTTTGATGAATATTTCGATGAATCCCAAATTTTAAAAGAACTCTCATTGTAAGTTCGTATGTTTTGTTTTAGTTTTAGTGTTCAATGATGTGATTATTTTTGTATTTTAGCTGCATCCTGCTGATGAAGTTGTTAACCGACAACGAAATATACAGGTTTTAAATCAGAATACATGAGTTGAATCTTTTCATCTCCATACAGACCGAATACCCGAAAAGAATAATAATCCATTTATATCACTCCACGGTCGTGAGTAATTAGTTGTTATATATATATATATATATATATATATATATATATATATATATATATATATATATATATATATATATATATATATATATATATATATATATATATATATATATATATATATATATATATATATATATATATATATATTTTCATCATCAGGGCAATCTACAAATAAAAGCATCTTACAATCACAACCTCAATGGGCATGATGACAGTTTTTTAAAAACGAGCTTATAATGTCCACAAATGTATACTATTCACAAAAAATAAGATATTTCTGCAGAAATCAAGAGTTTATTAGGAAAAAAATGCAATTTTAAGATAGAAATTTATTTGTTTACATAAAACGCTTGTCAGTGTCATGGCGGCGCTTGTGACGTCAATAATCGGTAACTCAAACACTAGGTTCTGGGTTCGTGCAACAATTTAATTATTTTATGGTATTAAAAATGAATTCGAAAGTGTATAAGTGGTGTGGGGTCCCCCAGTGTGCAAACACATACATAAAAACTCCTAATAAGTTATTTGTATTCGTTCCTAAAAATAAAACAACACGAAACAAGTGGCTTCAACTTGCAAGGCGAGATTCAAATGCAATATTGTCCAGCACTGTCCTCTATTTTTGTGAAGATCACTTTGATGTAAGTTTTCACATTGTTTTGTAGATTCGTGTACTAGAATCTATATATAATATTTGGTAATAATATTTTGTACGTGGTCTAAATGTAAAAATATAAACAATCTGTTTCGAGGTAACCTCGAAATTTCATCTCATTGATGTTATATTATGTATTTTATTCAAATTTCAGTTACCAAATGATATGGATAATTATATGGAATATCATCTGATGGGATCGGTGTCAAAGATCCGCATGAAACCGGGGTGTATGCCCACTAAATTTCAATGTCAACCAGATAGAAGGAAACGAACATCAGATGCTACAGAAAGACCATATATTATCAAAAAACAAAGAAAGACATTGATAGGAGAATGTCTGAAAGATTTAGAGGAAATAGGTACAAAGCATGTGGAACTTGAAGAGGTGTCATGTGGAAGTTCATGTAGGTACTTATTTGTAATACAAATTTATTCCACTTCTTTGTAAATCTTTGTAAATTCTATTTAAATGTGTATTTGAAGGTAATATTTTATAAATACTATTTTTTTGTCTTTTTCAGCTTCACAAGCACCCATAAGCAATACTTCACAAGAAAATGCCAATAAGATGGTGGATAAATCAATCCAAGTATATACGACAAATAAGTTTCGAAGTAAAGCCACTCAAACAAAAACTAATTTAGTTAATCAAATGACTTCTCCTTTGAAACCTTCTACATCATCTGTTTGCTTCTACATTCGCTGTTTGCCTTAATAAATCCTTCATCCATAACTCGTGTTATTTCAATAACATTCACACTCAAATAGTGAAATTGGATTAATAAATGAAAACACAGTCGTAGTGGAGGTTAACAATACGAAATGTAATTTTGGCGCCGTCTCGTGTTTACTTGACACTGACGTCATGATCTCTGATTGGTGTTCAAGATATCATGGCGGATTGCCTTATTTTGTAGTTTTATTTTATAAAAATATATATCAATCACACCCTTAATAAGAAAAACAATGCTTGTTTTTTATCCTAAGCTTCAAGTTTTATCAGATAAATATAGTATTTTTGTGATTTTTGATTAGTGTCATCATGCCTATTCCTGAATGGACAATTTACATACATAAATCAAGTTGAGATAAGTGGTAAATCTACATCGCATAGTAAAACCTTATAACACAATATTACAATATAATAGTTCATAAACGATCGATTCAGATAAGTTTTCACACATATTACTAATTATCATTTCCGCGGTTTTAAACAATGTTATGTCAAACGTTTAACCCTACTTTTATTTCAATCTTTTTCTCTGTTGGTTGTTCTTCTCCGGTCTTCTGTAATCCAGTAAGCATAAATTGTGCTGAGTTTATCAGTATCTGACTTTTGTTCAGTTTGTCTACTTCATACATAATGCCATTGTTGTTATTTTCGAAGTGATTATATTGACTCTTTATGTGTTGAATCATATGATTAGGTGTCAACTGTCTTCGCTCGTACTGCAACGAAAAACTCGTCTGTCCACGAGACTACCAACCTTGATGTTAATCCTCTTGTTAAGGCTGTCTGTGATGCCTTTGCCGCAGTTAGATGTTTTTTCTCAGAAAGAAAACCCATAATTAATAATATATATATATATATATATATATATATATATATATATATATATATATATATATATATATATATATATATATATATATATATATTGATAAGACCGTTAAAAAAAAGCTTGTATATATATATATATATATATATATATATATATATATATATATATATATATATATATATATATATGCTTCTGGAGATTTTCGGGTTTGCTTCCGTATGTTGTCTCGTTGGAAATCTTTGTTAAGGCGACGTTTCGACAAAGTCTCATTTGTCATTATCTAGGCGGTCGTTTATCTACAAATCGTGAACTCAGACTGAGCAATTCGCAATCAATCAATCAATCAATAAAACGTTTATTAATCTTTTTGGTTTTGGGGATACATTGTTTTTGTAAATATATATCAAAAGGGCGGGAGGCTATAGAGTTTTGTAACTCTCTTCAACCCGTATGAATTTAAATTCCTATTGTCTTTGCAAAAGATCAGGAGAAAATATTATTATTATATATTTACTTCAGGGATTCAAACGGCTGTGGCCGTCTTTTGTTGATTTCTACTAATTACGTGCCATTTGGTCAAATGTCCGATTTTCAATTCATCTGACATTTGATGGTAAAGGAAACCACAGAAAACTTTACCCACGTAATGTACATAAATTCTTATAATTATTTCATTGTGTACATTTGATGATTCAATCAATTAATAAAAACATTTATTATTAGAATTTTCATTATAAGTCTTTCGATATAAATTTGAAAAGATTCGCGCTTTTGCGCACTTCACTCGCGCACTGTTGGCCTTTCGCGCACTACGATATTCGGGAACTTACGCGATTTTTCTATTCACTTTCAACGGCTGACGGAACATTGTTTTGAACTAAACTACGCGTTTTACCGCAGTACTAATGGGATGTCCTCTAGATAGTCGAGGACTTCTTCGGAGGGATCTTCTAACGAGCGGAGTATTCTAGCTGGCGGGAAGGGTGCTTTCTTTTT
Organism: Henosepilachna vigintioctopunctata; assembly: GCA_030704895.1. Classification (NCBI taxonomy): domain Eukaryota; kingdom Metazoa; phylum Arthropoda; class Insecta; order Coleoptera; family Coccinellidae; genus Henosepilachna; species Henosepilachna vigintioctopunctata. The sequence continues at coordinate 758,521 of JARQZJ010000013.1, forward strand.
AGGTTTTCTGCAGAGTTGACGTCCCCATTGGACTCCAGGTGTCAACAGAGTGTTCCGGGCGTCCTGGTTGGGTCCTTGTAGCGTACGTGTGGCGTAGCGAAATTGGAGTTTTTCCATGAATTTGAAAATCGTTGCAATATTCGCGGTTTCATGCACAAGAATCGAAGGATAGAATTTGTGGAGTCTGAATATACTACGAATGATTGCTCTTTCGCAGCTTTTCATTCTCCTCACAAGGCGTTTCGGAAGTGTCGCATATAGCAAACATCGATAGGAGGCAATTGGCCTTATGAAAGTTTTATAAGTATGAAGTAGAGTTTGAGGATTACATCCTCGAATTCTACCTTTCAGAGCGTAAAGTAAGTTTGCTCTATTACGAATCTTCCTTAACACCTTTTCTATATCCGATTCCCATGAATGATATTTTGAAAAAGTGATACCCAAGTTAACAATTTCATCTTGAAGTTGTAGGTTTTCGCCCCACAACGACAGTTGAACTTCCGTTTTTTTAAATTTTGGAGATTACTCTGTTTATATTTGTGAAAAAGTATCGATTGCGTTTTACTTGGGTTCGGTGAAATTCTCCATTTTCGGGCCCACGTACTGAACGCATCCAGTTGCCTTTGCAGTTCTCTGCTGCATACTGCTGTCGTTCTGCCTGTAGTCCACAGGGCCGTGTCATCTGCAAAAAGGGAAATATGTGTATTTAAATTGACAGGATTTGGAATATCATATGTATATATAATATAAAGGAGTGGTGATAGGATTGAACCTTGAGGGATGCCAGCTAGGGGAGAAAAGGGCTCAGAGTAACTACCGCTTATTTTGACTCTGATGGTGCGTTCCGTTAAAAATGAATTTATTAATTTGACAAAATAATAGGGTAAACGTATATTCAGAAGTTTCTGAACAAGTCCAGCGTGCCAGATTTGATCGAAAGCCTTATGAATATCAAGAAAAGTCGCGAGAACGCATTTTCCTGAATTAATAGCTGTAGTTAAATCTGAGTGTAATTTAATGAGAGGATCGTGTGTGGAATGGTAGGATCTGAAACCGTGTTGAAATCGCGGTAAAATATTGTTCGACTCAACGAAGTCCCTAAGCCTACCCTGTAATATTTTCTCAAAAACTTTACCAACTACATTCAGTAAAGAAATTGGTCTACAATTATCAGGGTTGGTAGGGTCCCCGTTGGGTTTCGGAATGAGTATCGTGTAAGCTTCTTTCCAAACATTCGGGAAATAGCACAATTCTAGACAACGATTGAAGATGTTACTCAGGAATTCAAAACATTCCTGAGGAAGTTGTCGAAGTACCGCGCGAGATAGTCCGTCGCGGCCCGGTGCCGTGTTTCTTCCCGAGTGTACGGCTTCCGCTACCATTTCCTCGTTGATTCTAGTATTGAAAATGTTGTCTCCGTTCAGTTCGATTATATTGTTTATGCCTCTGAAATTTGCGATGTTTCGTTCTATAATCGCGAAATGATTCGCGTCGAATAGCGGATTCCGCGGTGTTACAAAAATATTCGAAAGATGGTTTCTGAAAATGTTCGCAATCTCCAGTGGCTCCGAAATGATATTGTCGTTATCCGGTGATTTTAAATGAATGATTTTCGTTTTTCTCTTTCCTGTAAGTATATGGAATTGGCGCCAATACTCTTTACCGTTTCTGAAGTCAAGTTTTGACGTTACGTCTGACCACTTTTCTTCCTTAAAACGGTTAATTTCACGGCGTATGATCGCGGATAATCGGTTGTATTCCGTTTTAATAGCGGCGTCTCTATTTCTAAGAAATGAGCGGTAGAGACGCCTTTTACTTTTGATTAAATTTACTATGAACGGAGGCAACGGTGTTCGATTCAAATTTATTGTCCTATCCGGAGTGCAAGCATTATAAGTTTCCGATACGGAAGTTGAGAAATGTTCCATAATTTGATCAATTTCGTGTGTGTTACGAAAGATCTGAGGAGGTGAGAACGTTTGAAGTATCATTGCACGGAATTGTTCCCAATCAGTGTTTTTAAAGTTTTTAATAGTAATGTTAGAAGGAGGAAGTTTCGGCGGTTGTGCAATGTTAGAATGAACCAGTAAAGGAAGGTGGTCAGAAGTTATAGTTTGACCTATAAAACATGGTTCTTCGAAATATTGAATAAGGTCAGGCGTTATGATAATGTGATCAATAATGGACATGCCAGTATGACTGAAGAAAGTAGGATTAGTATTTTGGCATCGCCATAGATTATTCTCTATGAGACATTCTGAAAGAATTTGTCCATTTCTGTTTGTAGAATTGTCGCCAAATTGAGTATTTCCAGCGTTAAAATCGCCTAGAAGTATTGTGTGAGGGTTAAGTGAGACAAATTCAAATAATTCATCTGGAAAAGTTTCACCTGGAGGGTGGTACAAACTAATAATTGTTACTAGAATATTATTTATTGTTACTTTCGAAGCTACACACTCTAAGTTTGAAAATTGATCAGGAAGTTTGAACTGTGTTGAATGTAATGAATCATGTGCTAATAGCGCTGCACCCGAATAGTACCTAGCGTACTATTGCGCTGATATGTATTATAATTCGCGAATTTAAGATCGTGCTTCAACTTTGTTTCCGTTATTGAAAGAATGGAAATATTATGCTCTATCAAAAGTGCTCTCAAAAGATGCCGTTTGCGACGAAGGCCGCAAGCGTTGATAGTTCCCAACGTAAAGTTCATTGAGTTCCGTGTTCCGTTGACTACCGTATACGCGGTTAGTAAAGTACTTACCTCGATTGGCTCGAGGGAGATCGAAATACTACCGCCACAGTAGTTAACTACCGTTGTGCGGTTAAGAAAGGCACGAGATGAAACCGCGACTGTTTTTGCAATTAGTTCCCGTTTTTCGGGGAAGACGTTTGATAAGGTTTGGATGATGAACCTTATCATGGCGTTTACTCTTGCGAAGTTCTCAACGTTCTGTTCGTCGGTACTGCTAGTCTCATTGAGAACTTTCACTGGCGCTACCTGAGTTGGCTCCGCCGGGGGCGCACGACGCTGGGGGCATTTTAGGTCCCAGGCAGGATGATTGCCTTTACAATTGGGACATTTAGGGTTTTGGATATTGGGGCAGACAGAATTTTTATGCGAATTACCGCAAGTTGCGCATATTGGTTCCTCTCTACATTCAGTTCGATCATGCCCGGATTTGGAGCATGTCGAACAGTATTTCTGGATGGGACTTGGGACTCTTGAAGGCTCTACCTCATGTTTTCGTCCGTAAAAACGAACGCCTTTCAGAAGTAGGGAGTCGATCGATGCTTTTGAATTTGTAATTACTCTAATGAGAGTGGTCGGACGGCTTGTGGCCATAGAAGTGATTCTCCAGCATTTGAAGAACTCGATGTTCTGCTGGTTAAGGCTCTCTGAAATTTCGTCGATTGTGTAATCGACGGGGACAGATTTGATGACACAAGAATAATTGACCTTTCAAGGCTGTTCCGTGGAACTTCTCCTGGCGGGCCCGTTAAGGGGGCTGAAAGTTATTGTCGGATGACCGACTAGAGTTTGTATCGTCTCTGAAACGTAATTGCAGCAGGAGTTTTGCACTCTACGAGTGCCGTTTGATTGAAATTAACCTTCAGATTAATCAAGTCTAGATTCGTGGTCTTCAGAATTCTGTAGAATTCCCGTTGAGATTTGATTTCGCTAGGTATGTTACGAATAACATAGCGAAATATGGTCGGCCTTTGCATCAGAATTTATAGATGACAGACAAACGTTTAAAGGCGATCTATTTGCGAAGAAAGCTGTAGCCGAAGTGGCTTTACTGGTGCCCGGCATTCCCTTGTGCACAGTGATGATGGAGGTAGGTGAGTTTTGGATATTTGAAGTTGAAGAACTTTTCTGGGGGGCAATGCCGGTTGATTTTTCGGTAGTTTTGCTTCATGTAGTTAATCCCGAAGCAGACGAATTGCTCTTAGGCGTAGAGGAGCGTCTCGGCGGCGGAGACTCAGGCTTTAATGTAGCGGGTGGCTTTTTACGGCCACCCCCTTTGGCGCTATTAGGCATTAGAAAGAAACGTCAGATGCACGCGAATATATGAGTACAATAATATAAAAATTAATATAAATAAGTGAAGATTGAATCAGCTATAGTATGTAAAAGGTAGCTATATATGAGTTACCTTTTCACAACTATAAAACTAAACTATAGTCAATTATGCTGAAAATAATAAAGGAAATGCAAATAATTTGAGATTATGTAAGTTTCGAGAAAAATGACAACAAAAAAACGACAAAAAAAACGAGTAAATGTCGAGAAAAGTTGACAACACAGTAAACGACTCACCGGAGGGGCGTGGCCTCTGCTCGGGTTCTCGCTTATTGGCTGGTTTCCAGTCGAAGAAACTTTGAAGCAGCTACAGGACTTGAGAAAGTCCGGCGGATAGGAAATTGTATAACCAGGGACTATTTCTCCTACCTTTTGTAACTTGCAGGCACACTTCGTCGGCTGGGAGCTTCTACCTACACGTCTTTACACTAGAGATGCTAGATTTCGAATGGATTATAGAGCGATATGCAAGGGGTTCTTATACCCCCAGTCAATGCTTTCAAGGCGTACGATGGATGCCCATTGGTCAGCGTCACACGACGTAACGACCAATCAGAACACACCATCTCAATAGAGTGCATATTCCGAATCAGTCGAATATGTGGTTTGATGACCAAACAAATATGTTACTGCTACAATTTCAAATCAGTGGAAGCATAAAAAATGTCTTTGAAAAATGTATGTTAGATAATTGCAGTACTCGTAGGTTGGTCGAAAACCACTATTAAATGAATATCCAAATCAATGGATTACTCAAGATAACATCTTTCTACATGTTGCTATAGCTTCTATCGTACATCCTGATGTACTACATCAACTAGCTGAAAAAGACAAGGGCAAAAACTCTGCCGCTTGGCAATGACATATTAACGTAGAGTATATTAAACACATGTAGCGATAACCTTTTCGCCCATTGTAACCCTCATTTTCCTATATTCTATGTTCATTGAATTCTTGGATTTTTATGCATTTTGTGTCTACATCTGTCAGCTGTCGCATTTCAAAGAATCGTCGAATCGTCGCAGCATTAATGCTACAAAGTGACATTCTTTTATTATCTCATTGAGAAATGGAAATAAACCATATGAAAAAGAGAATACTGTTACTGCTTTTCGGTGGATTTCAATACATTGCAAAATTGCTTAAGGTATTCTCGGTTTGATTAGGCTTATTCTAATTAGGCTTTAAGGATTTATTCACTACAAATTCACATTGTTTCGACAATATCATTTGCATAATTTTTTGATCACGGAAATTGCAGTTGAGTGGTATGGCTAGACGTGTGTTTCGAATTCAAGTTTTCGAACCATACCCATTGTAGAAATTTGCATGATAAGATAAAATATCGCAATGAAATTCCTGCTATAACAAACTATTTTGAGCTATAATGGTTTAATGGAAAATGCTGGTAAAAGCAAAAAATATCTGCTTTCACATAAAGATTTGCCTAAACTTGTAGTGCAGAGTTGCCACAGCAACCAGGTTCAGCGCCTTTTAGTCAAACACAAAAACCATAACCAATAAATTTATCTCAAGTCTATAAAACTTGTAGTCATAATTCAATCAATGCCTCAGGTTTTTATATGGTGCATTCCTGGCATCCCGTTTTCGACGAATTGGTCCTGCAGTCCGATGTTTATCAATTTTGGGCAACCACTTAGGTACCTCCGTCACAAAATTCCTCGCAACTGAAACCTTTTTCAGATGTTTGTTATTCCGTTGAAACATCGTCGTCGGCTCCACTCGTTCCACTACAACTCCAGCACTTGGATCTAATAAAACCCTCCTCTTCTGCTCGCGGATCTGAAGTAATTGCTGTCTAATCCTCATTCTCAAAACTGGATCTCCACGGCAAATTTCAGTCCATCTTGTGCAAGTTTGGAAGGCGTTGATTAGGGAATCCGGATCTAAGCATCTGAAAAAAACAATTTTCTGTTAAAATTGCGAAACTACAAATGGAAATAAAAAAAACAAATATACAAATAAATAATGAACACATACCTGAATATCGTAGAGATGACCTCTGGGGGCAGAAGCCTGAAGGACACTTGACCCACACTGGTGAACGGAAGCACTTGATATTTGATCTTAAAGCACTAAACACAAACCGTAACTGATTATAGAGCGATATGCAAGGGGTTCTTATACCCCCCAGTCAATGCTTTCAAGGCGTACGGTGGATGCCCATCGGTCAGCGTCACACGACGTAACGACCAATCAGAACACACCATCTCAATAGAGTGCATATTCCGAATCAGTCGAATATGTGGTTTGATGATCAAACAAATATGTTACTGCTACAATTTCAAATCAGTGGAAGCATAAAAAATATCTTTGAAAAATGTATGTTAGATAATTGCAGTACTCGTAGGTTGGTCGAAAACCACTATTAAATGAATATCCAAATCAATGGATTACTCAAGATAACATCTTTCTACATGTTGCTATAGCTTCTATCGTACATCCTGATGTACTACATCAACTAGCTGAAAAAGACAAGGGCAAAAACTCTGCCGCTTGGCAATGACATATTAACGTAGAGTATATTAAACACATGTAGCGATAACCTTTTCGCCCGTTGTAACCCTCATTTTCCTATATTCTATGTTCATTAAATTCTTGGATTTTTATGCATTTTGTGTCTACATCTGTCAGTTGTCGCATTTCAAAGAATAGGCGAATCGTCGCAGTATTAATGCTACAAAGTGACATTCTTTCATTATCTCATTGAGAAATGGAAATAAACCATATGAAAAAGAGAATACTGTTACTGCTTTTTGGTGGATTTCATTACATTGCAAAATTGCTTAAGGTATTCTCGGTTTGATTAGGCTTATTCTAATTAGGCTTTAAGGATTTATTCACTACAAATTCACATTGTTTTGACAATATCATTTGCATAATTTTTTGATCACTGAAATTGCAGTTGAGTGGTATGGCTAGACGTGTGTTTCGAATTCAAGTTTTCTAACCATATCCATTGTAGAAATTTGCATGATAAGATAAAATATCGCAATGAAATTCGTACTATAACAAACTATTTTGAGCGATAATGGTTTAATTGAAGATGCTGGTAAAAGCAAAAAATATCTGCTTTCACGTAAAGACTTCAGTCCATATGGTTTTCAAACCATATGAAAAAGAGAATACTGTTACTGCTTTTTGGTGGATTTCAATACATTGCAAAATTGCTTAAGGTATTCTCGGTTTGATTAGTCTTATTCTAATATTGAAATGCGACATCTGTCAGCTGTCGCATTTCAAAGAATCGACGAATCGTCGCAGCATTAATGCTTCAAAGTGATATTCTTTCATCGCCTCATTGAGAAATGGAAATAAACCATATGAAAAAGAGAATACTGTTACTGCTTTTTGGTGGATTTCAATACATTGCAAAATTGCTTAAGGTATTCTCGGTTTGATTAGTCTTAATCTAATTAGGCTTTAAGGATTTATCACTATAAATTCACATTGTTTCGACAATATCATTTGCATAATTTTTTGATCACGGAAATTGCAGTTGAGTGGTATGGCTAGACGTGTGTTTCGAATTCAACTTTTCGAACCATACTCATTGTAGAAATTTGCATGATAAGATAAAATATCGCAATGAAATTCGTACTATAACAAACTATTTTGAGCTATAATGGTTTAATTGAAGATGCTGGTAAAAGCAAAAAATATCTGCTTTCACATAAAGATATGCCTAAACTTGTAGTGCAGAGTTGTCACAGCAACCAGGTTCAGCGCCTTTTAGTCAAACACAAAAACCATAACCAATAAATTTATCTCAAGTCTATAAAACTTGTAGTCATAATTCAATCAAAGCCTCAGGTTTTTATATGGTGCATTCCTGGCATCCCGTTTTCGACGAATAGGTCCTGCAGTCCGATGTTTATCAATTTTGGGCAACCACTTAGGTACCTCCGTCACAAAATTCCTCGCAACTGAAACCTTTTTCAGATGTTTGTTATTCCGTTGAAACATCGTCGTCGGCTCCACTCGTTCCACCACAACTCCAGCACTTGGATCTATTAAAACCCTCCTCTTCTGCTCGCGGATCTGAAGTATTCGCTGTCTAATCCTCATTCTCAAAACTGGATCTCCACGGCAAATTTCAGTCCATCTTGTGCAAGTTTGGAAGGCGTTGATTAGGGAATCCGGATCTAAGCATCTGAAAAAAATAATTTTCTGTTAAAATTGCCAAACTACAAATGGAAATAATAAAAACAAATATACAAATAAATAATGAACACATACCTGAATATCGTAGAGATAACCTCTGGGGGCAGCAGCCTGAAGGACACTTTACCCACACTGGTGAACGGAAACACTTGATAATTCATCTTGAAGCACTAAACACAAACCGTAACTGATTATAGAGCGATACGCAAGGGGTTCTTATACCCCCAGTCAATGCTTTCAAGGCGTACGGTGGATGCCCATTGGTCAGCGTCACACGACGTAACGACCAATCAGAACACACCATCTCAATAGAGTGCATATTCCGAATCAGTCGAATATGTGGTTTGATGACCAAACAAATATGTTACTGCTACAATTTCTAATCAGTGAACGCATAAAAATATCTTATTACGGAATAACAAACATCTGAAAAAGGTTTTAAGAAATTATGAATAATTTTAACTTTGACTTTAATATTTGGGAATTTCTAGATTTCAGTAATTATTAGGCAATGAGAAAAATTATTATTTACTGAATGTAAGAGATGACATGGAATGAAAAAAATACGAGGTACTGATATGTGATCAATATTTCAAACAAAGAATGTAATTTGCAGATAACATAAATTATTAATTTGCTTTCCTTTGAATAATAATTTTGATCCATTATAAATAAAAACTTCACTTTTATTGAATATTACTTTCAAGCCGGATTTTTGCATTTTTAAAACCGACAATAAATTCTGCCTTAAATTTGGTACAAACAGAACATATCTAATTACACCTATTTCATTTATTGAATTTAAAATAATATGAATATCCCCAATTTTATTTGTTTCAATTGATGTATTATTTTTTGCTGCAGAAATCTCAAGCGAATCATTCAAATTTTTTGAACTAACAAAATACTCATCTGAGTTCACCATATGATCTGTTCACCATATGATCTGTTTGTAATTAGCTGTTCCATGGAAAGCCGCTTGACGTCCAGTATCCAGACCTTCATTCAATCTTTTCATCTCAAAGTTTATTAATTTACCTTTTACAAATTCAAGCGAAACATTTTTAGGATCAATTGTTTCAATTGCTGTTATTAATGAGTCGTATGATTTGGGTAACGTTAACAATAGATGACAAACTACATCATTTTCATCGACTCTGGCTCCTGCAGATTTTAATTCTCTTACGGTTTCTTCAAATTTAAGTAAATGATTCTCCAATGTTTCTTCTTTGGACCACTTCATTGTTAATAACTTTCGCCTAAGGTACAACTGGCTCGCTATTCCTTTTCGTTCAAACACATTCTCAAGAGATTTCCACATTTCAAAGGCATTGTCTTTTTCTTTTATATATTCTAAGTGTGAATTAGCAATACACTGCACAATAATGGATTTTACACTTTTTATCATTCGCAATTTCAGCATCAGATTCACCTGCAGCTGTTTCTATACACGATAGGACATCATTTTGATCCAAAATTGTTTCCATTCGAAATTTCCAATGGCTGTAATTTTTACCATCAAACTGCATAACACCAAATTTTTCACTACTACATTTAGCCATTATTATCTTCAATTACAAGTAGCAAAAACAATAAAGACAGTTAGCATGAACAGGCAATTGTTTCTAACCTCAAGAATAAATCTTCAATTTCTTGCACGAAGAACAAGTCTCGACGTATATTAATCAGTACCCAATGTAATCTGGGCCCATAACCTGTTGTTATGGAAGCAGGAGACTGATTAATAATAACAACAACTCATTTATAACAATTTATTTATAACACACGTGCACACACTCTAGGTTCGAAAAATACAAAAAAGACACTATATCATTGTTAAGATGACATATGTCAATTCAAGTAGAATGGCGGTAAATACAAAAATTAAATTTTATCTCGTAATTGAATTCTTGGAGTTTTAATTTCCATCGCATGAGTCTGAAATTTGGTTCTTCTAACAAGTTTAATCAAATTAAAGGTTTATGGTCAGTAAAAATTATAACTTTTGTGTCATATAAATATGGTCTAAAATGTTTAGTTGCCCATACAATGGCCAGTAATTCTTTTTCAATTGTTGAGTATTGTATTTTAGGGTTGGTTAGCGTTCTGCTTGCATAAGCTATGGGCAAATCAGAACTAGCAACAGTACCTTGTCATAGAATTTCTCCCATCGCGTAATTAAGAGCGTCAGTAGTTAAATTGAAAGTTTTTGAAAATTCAGGGTATATTAAGATTGGATGATTTATCAATACCTTTTTAGAAGTTATGAATGCTTCTTTGTAATTTAAATCTGTCGTGTCAATTTCAGCATGATTTTTTATGTATTTAAGTACTGTATTCTGCTGTCAACACTCGTTATATCAATTTTGAAACTCTCTGCGCGAAATACTACAAAATAGTCTGAATTATCAGATCTCGCAATGTCCTCAAGTGTCCCCAAAAATCAATTTATGTCATTATGATCAATAAACATCGAATACTGTCAACTGCAGGGTCACATCTTGAACCGCTTCTTTTTCTTATGTTCCTGATGATATTGCCGAATGTTTTAGATATACTGATATGGATCTATATGCGGATGACCTCAAAATATCGAAGCAGATGAAATCCTTCAATGATCATTTTCGTTTACAATCCAATCTTGATACATTCTCTGAGTACTGCAGACTCTATAAGTTACAACTGAACGTGAACAAATGCTATCATATTCTTTTCTCCAGAAGTAAGAATCCTGTCTGTTCCAACTTGACATTGTCCGGTCAATGTTTGGCTGAAGTCAACTCAGTGAATGATTTGACTGTTAAACTTGATAAGAAACTAACCTTTGAATTGCATATTGAAGAAATCGTCCAATTTTCCCGCAGAAATCTGGGTTTCATATCACGAATGTCTAGGCCTTTTGGTCGACGAGAGCATGTTATTGCTTTATATAATTCTATTGTAATATCCAAGTTTGAATACGCGTCGGTCGTCTGGAATCCGCGAATCGAATAGAAACTTTTCAACAGAAGTTCATTAATGCTATTTATTTTCGTTTTGTCTCCAGTATGGAGACGAATTACTCATAGTATGAGTATTTCGTCTGGAAATAAATTCTTCCTACATTCTACCAGAGTTATAGCAGTCTTGCCAGCTTTTTTCACTCTAGGAAGGTGAGTGATCATGCTGTGTTTCCCACGGCGCCTGTTGAGTGGAGGTTCCTCATACCATTTTGTAGATTTGTCACGCCCCGTCCAAAAAAGTACTCTTGCTCATTTCTTGCTCGTCATCTTCATCAACAGATGACTCATGCAAATCGGCCTCTTGCTCACTTTCCGATCCCTCTTTCCGTTCTTCAATTTCATCTACAGAAAAAATGTCACAAAACAAATTATTTGAATTCACCCTTCCATCCTTTCATGGGCTAAACTTGATCAGTAGAGTGACCATTTCGGATATTTTCTCTTCGTATTTCATTACTTTCGACGATAATAATATAATTATCAGTTAATATAGAATGATCCTATCATGATGAATTTTTTTAATCTTTTTTTATAGAAGTATTTTGTGTTATAGATCAAATTATCTGAATAGTCAATGTATCGAAAACATTACTTTATACTAGTGTTGTCCTGGTTTGGGTCTAAGGGCCGTCGTCTCGGTTGGAATTTCTTCCATTTCTGATTTTGGAAGTAGACTGACTAGAAGTAGAAGTAGACGTCCTAGCGAAACGTTAGGAAGAAATTCCAACCGACTTTATGATTTGTAATGTGCTTCTCTTTTATTGCACAGTTTTCAACTGTCTGTTGAGTGATCCCTTGTACTCGTATCTGAAAATTGAAAAAAATTTAAAAAACTTCTTACTACCAACTTTCAGCTGAAGTTGCATTTAACATTCACCTCAGGGTGAGTTGATGTTCTTCATATCTCTCCTTCTTTTTACAATTATATATTTCTCCACATATAGCGCATCTTCCCCATTTTGATCGAGAAGGCATAGACAATTCTCACCAGGTTTAAATTTAAAAGAGTGTGAACCTAAAATTCATTTGAAAACTTCCGATGTTTTGTTACATAACGCACATCACAATATTTTTCGCTGTTTAGAAAACTAATCAGCATCGCAATTCCGAAAAGAACATACATTCTGATGTATCAATTCATCTGTCGATATTCCTTGTATTTCGTTCATTACACTTAAACTCCCCATTTATTTCGATAGAAGAGTTTTCTTCCACATAACGTATTGAAGATTCAATCTCCGATTTTACAAACAAGTTATTCTCGTTTTAATCCTCGGTTAACTAGATCAGCAATGCTGTACTTCGCCGAGGAGTTCAAAAATGAACACCTTTTATAATTATGTATTATTGTTATCATCAAATTTATCTTTCACTTGAGAAAGACTAACTATGTTGAATTATTGAAGGGTATTGATGAGAAAGCAGAGTGCATCAGTAAGCAATAAGGTTGCAAAAATAATCCTATAATCTGATCATAAGAATGTAATCATAAAAAATGAATCATTATTGTATGTAATGCCAATTTTTAAATCATCCCGATATGAAATGTAAACTGAAACTCGAATGAAAGAAGCATTATCACCTTGTGATAATGTAGCTTCTTAGTTTTAGAGTATCAAAATGTTAATGTCTCAAATATGATCATGAAATTGATTTGAAAAATATTATTATATTGACCATGTTTGGTAATACTTGTGGAATATTGTGGATAAACATATTTTTTTTATTTTCATCTACATTTGTATGTAAAAGTTGTTTTCTAGAGCTAATCATGAATGTTTCTACAGATAAATCAATAGGGTAAAAACATTTATAATCAAGTATAACTTTATGGTTGATTTTATTATGTATCCCAATATGGAAGTTTCTGTGAATAAATTCTATTTGATTATGTCTGTTCATTTGTTTTCCTTATATTATATATATACATATATATATATATATATATATATATATATATATATATATATATATAATAATAAATTAAACTCTTATTATATATATTTCACGATTTATTTAACAATATGTATATATACATATTGTTAAATAAATCGTGAAACATTAAGCCAAGAGTTTAATTTATTTTAATATTCAATTATGTTTCACCAAGAGTTAAGCGAGAATTCAATCTCATTAATATATATATATATATATATATATATATATATATATATATATATATATATATATATATATATATATTTATATATATATATATATATATATATATATATAGAATATTGAATCCATCGATTTGGATTCAAGATTCTATTCAACTAATAAGATATATCTTCAGCAGCTGTATATGAACTCATCATATATAGCTGCTGAATGTAAAAAGGCAAATTTCGTTGGTGAGTCAGGAATAGGAAAAACATAAACAATAATTAGTCTTTCATTACATTAAAACGGTTCACAATTTTTCGAAATACTAGCTTTTCGCTATTCCTATTCAATTCATCAGCGTAAATATCAATTCATGAAAAATGTACTTGAACCATTCGAAGGTTAAAACATATGTATGTAGTTTGTTGGGCAGAGGGGCAATTTTGTTCATTATTAAAGATTTAAAGAAAACAGGTATAAACATAAAAGATCTTAAACATCCAAGATATATCTTCAGCAGCTCTTTATGAATTTCATCATATAGCTGCTGAATGTGAAAAGACAAATTTTGTTGGTGATCAGGAATAGGAAGAACATAAACAATATAATCAGTCTTTCATTACATGAAAACGGTTTTTCGAAATATTTTAGGCTATTCGTATTCAATTCACAATTCATCAACGTAAATATCGTTACGTGAAAAATCACATCAAGATTTACCTAAACTTGTAGTGCAGAGTTGTCACAGCAACCAGGTTCAGAGCCTTTTAGTCAAACACAAAAACCATAAGCAATAAATTTATCTTAGGTCTATAAAACTTGTAGTCATAATTCAATCAAAGCCTCAGGTTTTTATATGGTGCATTCCTGGCATCCCGTTTTCGACAAATTGGTCCTGCAGTCCGATGTTTATAAATTTTGGGCAACCACTTAGGTACCTCCGTCACAAAATTCCTCGCAACTGAAACCTTTTTCAGATGTTTGTTATTCCGTTGAAACATCGTCGTCGGCTCCGCTCGTTCCACCACAACTTCAGCACTTGGATCTAATAAAACCTTCCTCTTCTGCTCGCGGATCTGAAGTATTCGCTGTCTAATCCCCATTCTCAAAACTGAATCTCTACGGCAAATTTCAGTCCATCTTGTGCAAGTTTGGAAGGCGTTGATCAGGGAATCCGGATCTAAGCATCTGAAAAAAACAATTTTCTGTTAAAATTGCGAAACTACAAATGGAAATAAAAAAAACAAATATACAAATAAATAATGAACACATACCTGAATATCGTAGAGATGACCTCTGGGGGCAGAAGCCTGAAGGACACTTGACCCACACTGGTGAACGGAAGCACTTGATAATTCATCTTGAAGCACTAAACACAAACCGTAACTGATTATAGAGCGATATGCAAGGGGTTCTTATACCCCCAATCAATGCTTTCAAGGCGTACGGTGGATAACGTTTTTTACAACGCCTTCCAATCTCGCACAAGATGGACTGAAATTTGCCGTGGAGAACCAGTTTTGAGAATGAGGATTAGACAGCGAATACTTCAGATCCGCGAGCAGAAGAGGAGGGTTTTATTAGATCCAAGTGCTGGAGTTGTGGTGGAACGAGTGGAGCCGACGACGATGTTTCAACGGAATAACAAACATCTGAAAAAGGTTTCAGTTGCGAGGAATTTTGTGACGGAGGTACCTAAGTGGTTGCCCAAAATTGATAAACATCGGACTGCAGGACCAATTCGTCGAAAACGGGATGCCAGGAATGCACCATATAAAAACCTGAGGCTTTGATTGAATTATGACTACAAGTTTTATAGACTTAAGATAAATTTATTGGTTATAGTTTTTGTGTTTGACTAAAAGGCTCTGAACCTGGTTGCTGTGACAACTCTGCACTACAAGTTTGGGTAAATCTTTATGTGAAAGCAGATATTTTTTGCTTTTACCAGCAACTTCAATTTAACCATTATCGCTCAAAATAGTTTGTTATAGTACGAACTTCATTGCGATATTTTATCTGATCATGCAAATTTCTACAATGGGTATGGTTCGAAAACTTGAATTCGAAACACACGTCTAGCCATACCACTCAACTGCAATTTCCGTGATCAAAACATTATGCAAATGATATTGTCGAAACAATGTGAATTTATAGTGATAAATCCTTAAAGCCTAATTAGATTAAGCCTAATAAAACCGAGAATACCTTAAGCAATTTTGCAATTCATTGAAATCGACCAAAAAGCAGTAACAGTATTCTCTTTTTCATATGGTTTATTTCCATTTCTCAATGAGATAATGAAAGAATGTCACTTTGTAGCATTAATGCTGCGACGATTCGCCGATTCTTTGAAATGCCACAGCTGACAGATGTAGACACAAAATGCATAAAAATCCAAGAATTCAATGAACATAGAATATAGGAAAGTGAGGGTTACAATGGGCGAAAAGGTTATCGCTACATGTGTTTAATATACTCTACGTTAATATGTCATTGCCAAGCGGCAGAGTTTTTGCCCTTGTCTTTTTCAGCTAGTTGATGTAGTACATCAGGATGTACGATAGAAGCTATAGCAACATGTAGAAAGATGTTATCTTGAGTAATCCATTGATTTGGATATTCATTTAATAGTGGTTTTCGACCAACCTACGAGTACTGCAATTATCTAACATACATTTTTCAAAGACATTTTTTATGCTTCCACTGATTTGAAATTGTAGCAGTAACATATTTGTTTGGTCATCAAACCACATATTCGACTGATTCGGAATATGCACTCTATTGAGATGGTGTGTTCTGATTGGTCGTTACGTCGTGTGACGCTGACCAATGGGCATCCATCGTACGCCTTGAAAGCATTGACTGGGGGTATAAGAACCCCTTGCATATCTTGCAGATATTTTTGCTTTCACCAGCATCTTCAATTAAACTATATATATATATATATATATATATATATATATATATATATATATATATATATATATATATATATATATATATATATATATATATATATATATATATATATATATATATATATATATATATATATATATATATATATATATATATATATATATGGCCCAAACTTATGGCCCAATGTCTGCTGGTGTTTTGTGAGAGCAGTGGTATTTTTTTTATCATATCTATGTCCATTTAACAATACCTGAATATCGTAGAGATAACCTCTGGGGGCAGCAGCCTGAAGGACACTTGACCCACACTGGTGAACGGAAACACTCGATAATTCATCTTGAAGCACTAAACACAAACCGTAACTGATTATAGAGCAATCAATCAATAAAACGTTTATTAATCTTTTTGGTTTTGGGATACATTGTTTTTTTTGTAAATATATATCAAAAGGGCGGGAGGCTATAGAGTTTTGCAACTCTCTTCAACCCGAATAATTTAAATTCCTATTGTCTTTACAAAAGATCAGGAGCAAATTTATTATCATATATTTACTTCAGGGATTCAAACGGCTGTGGCCGTCTTTTGTTGATTTCTATTAATTACGTGCCATTTGGTCAAATGTCCGATTTTCAATTCATCTGACATTTGATGGTAAAGGAAACCACAGAAAACTTTACCCACGTAATGTACATAAATTCTTATAATTATTTAATTGTGTACATTTGATGATTCAATCAATTAATTAAATAAAAAGATACATTTATTATTAGAATTTTCATTATTAGTCTTTGGTTAAATATTGAAAAGATTCGCGCTTTGGCGCACTTCACTCGCGCACTGTTGGCCTTTCGCGCACTACGATATTCGCGAACTTACGCGATTTTTCTATTCACTTTCAACGGCTGACGGAACATTGTTTTGAACTAAACTACGCGTTTTACCGCAGTACTAATGGGATGTCCTCTAGATAGTCGAGGACTTCTTCGGAGGGATCTTCTAACGAGCGGAGTATTCTAGCTGGCGGGAAGGGTGTCCCCATTGGACTCCAGGTGTCAACAGAGTGTTCCGGGCGTCCTGGTTGGGTCCTTGTAGCGTACGTGTGGCGTAGCGAAATTGTAGTTTTTCCATGAATTTGAAAATCGTTGCAATATTCGCGGTTTCATGCACAAGAATCGAAGGATAGAATTTGTGGAGTCTGAATATACTACGAATGATTGCTCTTTCGCAGCTTTCCATTCTCTTCACAAGGCGTTTCGGAAGTGTCGCATATAGCAAACATCGATAGGAGGCAATTGGCCTTATGAAAGTTTTATAAGTATGAAGTACAGTTTGAGGATTACATCCTCGAATTCTACCTTTCAGAGCGTAAAGTAAGTTTGCTCTATTACGAATCTTCCTTAACACCTTTTCTATATCCGATTCCCATGAATGATATTTCGAAAAAGTGATACCCAAGTAAACAATTTCATCCTGAAGTTGTAGGTTTTCGCCCCACAACGTCAGTTGAACTTCCGTTTTTTTAAATTTTGGAGATTTACTCTGTTTATAATTGTGAAAAAGGATCGATTGCGTTTTACTTGGGTTCGGTGAAATTCTCCATTTTCGGGCCCACGTACTGAACGCATCCAGTTGCCTTTGCAGTTCTCTGCTGCATACTGCTGTCGTTCTGCCTGTAGTCCACAGGGCCGTGTCATCTGCAAAAAGGGAAATATGTGTATTTAAATTGACAGGATTTGGAATATCATATGTATATATAATATAAAGGAGTGGTGATAGGATTGAACCTTGAGGGATGCCAGCTAGGGGAGAAAAGGGCTCAGAGTAACTACCGCTTATTTTGACTCTGATGGTGCGTTCCGTTAAAAATGAATTTATTAATTTGACAAAATAATAGGGTAAACGTATATTCAGAAGTTTCTGAACAAGTCCAGCGTGCCAGACTTGATCGAAAGCCTTATGAATATCAAGAAAAGTCGCGAGAACGCATTTTCCTGAATTAATAGCTGTAGTTAAATCTGAGTGTAATTTAATGAGAGGATCGTGTGTGGAATGGTAGGATCTGAAACCGTGTTGAAATCGCGGTAAAATATTGTTCGACTGAACGAAGTCCCTAAGCCTACCCTGTAATATTTTCTCAAAAACTTTACCAACTACATTCAGCAAAGAAATTGGTCTATAATTATCAGGGTTGGTAGGGTCCCCGTTGGGTTTCGGAATGAGTATCGTGTAAGCTTCTTTCCAAACATTCGGGAAATAGCACAATTCTAGACAACGATTGAAGATGTTACTCAGGAATTCAAAACATTCCTGAGGAAGTTGTCGAAGTACCGCGCGAGATAGTCCGTCGCGGCCCGGTGCCGTGTTTCTTCCCGAGTGTACGGCTTCCGCTACCATTTCCTCGTTGATTCTAGTATTGAAAATGTTGTCTCCGTTCAGTTCGATTATATTGTTTATGCCTCTGAAATTTGCGATGTTTCGTTCTATAATCGCGAAATGATTCGCGTCGAATAGCGGATTCCGCGGTGTTACAAAAATATTCGAAAGATTGTTTCTGAAAATGTTCGCAATCTCCAGTGGCTCCGAAATGATATTGTCGTTATCCGGTGATTTTAAATGAATGATTTTCGTTTTTCTCTTTCCTGTAAGTATATGGAATTGGCGCCAATACTCTTTACCGTTTCTGAAGTCAAGTTTTGACGTTACGTCTGACCACTTTTCTTCCTTAAAACGGTTAATTTCACGGCGTATGATCGCGGATAATCGGTTGTATTCCGTTTTAATAGCGGCGTCTCTATTTCTAAGAAATGAGCGGTAGAGACGCCTTTTACTTTTGATTAAATTTACTATGAACGGAGGCAACGGTGTTCGATTCAAATTTATTGTCCTATCCGGAGTGCAAGCATTATAAGTTTCCGATACGGAAGTTGAGAAATGTTCCATAATTTGATCAATTTCGTGTGTGTTACGAAAGATCTGAGGAGGTGAGAACGTTTGAAGTATCATTGCACGGAATTGTTCCCAATCAGTGTTTTTAAAGTTTTTAATAGTAATGTTAGAAGGAGGAAGTTTCGGCGGTTGTGCAATGTTAGAATGAACCAGTAAAGGAAGGTGGTCAGAAGTTATAGTTTGACCTATAAAACATGGTTCTTCGAAATATTGAATAAGGTCAGGCGTTATGATAATGTGATCAATAATGGACATGCCAGTATGACTGAAGAAAGTAGGATTAGTATTTTGGCATCGCCATAGATTATTCTCTATGAGACATTCTGAAAGAATTTGTCCATTTCTGTTTGTAGAATTGTCGTTAAAATCGCCTAGATGTATTGTGTGAGGGTTAAGTGAGACAAATTCAAATAATTCATCTGGAAAAGTTTCACCTGGAGGGTGGTACAAACTAATAATTGTTACTAGAATATTATTTATTGTTACTTTCGAAGCTACACACTCTAAGTTTGAGAATTGATCAGGAAGTTTGAACTGTGTTGAATGTAATGAATCATGTGCTAATAGCGCTGCACCCCGAATAGTACCTAGCGTACTATTGCGCTGATATGTATTATAATTCGCGAATTTAAGATCGTGCTTCAACTTTGTTTCCGTTATTGAAAGAATGGAAATATTATGCTCTATTAAAAGTGCTCTCAAAAGATGCCGTTTGCGACGAAGGCCGCAAGCGTTGATAGTTCCCAACGTAAAGTTCATTGAGTTCCGTGTTCCGTTGACTACCGTATACGCGGTTAGTAAAGTACCTCGATTGGCTCGAGGGAGATCGAAATACTACCGCCACAGTAGTTAACTACCGTTGTGCGGTTAAGAAAGGCACGAGATGAAACCGCGACTGTTTTTGAAATTAGTTCCCGTTTTTCGGGGAAGACGTTTGATAAGGTTTGGATGATGAACCTTATCATGGCATTTACTCTTGCGAAGTTCTCAACGTTCTGTTCGTCGGTACTGCTAGTCTCATTGAGAACTTTCACTGGCGCTACCTGAGTTGGCTCCGCCGGGGGCGCACGACGCTGGGGGCATTTTAGGTCCCAGGCAGGATGATTGCCTTTACAATTGGGACATTTAGGGTTTTGGATATTGGGGCAGACAGAATTTTTATGCGAATTACCGCAAGTTGCGCATATTGGTTCCTCTCTACATTCAGTTCGATCATATGCCCGGATTTAGAGCATGTCGAACAGTATTTCTGGATGGGACTTGGGACTCTTGAAGGCTCTACCTCATGTTTTCGTCCGTAAAAACGAACGCCCTTCAGAAGTAGGGAGTCGATCGATGCTTTTGAATTTGTAATTACTGTAATGAGAGTGGTCGGACGGCTTGTGGCCATAGAAGTGATTCTCCAGCATTTGAAGAACTCGATGTTCTGCTGGTTAAGGCTCTCTGAAATTTCGTCGATTGTGTAATCGACGGGGACAGATTTGATGACACAAGAATAATTGACCTTTCGAGGCTGTTCCGTGGAACTTCTCCTGGCGGGCCCGTTAAGGGGGCTGAAAGTTATTGTCGGATGACCGACTAGAGTTTGTAACGTTCTCTGAAACGTAATTGCAGCAGGAGTTTTGCACTCTACGAGTGCCGTTTGATTGAAATTAACCTTCAGATTAATCAAGTCTAGATTCGTGGTCTTCAGAATTCTGTAGAATTCCCGTTGAGATTTGATTTCGCTAGGTATGTTACGAATAACATAGCGAAATATGGTCGGCCTTTTGACCGTCTGATCGCCTTTCGATAGAGATGATGCATCAGAATTTATAGATGACAGACAAACGTTTAAAGGCGATCTATTTGCGAAGAAAGCTGTAGCCGAAGTGGCTTTACTGGTGCCCGGCATTCCCTTGTGCACAGTGATGATGGAGGTAGGTGAGTTTTGGATATTTGAAGTTGAAGAACTTTTCTGGAGGGCAATGCCGGTTGATTTTTCGGTAGTTTTGCTTCGGGTAGTTAATCCCGAAGCAGACGAATTGCTCTTAGGCGTAGAGGAGCGTCTCGGCGGCGGAGACTCAGTATTTAATGTAGCGGGTGGCTTTTTACGGCCACCCCCTTTGGCGCTATTAGGCATTAGAAAGAAACGTCAGATGCACGCGAATATATGAGTACAATAATATAAAAATTAATATAAATAAGTGAAGATTGAATCAGCTATAGTATGTAAAAGGTAGCTATATATGAGTTACCTTTTTACAACTATAAAACTAAACTATAGTCAATTATGCTGAAAATAATAAAGGAAATGCAAATAATTTGAGATTATGTAAGAAATGTCGAGAAAAGTTGACAACACAGTAAACGACTCACCGGAGGGGCGTGGCCTCTGCTCGGGTTTTCGCTTATTGGCTGGTTTCCAGTCGAAGAAACTTTGAAGCAGCTACAGGACTTGAGAAAGTCCGGCGGATAGGAAATAGTATAACCAGGGACTATTTCCTCTACCTTTTGTAACTTGCAGGCACACTTCGTCGGCTGGGAGCCTCTACCTACACGTCTTTACACTAGAGATGCTAGATTTCGAATGGATTATAGAGCAAAATCAATCAAATCAAATCAAAAAACGTTTATTAATCTTTTTTTGTTTTGGGGATACATTGTTTTTGTAAATATATTTCAAAAGGGGCGGGAGGCTATAGAGTTTTGCAACTCTCTTCAACCCGAATGAATTTAAGTTCCTATTGTCTTTGCAAAAGATCAGGAGAAAATTTAATTATAATATATTTACTTCAGGGAATTGAACGGCTGTGGCCGTCTTTTTGTTGATTTTTATTAATTACGTGCCATTTGGTCAAATGTCCGATTTTCAATTCATCTGACATTTGATGGTAAAGGAAACCACAGAAAACTTTACCCACGTAATGTACAGTTTCTTATTAGTATCTCATTGTGTACAATTTGGGTTTTCAATTATTACAATATAAAAAGTATACATAATGCATTCATAAATAAAACAATTTAATAAGTCTTTCAAATAGATTTCGAAATTTTTCGCGGTTTTTTTTTTCGCGCACTAAACTCGCGCACTGTTGACTTTTCGCGCACTACGATATATTCGCGAACTTTCGCGGTTTTTATTTTCTAAACGGCTAGCGAAACATTGTTTTGAACTACGCGTTTTACCGCAGTACTAATGGGATGTCCTCTAGATAGTCGAGGACTTCTTCGGAGGGATCTTCTAAAGAGCGGAGTATTCTAGCTGGCGGGGAGGGTGCTTTCTTTTTAGGAATTCTGCAGAGTTGACGTCCCCATTGAACTCCAGGTGTCAACAGAGTGTTCCGTGCGTCCTGGTTGGGTCCTTGTAGCGTACGTGTGGCATAGCGAAATTGGAGTTTTTCCATGAATTTGAAAATCGTTGCAATATTCGCGGTTTCATGCACAAGAATCGAAGGATAGAATTTGTGGAGTCTGAATATAGTACGAATGATTGCTCTTTCGCAGCTTTCCATTCTCCTCATAAGGCGTTTCGGAAGTGTCGTATATAGCAAACATCGATAGGAGGCAATTGGCCTTATGAAGGTTTTATAAGTATGAAGTAGAGTTTGAGGATTACATCCTCGAATTCTACCTTTCAGAGCGTAAAGTAAGTTTGCTCTATTACGAATCTTCCTTAACACCTTTTCTATATCCGATTCCCATGAATGATATTTTGAAAAAGTGATACCCAAGTAAACAATTTCATCCTGAAGTTGTAGGTTTTCGCCCCACAACGTCAGTTGAACATCCGTTTTTTTAAATTTTGGAGCTTTACTCTGTTTATAATTATGAAAAAGTATCGATTGCGTTTTACTTGGGTTCGGTGAAATTCTCCATTTTCTCGCCCGCGTACTGAACGCATCCAGTTGCCTTTGCAGTTCTCTGCTGCATACTGCTGTCGTTCTGCCTGTAGTCCATAGGGCCGTGTCATCTGCAAAAAGGGAAATATGTGTATTTAAATTGACAGGATTAGGGAAATCATATGTATATATAATATAAAGAAGTGGTGATAGGATTGAACCTTGAGGGATGCCAGCTAGGGGAGAAAAGGGCTCAGAGTAACTACCGCTTATTTTGACTCTGATGGTGCGTTCCGTTAAAAATGAATTTATTAGTTTAACAAAATAATGGGGTAAACGTATATTCAGAAGTTTCTGAACAAGTCCAGCGTGCCAGACTTGATCAAAAGCCTTATGAATATCAAGAAAAGTCGCGAGAACGCATTCTCCTGAATTAATAGCTGCAGTTAAATCTGAGTGTAATTTAATGAGAGGATCGTGCGTGGAATGGTGGGATCTGAAACCGTGTTGAAATCGCGGTAAAATATTGTTCGACTCAACGAAGTCCCTAAGCCTACCCTGTAATATTTTCTCAAAAACTTTACCAACTACATTCAGTAAAGAAATTGGTCTATAATTATCAGGGTTGGTAGGGTCCCCGTTGGGTTTCGGAATAAGTATCGTGTTAGCTTCTTTCCAAACATTCGGGAAATAGCACAATTCTAGACAACGATTGAAGATGTTACTCAGGAATTCAAAACATTCCTGAGGAAGTTTTCGAAGTACCGCGCGAGATAGTCCGTCGCGGCCCGGTGCCGTGTTTCTTCCCGAGTGTACGGCTTCCGCTACCATTTCCTCGTTGATTCTAGTATTGAAAATGTTGTCTCCGTTCAGTTCGATTATATTGTTTATGCCTCTGAAATTTGCGATGTTTCGTTCTATAATCGCGAAATGATTCGCGTCGAATAGCGGATTCCGCGGTGTTACAAAAATATTCGAAAGGTGGTTTCTGAAAATATTCGCAATTTCCAGTGGCTCCGAAATGATATTGTCGTTATCCGGTGATTTTAAATGAATGATTTTCGTTTTTCTATTTCCTGTAAGTATATGGAATTTGCGCCAATACTCTTTACCGTTTCTGAAATCAAGTTTTGACGTTACGTCTGACCACTTTTCTTCCTTAAAACGGTTAATTTCACGGCGTATGATCGCGGATAATCGGTTGTATTCCGTTTTGATAGCGGCGTCTCTATTTCTAAGAAATAAACGGTAGAGACGCCTTTTACTTTTGATTAAATTTACTATGAACGGAGGCAACGGTGTTCGATTCAAATTTATTGTCCTATCCGGAGTGCAAGCGTTATAAGTTTCCGATACGGAAGTTGAGAAATGTTCGATAATTTGATCAATTTCATGTGTGTTACGAAAGATCTGAGGTGGTGAGAACGTTTGAAGTATCATTGCACGGAATTGTTCCCAATCAGTGTTTTTAAAGTCTTTAATAGTAATGTTAGAAGGAGGAAGTTTCGGCGGTTGTGCAATGTTAGAATGAACCAGTAAAGGAAGGTGGTCAGAAGTTATAGTTTGACCTATAAAACATGGTTCTTCGAAATATTGGATAAGGTCAGGCGTTACGATAATGTGGTCGATAATGGACATACCAGTATGACTGAAAAAAGTAGGATTAGTATTTTGGCATCGCCATAGATTATTCTCTATGAGACACTCTGAAAGAAATTGTCCATTTCTGTTTGTAGAATTGTCGCCAAATTGAGTATTTCTAGCGTTAAAATCGCCTAGAAGTATTGTGTGAGGATTAAGTGAGACAAATTCAAATAATTCATCTGGAAAAGTTTCACCTGGAGGGTGTTACAAACTAATAATTGTTACTAGAATATTATTTATTGTTACTTTCGAAGCTACACACTCTAAATTTGAGAATTGATCAGGAAGTTTGAACTGTATTGAATGTAGTGAATTGTGTACTAATAGCGCTGCACCTTGAATAGTACCTAGCGTACTATTGCGCTGATATGAATTATAATTCGCGAATTTAAGTTCGTGCTTCAACTTTGTTTCCGTTATTGAAAGAATGGAAATATTATGCTCTATCAAAAGTGCTCTCAAAAGATGCCGTTTGCGACGAAGGCCGCAAGCGTTGATAGTTCCCAACGTAAAGTTCATCGCGTTCCGTATGCCGTTGACTGCCGTATGCGCGGTTAATAAAGTTCCTCGATCGGCTCGAGGGTAATCGAAATACTACCGCCACAGTAGTTAACTACCGTTGTGCGGTTAAGAAAGGCGCGAGATGAAGCCGCGACCGTTTTAGCAATTAGTTCCCGTTTTTCAGGGAAGACGTTCGATAAGGTTTGAATGATAAACCTTATCATCGCGTTCACTCGGGCGAAGTTCTCAACATTCTGTTCGTCGGAACTAGTAGTCTCGTTGAGAACTTTTACTGGAGCTGCCTGTTTTGGCTCCGCCGGGGGAGCACGACGTTGGGGGCATTTTAAGTCCCAGGCAGGATGATTGCCTTTGCAATTGGGACACTTGGGGTTTTGAAGATTGGGACAGACTGAATTTTTGTGAGAATTGCCGCAAGTGGGGCATGTAGGTTTATCCCTACATTCTGTTCGGTCATGCCCGGATTTTGAGCATGTCGAACAGTATTTCTGAATGGGGCTAGGGACTTTGGAAGGCTCTACTTCATGTTTGCGTCCGTATAAACAGACGCCCTTCAGAAGTAGGCAGTCAATTGCTGTTTTAGAGTGTGTAATTACTCTGATGAGGGTTGTTGGGCGACTTGTGGCCATAGAACTTATTCTCCAGCATTTGAAGAACTCAATGTTCTGCTGGTTAAGGCACTCTGAGATTTCGTCGATTGTATAATCGACAGGAACGGATTTAATTACACAAGGGTAATTAACTTTTTTGGGATGTTCCGTGGAACTTCTCCTGGCGGGCCCGTTAAGGGGGCTGAAGGTTATGATTGGATGACCAACAGTTGTTTGTAACGTTCTCTGGAACGTAATTGGAGCAGGAGTTTTACACTCTACGAGCGCGGTTTGGTTGAAATTGACCTTGAGGTTAATAAGGTCGAGAGAAGTTGTTTTGAGAATTCTGTAGAATTCCCGCTCAGACTTTATTTCGTTGGGTATGTTACGAATAACATAACGAAATATTGTAGGTTGTTTAACTGTCTGATCGCCTTTAGATGAGGACGAGTCGGAATTTATGGAAGAAAGAGAAACGTTTAGTGGAGATCTATCAGGAAAGAAGGCTGTAGCAGAAGATTGTTTACTGGTACCAGGCTTTCCTGGTACAATAATTATAGAAGTAGGTGAGTTGCTAGAAGTTGGTGGAGAAGTTTTCGGCAAGACAGTGCCGGTAGATTTTTTAGAAGTTTTGCTTCGGGTTGATAGCCCTGAAGCTGATGAGTCGCTCTTCGGCGTCGACGAGCGTCGTGGCGGCGGAGTCACAGGCTTTGAAGAAGCGGGTGGCTTTTTACGGCCACCTGGTTTGGCGCTATTAGGCATTCGAGAAAACGTTAGATGCACGCGATTTTATATGATACAATAATATAGAAATGATATATATATATATATATATATATATATATAATTGTATAGAATTGTATAAAATATAGTCTGTGAAAGGCAACTATGTATGAGTTACCTTTCAACCACTATAAAAAATGAACTAAATATAAATGCAAAAAATGAATAAAATGAAGTAAAATGTCAAGCACAATAGAAAACAAGTAATATCAGTGGTCAATATCCTGAAATAAAATCAAAAATTAGATCTAAACAGGATCAGACTCACCGGGGGGGCGTGGCTTATGCCCGTGTTCTTCGCGATTGGCTTGGCAAGCACCTCAGTGTCAGCTTCATCTGATCCTGAACCGAATTCCAGACGCCGATAGTGAAGTTAGAGCTGCAAAGATCCGAGGAAATAATCACTGATTCAAATTATTTCCTGATCATAGGACTTTTTCAAGTCCTGCAGCTTGTTTTTTACACTCGTTGCTGGAAGCTGACAGTGAGGTGCTTGCCAAGCCAATCGCGAAGAACACGGGCATAAGCCACGCCCCCCGGTGAGTCTGTTCCTGTTTAGATCTAATTTTTATATTTAGTTCATTTTTTATAGTGGTTGAAAGGTAACTCATACATAGTTGCCTTTCACAGACTATATTTTATACAATTCTAAGCATATATATATATATTATTTCTATATTATTGTATTATATAAAATCGCGTGCATCTAACGTTTTCCCGAATGCCTAATAGCGCCAAACCGGGTGGCCGTAAAAAGCCACCCGCTTCTACTACTACAAAGCCTGTTACTCCGCCGCCACGACGCTCATCGACGCCGAAGAGCGACACATCTTCCGCTTCAGGGCTAACAACCCGAAGCAAAACATCGAAAAAATCTACCGGCACTGTCTTGCCGAAGAACTCTATTCAAAATTCTATTCAAAATTCCAACAATTCACCAACATCAATCATTACTGTAGCAGGTTTGCCTGGAAGCAGTAAACAAACCTCGGCTACAGCCTTCTTTCCCGATAGGTCACCGTTAAACGTGTCTCTATCGTCTATAAATTCCGACTCGTCGGGCGATCAGACTGTCAAAGTACCAACAATATTTCGTTATGTTATTCGTAACATACCCGACGAAATTAAATCGCAACGGGAATTCTACAGAATTCTTAAAACAACATCTCTGGACCTGATTAACCTCAAGGTCAATTTTAATCGAACTGCACTCGTAGAGTGCAAAACCCCGGCCCCAATTACGTTCCAGAGAACGTTACAAACAACAGTTGGTCACCCAACTATAACTTTCAGTCCCCTCAACGGGCCCGCTAGGAGAAGTTCCACGGAACATCCCCGAAAAGTAAATTACTCCTGCGTAATAAAATCTGTACCCGTCGATTATACAATCGACGAAATTCAAGAAGGCCTTAACCAGCAGAACATCGAGTTCTTCAAATGCTGGAGAATCACCTCTATGGCCACAAGCCGCCCCACAACCCTCATCAGAGTAATTACGCACTCTAAGGCATCGATCGACTGCCTACTTCTGAAGGGCGTCTGTTTTTACGGACGGAAACACGAAGTAGAGCCTTCCAAAGTCCCTAACCCAATTCAAAAATACTGTTCGACATGCTCAAAATCCGGGCATGACAGAACAGAATGTAGGGACAAACCTACATGCCCCACTTGCGGCAATTCACATAAAAATTCAGCTTGTCCCAATCTTCAAAACCCCAAGTGTCCCAACTGCAAAGGCAATCATCCTGCCTGGGACTTAAAATGCCCGCAACGTCGTGCTCCCCCGGCGGAGCCAAAACAGGTAGCGCCAGTAAAAGTTCTCAACGAAACTAGTAGTTCCGACGAACAGAATGTTGAGAACTTCGCAAGAGTCAACGCGATGATAAGGTTCATTATTCAAACCTTATCGAACGTCTTTCCTGAAAAACGGGAACTAATCGCTAAAACAGTCGCGGCTTCATCTCGCGCCTTTCTTAACCGCACAACGGTAGTCAACTACTGTGGCGGTAGTATTTCGATCTCCCTCGAGCCGATCCAGGGACTTTACTAACCGCGTATACGGTAGTCAACGGCACACGGAACGCAATGAACTTTACGTTGGGAACTATCAACGCTTGCGGCCTTCGCCGCAAACGGCATCTTTTGAGAGCACTTTTAGTAGAGCATAATATTTCCATTCTTTCAATAACGGAAACAAAGTTGAAACACGAACTTAAATTCACGGATTATAATACTTATCAACGCAATAGTTCACTAGGAACTATTCGAGGTGCAGCGTTATTAGTACATAACTCATTACATTCAATACAGTTCAAACTTCCTGATCAATTTTCAGATTTAGAGTGTGTAGCTTCGAAAGTAACAATAAACAATATGCTAGTTACAATCATTAGTTTGTACCACCCTCCAGGTGAAACATTTCCAGATGAATTATTTGAATTCGTCTCTTTAAATCCACACACAATACTTCTAGGCGATTTCAACGCTAGAAATACTCAATTTGGCGACAATTCTACAAACAGAAATGGACAAATTCTTTCAGAGTGTCTCATAGAGAACAATCTATGGCGATGCCCTAATACTAATCCTACTTTCTTTAGTCATACTGGTATGTCCATTATTGATCACATTATCGTAACGCCTGACCTTATTCAATATTTCGAAGAACCATGTTTTATAGGTCAAACTATAACTTCTGACCACCTTCCTTTACTGGTTCATTCCAACATTGCACAACCGCCGAAACTTCCTCCTTCTATCATTACTATTAAAGACTTTAAAACACTGATTGGGAACAATTCCGTGCAATGATACTTCAAACGTTCCCACCTCCCCAGATCTTTCGTAACACACATGAAATTGATCAAATTATCGAACATTTCTCAACTTCCGTATCGGAAACTTATAACGCTTGCACTCCGGATAGAACAATAAATTTAAATCGAACACCGTTGCCTCCGTTCATAGTAAATTTAATCAAAAGTAAAAGGCGTCTCTACCGTTCATTTCTTAGAAATAGAGACGCCGCTATCAAAACGGAATACAACCGATTATCCGCGATCATACGCCGTGAAATTAACCGTTTCAAGGAAGAAAAGTGGTCTGACGTAACGTCAAAACTTGACTTCAGGAACGGTAAAGAATATTGGCGCCAATTTCATATACTTACAGGAAACAGGAAAACAAAAATCATTCATTTAAAATCACCGGATACCGGCAATATCATTTCGGAGCCACTGGAAGTTGCGAACATTTTCAGAAACCATCTCTCGAATATTTTTGTAACACCGCGGAATCCGCGATTCGACGCGAATCATTTCGCGATTATAGAACGAAATATCGCAAATTTCAGAGGCATAAATAATATAATCGAACTGAACGGAGACAACATTTTCAATACTAGAATCAACGAGGAAATGGTAGCGGAAGCCGTACACTCGGGAAGAAACACGGCACCGGGCCGCGACGGATTATCTCGCGCGGTACTTCGACAACTTCCTCAGGAATGTTTTGAATTCCTGAGTAACATCTTCAATCGTTGTCTAGAATTGTGCTATTTCCCGAATGTTTGGAAAGAAGCTAACACGATACTTATTCCGAAACCCAACGGGGACCCTACCAACCCTGATAATTATAGACCAATTTCTTTACTGAATGTAGTCGGTAAAGTTTTTGAGAAAATATTACAGGGTAGGCTTAGGGACTTCGTTGAATCGAACAATATTTTACCGCGAATTCAACACGGTTTCAGATCCTATCATTCCACACACGATCCTCTCATTAAATTACACTCAGATTTAACTACAGCTATTAATTCAGGAGAATGCGTTCTCGCGACTTTTCTTGATATTCATAAGGCTTTTGATCAAGTCTGGCACGCTGGACTTGTTCAGAAACTTCTGAATATACGTTTACCTTATTATTTTGTTAAATTAATAAATTCATTTTTAACGGAACGCACCATCAGAGTCAAAATAAGCAGTAGTTACTCTGAGCCCTTTTCTCCCCTAGCTGGAATTCCTCAAGGTTCCATCCTATCGCCACTCCTTTATATTATATATACATATGATATTCCAAATCCTGTCAATTTAAATACACATATTTCCCTTTTGCAGACGACACGGCCCTATGGACTACAGGCAGAACGACAGCAGTATGCAGCAGAGAACTGCAGAGGCAACTGGATGCGTTCAGTACGTGGGCGAGAAAATGGAGAATTTCACCGAACCCAAGTAAAACGCAATCGATACTTTTTCACAATTATAAACAGAGTAAATCTCCAAAATTTAAAAAAACGGATGTTCAACTGACGTTGTGGGGCGAAAACCTACAACTTCAGGATGAAATTGTTTACTTGGGTATCACTTTTTCAAAATATCATTCATGGGAATCGGATATAGAAAAGGTGTTCAGGAAGATTCGTAATAGAGCAAACTTACTTTACGCATTAAAAGGTAGAATTCGAGGATGTAATCCTCAAACTCTACTTAATACTTATAAAACTTTCATAAGGCCTATTGCCTCCTATCGATGTTTGCTATATGCGACACTTC
Organism: Henosepilachna vigintioctopunctata; assembly: GCA_030704895.1. Classification (NCBI taxonomy): domain Eukaryota; kingdom Metazoa; phylum Arthropoda; class Insecta; order Coleoptera; family Coccinellidae; genus Henosepilachna; species Henosepilachna vigintioctopunctata. The sequence goes on from JARQZJ010000013.1 coordinate 789,679, forward strand.
CGAAACGTCTTGTGAGGAGAATGGAAGCCTGCGAAAGAGCAATCATTCGTAGTATTTTCAGACTCCACAAATTCTACCCTTCGATTCTTGTGCATGAAACCGCGAATATAGAAACGATTTTCAAATTTATGGAAAACTCCAATCTCGTTATGCCACACGTACGTTACAAGGACCCAACCAGGACGCCAGGAACACTCTGTTGACACCTGGAGTTCAATGGGGACGTCAACTCTGCAGAGTACCTAAAAACAAAGCACCCTTTCCGCCAGCTAGGATACTCCGCTCATTAGAAGATCCCTCCGAAGAAGTCCTCGACTATCTAGAGGACATCCCATTAGTACTGCGGTAAAACGCGTAGTTCAAAACAATGTTCCGCTAGCCGTTAGAATAAAAGAAAACCGCGAAAGTTCGCGATACGTAGTGCGCGAAAGTCAACAGTGCGCGAGTGAAGTGCGCAAAAAAACGCGAAACTCGAAATTATCGCTGAAAGACTTATAAAGAAAATCTTTCAATAAAATGTATCTGTATTTCTATTTCATTTCTTTTCTATTGAATATCTATTTCTATTTAATATCAATTAATTTATGATTTTGTATAAAATTTATTGAAATATTTTAAAATGTACAATGAAATAATAATAAGAAAATGTACATTACGTGGGTAAAGTTTTCTGTGGTTTCCTTTACCATCAAATGTCAGATGAATTGAAAATCGGACATTTGACCAAATGGCACGTAATTAGTAAGAATCAACAAAAAGACGGCCACAGCCGTTTAAATCCCTGAAGTAAATATATTATAATTAAATTTTCTCCTGATCTTTTGCAAAGACAATAGGAACTTAAATTCATTCGGGTTGAAGAGAGTTGCAAAACTCTATAGCCTCCCGCCCTTTTGAAATATATTTACAAAAACAATGTATCCCCAAAACAAAAAAGATTAATAAACGTTTTTTGATTTGATTTGATTGATTGATTGTGTCAGCTTCCAGCAACGATACGCAAAAACAAGCTGCAGGACTTGAAAAAGTCCTGTGATCAGGAAATAATTTGTTTCCAGGGATTATTTCCTTCGATCTTTGCAGCTCTAACACTTATCGGCTCTGGAAATCGGCAATCAGGATCAGATGATTATAGAGCGATATGCAAGGGGTTCTTATACCCCCAGTCAATGCTTTCAAGGCGTACGATGGATGCCCATTGGTCAGCGTCACACGACGTAACGACCAATCAGAACACACCATCTCAATAGAGTGCATATTCCGAATCAGTCGAATATGTGGTTTGATGACCAAACAAATATGTTACTGCTACAATTTCAAATCAGTGGAAGCATAAAAAATGTCTTTGAAAAATGTATGTTAGATAATTGCAGTACTCGTAGGTTGGTCGAAAACCACTATTAAATGAATATCCAAATCAATGGATTACTCAAGATAACATCTTTCTACATGTTGCTATAGCTTCTATCGTACATCCTGATGTACTACATCAACTAGCTGAAAAAGACAAGGGCAAAAACTCTGCCGCTTGGCAATGACATATTAACGTAGAGTATATTAAACACATGTAGCGATAACCTTTTCGCCCATTGTAACCCTCATTTTCCTATATTCTATGTTCATTGAATTCTTGGATTTTTATGCATTTTGTGTCTACATCTGTCAGCTGTCGCATTTCAAAGAATCGTCGAATCGTCGCAGCATTAATGCTACAAAGTGACATTCTTTTATTATCTCATTGAGAAATGGAAATAAACCATATGAAAAAGAGAATACTGTTACTGCTTTTCGGTGGATTTCAATACATTGCAAAATTGCTTAAGGTATTCTCGGTTTGATTAGGCTTATTCTAATTAGGCTTTAAGGATTTATTCACTACAAATTCACATTATTTTGACAATATCGTTTGCATGATTTTTTGATCACGGAAATTGCAGTTGAGTGGTATGGCTAGACGTGTGTTTCGAATTCAAGTTTTCGAACCATACCCATTGTAGAAATTTGCAAGATAAGATAAAATATCGCAATGAAATTCGTACTGTAACAAACTATTTTGAGAGATAATGGTTCAATTGAAGATGCTGGTAAAAGCAAAAAATATCTGCTTTCACGTAAAGATTTCAGTCCATATGGTCTTCAAACCATATGAAAAAGAGAATACTGTTACTGCTTTTTGGTGGATTTCAATACATTGCAAAATTGCTGAAGGTATTCTCGGTTTGATTAGGCTTATTCTAATATTGAAATGCGACATCTGTCAGCTGTCGCATTTCAGAGAATCGACGAATCGTCGCAGCATTAATGCTTTAAAGTGATATTCTTTCATTATCTCATTGAGAAATGGAAATAAACCATATGAAAAACAGAATACTGTTACTGCTTTTTGGTGGATTTCAATAAATTGTAAAATTGCTTAAGGTATTCTCGGTTTTATTAGGCTTAATCTAATTAGGCTTTAAGGATTTATCACTATAAATTCACATTGTTTCGACAATATCATTTGCATAATTTTTTGATCACGGAAATTGCAGTTGAGTGGTATGGCTAGACGTGTGTTTCGAATTCAAGTTTTCGAACCATACCCACTGTAGAAATTTGCATGATAAGATAAAATATCGCAATGAAATTCCTGCTATAACAAACTATTTTGAGCTATAATGGTTTAATGGAAAATGCTGGTAAAAGCAAAAAATATCTGCTTTCACATAAAGATTTGCCTAAACTTGTAGTGCAGAGTTGCCACAGCAACCAGGTTCAGCGCCTTTTAGTCAAACACAAAAACCATAACCAATAAATTTATCTCAAGTCTATAAAACTTGTAGTCATAATTCAATCAAAGCCTCAGGTTTTTATATGGTGCATTCCTGGCATCCCGTTTTCGACGAATTGGTCCTGCAGTCCGATGTTTATCAATTTTGGGCAACCACTTAGGTACCTCCGTCACAAAAATCCTCGCAACTGAAACCTTTTTCAGATGTTTGTTATTCCGTTGAAACATCGTCGTCGGCTCCACTCGTTCCACTACAACTCCAGCACTTGGATCTAATAAAACCCTCCTCTTCTGCTCGCGGATCTGAAGTATTCGCTGTCTAATCCTCATTCTCAAAACTGGATCTCCACGGCAAATTTCATTCCATCTAGTGCAAGTTTGGAAGGCGTTGATTAGGGAATCCGGATCTAAGCATCTGAAAAAAATTATTTTCTGTTAAAATTGCCAAACTACAAATGGAATTAATAAAAACAAATATACAAATAAATAATGAACACATACCTGAATATCGTAGAGATAACCTCTGGGGGCAGCAGCCTGAAGGACACTTGACCCACACTGGTGAACGGAAACACTTGATAATTCATCTTGAAGCACTAAACACAAACCGTAACTGATTATAGAGCGATATGCAAGGGGTTCTTATACCCCCAGTCAATGCTTTCAAGGCGTACGGTGGATGCCCATCGGTCAGCGTCACACGACGTAACGACCAATCAGAACACACCATCTCAATAGAGTGCATATTCCGAATCAGTCGAATATGAGGTTTGATGACCAAACAAATATGTTACTGCTACAATTTCAAATCAGTGGAAGCATAAAAAATATCTTTGAAAAATGTATGTTAGATAATTGCAGTACTCGTAGGTTGGTCGAAAACCACTATTAAATGAATATCCAAATCAATGGATTACTCAAGATAACATCTTTCTACATGTTGCTATAGCTTCTATCGTACATCCTGATGTACTACATCAACTAGCTGAAAAAGACAAGGGCAAAAACTCTGCCGCTTGGCAATGACATATTAACGTAGAGTATATTAAACACATGTAGCGATAACCTTTTCGCCCATTGTAACCCTCATTTTCCTATATTCTATGTTCATTGAATTCTTGGATTTTTATGCATTTTGTGTCTACATCTGTCAGCTGTCGCATTTCAAAGAATCGTCGAATCGTCGCAGCATTAATGCTACAAAGTGACATTCTTTTATTATCTCATTGAGAAATGGAAATAAACCATATGAAAAAGAGAATACTGTTACTGCTTTTCGGTGGATTTCAATACATTGCAAAATTGCTTAAGGTATTCTCGGTTTGATTAGGCTTATTCTAATTAGGCTTTAAGGATTTATTCACTACAAATTCACATTGTTTTGACAATATCATTTGCATATTTTTTTGATCACGGAAATTGCAGTTGAGTGGTATGGCTAGACGTGTGTTTCGAATTCAAGTTTTCGAACCATATCCATTGTAGAAATTTGCAGGATAAGATAAAATATCGCAATGAAATTCGTACTATAACAAACTATTTTGAGCGATAATGGTTTAATTGAAGATGCTGGTAAAAGCAAAAAATATCTGCTTTCACGTAATGATTTCAGTCCATATGGTTTTCAAACCATATGAAAAAGAGAATACTGTTACTGCTTTCTGGTGGATTTCAATACATTGCAAAATTGCTTAAGGTATTCTCGGTTTGATTAGTCTTATTCTAATATTGAAATGCGACATCTGTCAGCTGTCGCATTTCAAAGAATCGACGAATCGTCGCAGCATTAATGCTTCAAAGTGATATTCTTTCATCGCCTCATTGAGAAATGGAAATAAACCATATGAAAAAGAGAATACTGTTACTGCTTTTTGGTGGATTTCAATGAATTGCAAAATTGCTTAAGGTATTCTCGGTTTTATTAGGCTTAATCTAATTAGGCTTTAAGGATTTATCACTATAAATTCACATTGTTTCGACAATATCATTTGCATAATTTTTTGATCAAGGAAATTGCAGTTGAGTGGTATGGCTAGACGTGTGTTTCGAATTCAAGTTTTCGAACCATACTCATTGTAGAAATTTGCATGATAAGATAAAATATCGCAAAGAAATTCGTACTATAACAAACTATTTTGAGCTATAATGGTTTAATTGAAGATGCTGGTAAAAGCAAAAAATATCTGTTTTCACATAAAGATATGCCTAAACTTGTAGTGCAGAGTTGTCTCAGCAACCAGGTTCAGCGCCTTTTAGTCAAACACAAAAACCATAACCAATAAATTTATCTCAAGTCTATAAAACTTGTAGTCATAATTCAATCAAAGCCTCAGGTTTTTATATGGTGCATTCCTGGCATCCCGTTTTCGACGAATAGGTCCTGCAGTCCGATGTTTATCAATTTTGGGCAACCACTTAGGTACCTCCGTCACAAAATTCCTCGCAACTGAAACCTTTTTCAGATGTTTGTTATTCCGTTGAAACATCGTTGTCGGCTCCACTCGTTCCACTACAACTCCAGCACTTGGATCTAATAAAACCCTCCTCTTCTGCTCGCGGATCTGAAGTATTCGCTGTCTAATCCTCATTCTCAAAACTGGATCTCCACGGCAAATTTCATTCCATCTTGTGCAAGTTTGGAAGGCGTTGATTAGGGAATCCGGATCTAAGCATCTGAAAAAAATTATTTTCTGTAAAAATTGCGAAACAACAAATGGAAATAATGAAAACAAATATACAAATAAATAATGAACACATACCTGAATATCGTAGAGATAACCTCTGGGGGCAGAAGCCTAAAGGACACTTGACCCTCACTGATGAACGGAAACACTTGATAATTCATCTTGAAGCACTAAACACAAACCGTAACTGATTATAGAGCGATATGCAAGGGGTTCTTATACCCCCAGTCAATGCTTTCAAGGCGTACGGTGGATGCCCATCGGTCAGCGTCACACGACGTAACGACCAATCAGAACACACCATCTCAATAGAGTGCATATTCCGAATCAGTCGAATATGTGGTTTGATGACCAAACAAATATGTTACTGCTACAATTTCAAATCAGTGGAAGCATAAAAAATATCTTTGAAAAATGTATGTTAGATAATTGCAGTACTCGTAGGTTGGTCGAAAACCACTATTAAATGAATATCCAAATCAATGGATTACTCAAGATAACATCTTTCTACATGTTGCTATAGCTTCTATCGTACATCCTGATGTACTACATCAACTAGCTGAAAAAGACAAGGGCAAAAACTCTGCCGCTTGGCAATGACATATTAAAGTAGAGTATATTAAACACATGTAGCGATAACCTTTTCGCCCATTGTAACCCTCATTTTCCTATATTCTATGTTCATTGAATTCTTGGATTTTTATGCATTTTGTGTCTACATCTGTCAGCTGTCGCATTTCAAAGAATCGTCGAATCGTCGCAGCATTAATGCTACAAAGTGACATTCTTTTATTATCTCATTGAGAAATGGAAATAAACCATATGAAAAAGAGAATACTGTTACTGCTTTTCGGTGGATTTCAATACATTGCAAAATTGCTTAAGGTATTCTCGGTTTGATTAGGCTTATTCTTATTAGGCTTTAAGGATTTATTCACTACAAATTCACATTGTTTTGACAATATCATTTGCATAATTTTTTGATCACGGAAATTGCAGTTGAGTGGTATGGCTAGACGTGTGTTTCGAATTCAAGTTTTCGAACCATATCCATTGTAGAAATTTGCAGGATAAGATAAAATATCGCAATGAAATTCGTACTATAACAAACTATTTTGAGCGATAATGGTTTAATTGAAGATGCTGGTAAAAGCAAAAAATATCTGCTTTCACGTAATGATTTCAGTCCATATGGTTTTCGAACCATATGAAAAAGAGAATACTGTTACTGCTTTTTGGTGGATTTCAATACATTGCAAAATTGCTTAAGGTATTCTCGGTTTGATTAGTCTTATTCTAATATTGAAATGCGACATCTGTCAGCTGTCGCATTTCAAAGAATCGACGAATCGTCGCAGCATTAATGCTTCAAAGTGATATTCTTTCATCGCCTCATTGAGAAATGGAAATAAACCATATGAAAAAGAGAATACTGTTACTGCTTTTTGGTGGATTTCAATGAATTGCAAAATTGCTTAAGGTATTCTCGGTTTTATTAGGCTTAATCTAATTAGGCTTTAAGGATTTATCACTATAAATTCACATTGTTTCGACAATATCATTTGCATAATTTTTTGATCAAGGAAATTGCAGTTGAGTGGTATGGCTAGACGTGTGTTTCGAATTCAAGTTTTCGAACCATACTCATTGTAGAAATTTGCATGATAAGATAAAATATCGCAAAGAAATTCGTACTATAACAAACTATTTTGAGCTATAATGGTTTAATTGAAGATGCTGGTAAAAGCAAAAAATATCTGCTTTCACATAAAGATATGCCTAAACTTGTAGTGCAGAGTTGTCTCAGCAACCAGGTTCAGCGCCTTTTAGTCAAACACAAAAACCATAACCAATAAATTTATCTCAAGTCTATAAAACTTGTAGTCATAATTCAATCAAAGCCTCAGGTTTTTATATGGTGCATTCCTGGCATCCCGTTTTCGACGAATAGGTCCTGCAGTCCGATGTTTATCAATTTTGGGCAACCACTTAGGTACCTCCGTCACAAAATTCCTCGCAACTGAAACCTTTTTCAGATGTTTGTTATTCCGTTGAAACATCGTCGTCGGCTCCACTCGTTCCACCACAACTCCAGCACTTGGATCTAATAAAACCCTCCTCTTCTGCTCGCGGATCTGAAGTATTCGCTGTCTAATCCTCATTCTCAAAACTGGATCTCCACGGCAAATTTCAGTCCATCTTGTGCAAGTTTGGAAGGCGTTGATTAGGGAATCCGGATCTAAGCATCTGAAAAAAAAATTTTCTGTTAAAATTGCCAAACTACAAATGGAATTAATAAAAACAAATATACAAATAAATAATGAACACATACCTGAATATCGTAGAGATAACCTCTGGGGGCAGCAGCCTGAAGGACACTTGACCCACACTGGTGAACGGAAACACTTGATAATTCATCTTGAAGCACTAAACACAAACCGTAACTGATTATAGAGCGATATGCAAGGGGTTCTTATACCCCCAGTCAATGCTTTCAAGGCGTACGGTGGATGCCCATTGGTCAGCGTCACACGACGTAACGACCAATCAGAACACACCATCTCAATAGAGTGCATATTCCGAATCAGTCGAATATGTGGTTTGATGACCAAACAAATATGTTACTGCTACAATTTCTAATCAGTGAACGCATAAAAATATCTTATTACGGAATAACAAACATCTGAAAAATTTTTTAAGAAATTATGAATAATTTTAACTTTGACTTTAATATTTGGGAATTTCTAGATTTCAGTAATTATTAGGCAATGAGAAAAATTATTATTTACTGAATGTAAGAGATGACATGGAATGAAAAAAATACAAGGTACTGATATGTGATCAATATTTCAAACAAAGAATGTAATTTGCAGATAACATAAATTATTAATTTGCTTTCCTTTGAATAATAATTTTGATCCATTATAAATAAAAACTTCACTTTTATTGAATATTACTTTCAAGCCGGATTTTTGCATTTTTCAAACCGACAATAAATTCTGCCTTAAATTTGGTACAAACAGAACATCTCTAATTACACCTATTTCATTTATTGAATTTAAAATAATATGAATATCCCCAATTTTATTTGTTTCAATTGATGTATTATTTTTTGCTGCAGAAATCTCAAGCGAATCATTTAAATTTTTTGAACTAATAAAATACTCATCTGAGTTCACCATATGATCTGTTGCCCCGCTGTCAACGATCCAGCAGATTGAATCTTCTCTTGAAGAAACATACGCCTCAATTTGACCCACCACAAACGATATTGGATTGTGACCAGTAACCTCTGCTTGATTTGCCTTCCTTGACCAACAATTTTTCTTGATATGACCGATTTTACCGCAGCCATGACACTTTGGCTTGCTTTGCTGCTGCTTACGATTTTTTATAATTAGCTGTTCCATGGAAAGCCGCTTGACGTCCAGTATCCAGACCTTCATTCAATCTTTTCATCTCAAAGTTTATTAATTTACCTTTTACAAATTCAAGCGAAACATTTTTAGGATCAATTGTTTCAATTGCTGTTATTAATGAGTCGTATGATTTGGGTAACGTTAACAATAGATGACAAACTACATCATTTTCATCGACTCTGGCTCCTGCAGATTTTAATTCTCTTACGGTTTCTTCAAATTTAAGTAAATGATTCTCCAATGTTTCTTCTTTGGACCACTTCATTGTTAATAACTTTCGCCTAAGGTACAACTGGCTCGCTATTCCTTTTCGTTCAAACACATTCTCAAGAGATTTCCACATTTCAAAGGCATTGTCTTTTTCTTTTATATATTCTAAGTGTGAATTAGCAATACACTGCACAATAATGGATTTTACACTTTTTATCATTCGCAATTTCAGCATCAGATTCACCTGCAGCTGTTTCTATACACGATAGGACATCATTTTGATCCAAAATTGTTTCCATTCGAAATTTCCAATGGCTGTAATTTTTACCATCAAACTGCATAACACCAAATTTTCCACTACTACATTTAGCCATCATTATCTTCAATTACAAGTAGCAAAAACAATAAAGACAGTTAGCATGAACAGGCAATTGTTTCTAACCTCAAGAATAAATCTTCAATTTCTTGCACGAAGAACAAGTCTCGACGTATATTAATCAGTACCCAATGTAATCTGGGCCCATAACCTGTTGTTATGGAAGCAGGAGACTGATTAATAATAACAACAACTCATTTATAACAATTTATTTATAACACACGTGCACACACTCTAGGTTCGAAAAATACAAAAAAGACACTATATCATTGTTAAGATGACATATGTCAATTCAAGTAGAATGGCGATAAATACAAAAATTAAACTTATTCAACTTATAAAGTATTGACCGTTACAACAATAAGCATTGCTGGCTGATTTATAACCATTTTTTCCATCTAAAACTGCTTGAATGGCTAATTTCATTTGTACTTCATTCCACCCTCCTTTATTAGTATGTCTTTCATAATCTTGAACCATACTCTATAAAAAAAACACTTGAATTAACTCAATTAAAAACGATAATGTCAAATTAAATCAAAATACAACAGGAACCAGTCAGCGGGTAAGATGGGGTACCAACCCCGTCTTGCCTGCAATTAGGTACCCCATATTTCTCAAACTGGACTTATAAATTGTATAAAAAACTTTGAGGTTATAAATCATAACAAACCGAACCGAATTAATGAGTATAGAATAGTAAAATAAACACAGACCAATAATAAAATTTATCACACATCTCTCATATCATTCATTATAAACAGTCACGCACTTTATGTGCGTCAATAATTAGATAAAACCACTTTAAATTAAAAAAATGTACTTAACAAGTAGAAACGTGCACTCCGTCGATCGAATTTGTTGTGACACTGACAAGTACTGCTAAATACAGTTAGATGGCGTTGTAATCAATTTTATAGTGAGACTGTATTATCTGTTTTGGTAGGGTCCCCATCTTACCTCGCTACTCCATCTTACCCCACCTTCCACTACTCTTATCTGATTCCGGTTGTACATTGTGATGATTATAACACTATTCATTACTATTTATTTTTAGCCGGGATAAATAAATCTGCGTTGTTCCGCGTACCTTGTTTAAATTTTATCTCGTAATTGAATTCTTCGAGTTTTAATTTCCATCGCATGAGTCTGAAATTTGGTTCTTCTAACAAGTTTAATCAAATTAAAGGTTTATGGTCAGTAAAAATTATAACTTTTGTGTCATATAAATATGGTCTAAAATGTTTAGTTGCCCATACAATGGCCAGTAATTCTTTTTCAATTGATGAATATTGTATTTTAGGGTTGGTTAGCGTTCTGCTTGCATAAGCTATGGGCAAATCAGAACTAGCAACAGTACCTTGTCATAGAATTTCTCCCATCGCGTAATTAAGAGCGTCAGTAGTTAAATTAAAAGTTTTTGAAAATTCAGGGTATATTAAGATTGGATGATTTATCAATAGCTTTTTAGAAGTTATGAATGCTTCTTTGTAATTTAAATCTGTCGTGTCAATTTTAGCATGATTTTTTATGTATTTAAGTACTGTATTCTGCTGTCAACACTCGTTATATCAATTTTGAAACTCTCTGCGCGAAATACTACAAAATAGTCTGAATTATCAGATCTCGCAATGTCCTCAAGTGTCCCCAAAAATCAATTTATGTCATTATGATCAATAAACATCGAATACTGTCAACTGCAGGGTCACATCTTGAACCGCTTCTTTTTCTTATGTTCCTGATGATATTGCCGAATGTTTTAGATATACTGATATGGATCTATATGCGGATGACCTCAAAATATCGAAGCAGATGAAATCCTTCAATGATCATTTTCGTTTACAATCCAATCTTGATACATTCTCTGAGTACTGCAGACTCTATAAGTTACAACTGAACGTGAACAAATGCTATCATATTCTTTTCTCCAGAAGTAAGAATCCTGTCTGTTCCAACTTGACATTGTCCGGTCAATGTTTGGCTGAAGTCAACTCAGTGAATGATTTGACTGTTAAACTTGATAAGAAACTAACCTTTGAATTGCATATTGAAGAAATCGTCCAATTTTCTCGCAGAAATCTGGGTTTCATTCACGAATGTCTAGGCCTTTTGGTCGACGAGAGCATCTTATTGCTTTATATAATTCTATTGTAATATCCAAGCTTGAATACGCGTCGGTCGTCTGGAATCCGCGAATCGAATAGAAACTTTTCAACAGAAGTTCATTAATGCTATTTATTTTCGTTTTGTCTCCAGTATGGAGACGAATTACTCATAGTATGAGTATTTCGTCTGGAAATAAATTCTTCCTACATTCTACCGGAGTTGTAGCAGTCTTGCCAGCTTTTTTCACTCCAGGAAGGTGAGTGATCATGCTGTGTTTCCCACGGCGCCTGTTGAGTGGAGGTTCCTCATACCATTTTGTAGATTTGTCACGCCCCGTCCAAAAAAGTACTCTTGCTCATTTCTTGCTCGTCATCTTCATCAACAGATGACTCATGCAAATCGGCCTCTTGCTCACTTTCCGATCCCTCTTTCCGTTCTTCAATTTCATCTACAGAAAAAATGTCACAAAACAAATTATTTGAATTCACCCTTCCATCCTTTCATGGGCTAAACTTGATCAGTAGAGTGACCAATTCGGATATTTTCTCTTCGTATTTCATTACTTTCGACGATAATAATATAATTATCAGTTAATATAGAATGATCCTATCATGATGAATTTCTTTAATCTTTTTCTATAGAAGTATTTTGTGTTATAGATCAAATTATCTGAATAGTCAATGTATCGAAATCATTACTTTATACTAGTGTTGTCCTGGTTCGGGTCTAAGGGCCGTCGTCTCGGTTGGAATTTCTTCCATTTCTGATTTTGGAAGTATACTGACTAGAAGTAGAAGTAGACGTCCTAGCGAAACGTTAGGAAGAAATTCCAACCGACTTTATAATTTGTAATGTGCTTCTATTTTATTGGACAGTTTTCAACTGTCTGTTGAGTGATCCCTTGTTGTACTCGTATCTGAAAATTGAAAAAAATTTAAAAAACTTCTTACTACCAACTTTCAGCTGAAGTTGCATTTAACATTCACCTCAGGGTGAGTTGATGTTCTTCATATCTCTCCTTCTTTTTACAATTATATATTTCTCCACATATAGCGCATCTTCCCCATTTTGATCGAGAAGGCATAGACAATGCTCACCAGGTTTAAATTTAAAAGAGTGTGAACCTAAAATTCATTTGAAAACTTCCGATGTTTTGTTACATAACGCACATCACAATATTTTTCGCTGTTTAGAAAACTAATCAGCATCGCAATTCCGAAAAGAACATACATTCTGATGTATCAATTCATCTGTCGATATTCCTTGTATTTCGTTCATTACACTTAAACTCCCCATTTATTTCGATAGAAGAGTTTTCTTCCACATAACGTATGGAAGATTCAATCTCCGATTTTACAAACAAGTTATTCTCGTTTTAATCCTCGGTTAACTAGATCAGCAATGCTGTACTTCGCCGAGGAGTTCAAAAATGAACACCTTTTATAATTATGTATTAATGTTATCATCAAATTTATCTTTCACTTGAGAAACACTAACTATGTTGAATTATTGAAGGGTATTGATGAGAAAGCAGAGTGCATCAGTAAGCAATAAGGTTGCAAAAATAATTCTATAATCTGATCATAAGAATGTAATCATAAAAAATGAATCGTTATTGTATGTAATGCCAATTTTTAAATCATCCCGATATGAAATGTAAACTGAAACTCGAATGAAAGAAGCATTATCACCTTGTGATAATGTAGCTCCTTAGTTTTAGAGTATCAACATGTTAATGTCTCAAATATGATCATGAAATTGATTTGAAAAATATTATTATATTGACCATGTTTGGTAATACTTGTGGAATATTGTGGATAAACATATTTTTTTCATTTTCATCTACATTAATCATCAATTTTTTTTGTTAGTATGTAAAAGTTGTTTTCTAATCATGAATGTTTCTACAGATAAATCAATAGGGTAAAAACATTTATAATCAAGTATAACTTTATGGTTGATTTTATTATGTATCCCAATATGGAAGTTTCTGTGAATAAATTCTATTTGATTATGTCTGTTCATTTGTTTTCCTTATATATATATATATATATATATATATATATATATATATATATATATATATATATATATATATATATATATATAGAATATTGAATCCATCGATTTGGATTCAAGATTCTATTCAACTAATAAGATATATCTTCAGCAGCTGTATATGAACTCATCATATATAGCTGCTGAATGTAAAAAGGCAAATTTCGTTGCTGAGTAAGGAATAGGAAAAACATAAACAATAATTAGTCTTTCATTACATTAAAACGGTTCACAATTTTTCGAAATACTAGCTTTTCGCTATTCCTATTCAATTCATCAGCGTAAATATCAATTCATGAAAAATGTACTTGAACCATTCGAAGGTTAAAACATATGTATGTAGTTTGTTGGGCTGAGGGGCAATTTTTGTTCATTATTAAAGAATTAAAGAAAACAGGTATAAACATAAAAGACCTTAAACATCCAAGATATACCTTCAGCAGCTCTTTATGAATTTCATCATATAGCTGCTGAATGTGAAAAGACAAATTTTGTTGGTGATCAGGAATAGGAAGAACATAAACAATATTATCAGTCTTTCATTACATGAAAACGGTTTTTCGAAATATTTTAAGCTATTCGTATTCAATAAAATAATTATTCTAAGAATTCTATTCAATGCAGGCAAACTAAAATTAAGTAAAAGAAGAAACTTACGTTGAAAACCTACACATTTTTTTTATATAACAGCCGTTTACATATGTTTCAAGGTTATTGCCTATCGTCAGAACGGCGTAGTTCAAGTTAAAGATGAAAGTACTTGAAGAGATATATAAAAAATTAATATATAAAACACGAAACACAGTTTCGTACACGTTTTATACACCCAAAACATTTGGGAAGAGTCAACACAACGTTGCAGACGACAATGAAATACCGTCCGGCTATTATGAGACTTTTATAGTTTCTGGAACTACCCAGATAATCTTAACAATAAAATAATTATTCTAAGAATTCTATTCAATGCAGGCAAACTAAAATTAAGTAAAAGAAGAAACTTACGTTGAAAACCTACACATTTTTTTATATAACAGCCGTTTACATATGTTTCAAGGTTATTGCCTATCGTCAGAACGGCGTAGTTCAAGTTAAAGATGAAAGTACTTGAAGAGATATATAAAAAATTAATATATAAAACACGAAACACAGTTTCGTACACGTTTATTCAGTGAAACTTAAGTCAAGTGTGTTAACACATCGAACTTGTTGGAAATACGATACAGCAATGTTTCATCTGATGTAGGAATCATCAGTAGCAAGCATTCAAACAATCAAGATCCGATGTTCTCTTCAAACGCACCAAGGCCCTAAGACTTCGAAATATGGTAAAACCCTGTAATAAATTTAAACAATAAGAAGAGAAAAACATCATTATGAATATGGTATTGAAGAAATTGATTGCAGTATATGAATGAAATTGAGATATTTATAGACTTTCTTAATTGGCTGAATTTTGGAGTCAATTTGAAATTTCGCCATTTGCACGTCCCTCAGATGAACCTAGTATTTTTTATTTCATATAACATAATATAATACACATTTGCACGTACATCAACCAAAATTGAAACGACATATAAAGGATTAACTTTGTCCCAGCGCAAGAATGACACGAAAATATCCACATTTTTTAAGGACGTTGATATTATTCGAATTATTTTGAAATGATAAACATTTTTTTATTCCCATTTTATATTTTTGTTTTAGCCCTCAGTATATTAATTATCAGTCTTTTCTGAGTTCAATCCGATAAATTTTACTATTTAATCTTAGTTTCTTTCAAGATTTGAAACTAAATTTATATGCAATGGAATATTTTTTTAATATGCATCTTTATATGAAAATTTAAGATTATCTCATTTGAATAATGAAGATAAACAATCAATTTTACAGATATGTCAATATTATTCTGATATTTTTCATTTAGGAGATATATTAACTTCTACAAAAACGTTAAAACATAAAATTACTACTACAACAGAATTACCAACAAATGCAAAACAATACAGATATCTGAAAATACATGAAAAGGTGGTAAATTCATAAATAAATAAAATGTTAAACGAAAATATTATTGAAAATTCATTTTCACCATATTACTAGTCCAGTATGGATAGTTTCCAAAAATTAGACGCGTCAGGTGAAAAAAATGAAGATTCTTCATTGATTATAAGAAACTAAATGAAATTACTGTTAAAGATAGTTACCCTATCCCGAATATTGATAATATTTTAAACCAACTCTGCTACTCTATATTTTTCAACCCTTGATTCACTAAAGGGATTTCATCAGATAGAAATAAATGAAAATGATGAAGAAAAAACGGCATTTAGAACTCCCCACAGGACATTATCAATTTAATCGCATGCCGTTTGGATTGAATATTTACATAATAGAGCACAACATGTTAAATACGGAAACTATTTGTCCAAACCAATAATTTGTGATTATGAAGTTTGCGACGCACCCTTAGTTTGCTCTATAGATTAGCTTACCACAAATTCTAAACCTCGGGCGCCAAGTTTGATTACAAACCGATGGGATTGTCTGTGAGTACCTAAATCCCTAAGTGTCACAAGGTTACCTCTAATGATTTAGAGGACCCGGGTAAATACTCAGTGAAGAAAAGAGTTCAAGTGAGATCTAAGATATTAGCGATCTCTTGGTACTAGTCTGAGTAACGGTCTTTAGGCGTTCTAAAACTGTTTGAAACCTTTTAGAGTATGTGAAGTTGGTACAGACTATATTCACTCTTACTTATAGCAATATCTAATGTAAAAAAAATAAACCAAACACCAAATAAATCGTATAATGTTCAATATGATACAAGAAATTGCTATCAATTGCGTATTTCAAACAAATTATAATATTATTTCAATTAAATTAACACTACATAAAATCTATAAAATAGCAGTTTATGCGGAAGCGTTGTTAAGCAAAGCGAAAACCAAATTGTAAGCTAATGGGGATGTAATGCGAAGCGTGAGAGCAAGCAGTGAAATTAAAAAAAAAATAACAAAATACACTAACAATATATTGTACCACCCTGTATATTAGAACTCTCCTAAATATTAACACAACCCCTTATTAGTACCACCCAGTATATCAGTATGTCCAATACAAATATACCACCCTGTATAAGAATACAACCTAGTTCATAATTATCACTCAGTATATAATTATCACTAAAAACAGTTGAAAATCAGTCAACAGATAACACTCTGTATCTAAATACAACTCAATGCCTTAACTGTCACACCGTATATAACTAATCTCCAGTTTATATACAACCTAGTATTCAAGTATCACACGGTATATCAATATCACTCAGTATATGTTTTGGTACATTAGGTCAAATAGGTAAAGTTCTAAATTCACAGTACAAACAATCCTCAACTATCAAATCAAAAAACTCAAACTAAAATACAATGCAATAAAAACTGTGTATCTCATGAAAATAATTCACAAACAATATAATTTCGTAAAAACCTATCGTTTCTTAGATCGTTACAGCGCAACTCTGACAGTGTAAACCACACCAAATAATAGAGAGTAACACACGGTCTATTTTACAGTGAAACAACCGGCTAAGAGCCACCACGAAATTATATCAACCCGGTAATAACTACCAATGGATACGAAGTCCCTATGCATACAAGTTTTTGATTCACAAATAAATTTTCTAGCGGATTGCCTGTAGTCCAAGCTCAACTTGATCACTTTCCAAAAAAAACTATCACGGTACAACAGTGCTTTCAGCCAAACAGTCCCTAATAAATTTAATTAACTAATTGAATTACAGTTACTTAAATTCAGGCCTCACAATGCGAATTAAAAATCACCAATTCAAAACAAGTAACGCCCTGTGTATTCAGGAAAAAGTTCCAAAGTACTAACTAATAATAATAAACAAGAGTAAGCGCTCTAGATCAGTTACTCCTATTTCAGGTCGAAATTCCTTGACCAAATTTACAGTATGAGCAATACACAAAACCTATTTCAGCCTAAGTCGTGAAATAACTTAAATTGAATAATAACTAAAAATTACGTTAAAATCCTACCAAGCTCGTACTGTATATAATCACGACAATTATAGGAAACAGGAAAATATCTCTAAACACGAACTAGTAATTGGTGTTCTAAATCAACGTAAAATTTCTTTTTCAATCTCGTATCAAACAGAAAAGTCTAATTAATAATTGCCCAATTAATAAAATACTATATTAATTTTGATACACGACTATATTAAAACCGTGCAAAGTCAGATACGCAAAATCGTGACGTTAATCACCCAGTATAATTCCGAAAATAAAGTTCTTTCCTCAAGCTCATGAACTAACAGGCAATCAGCCACCCCGAAACTATACTAACTCTAATTATTCAATCAGAAAATTTTCCACGTAAAAACAGCCACGTAATCCTATGCACACAAACAATTGAAAGCTTCAATTCAACTTTGAATAAACACTATCAGTAATTCAAAGAAAAACAATATATCGTGAACAGTATAGACTTCCAATAGACTATCAATAACTTGGAGTAAAATAGAATATTTTTCTCAATCTAGGCTTCCAATTAATATTTAATAGTGTTGGCGTTTACTGGATGTAAATCCATTATAATTGAATATAAACTTAAATTCAAACACGCTATGTCATGCTATGTAGTCAATAAAGTGTAAATCATAAGTTCAAGTTTTTGAATTTAAGTTTATATTCAATTCTAATTAATAACTAGTGAATTTACCAAGCAAACAACAATAAACTAATATTTTTCACAATATAAATTGAACGTGAACTATCAGTTAACTCAACGCAAAATAGAATGTCCTTCAAAATACAGACCTAAAATAAACTGTCAGTAGTTACTGTTCTGCGCAGGAAAAATAGAAAAATAGGATCCTTATTTAAACTCTAATAAATCAGGCACCGAAAACTATGCCTGTTGTGCGTTTAATGCAGCGGTCCAGGCAAATATTTCAACTTTTGGAAAATCTCCGCTACTAATACGATCAACAAAATATAAGATGCTGTAATACTCTACTAGGAATTGACGTAAAATAGGTAACGAACAAAATAACTACTATCTGACAGCTATTACACTCTATGCTTCCGAATTGTCAATCCACTTGACTTATAACGGTCAGGTTAGAGTATGAAAATATAAAAATTATCAAACGAACCTATTCAGAACCTGATAAAATATTACAGTAATTAATTAAATCATTCAAGAATTGTACGTCTGGATTGAAAATAAATGTGCGAATTAATTGAGTGGAATCTTTATGAATATCATTTACTGGAGATGTGCACCAGATGTAGTTTCCCACACAAAAAATATACGAAAACGACATTGAATAATTTACGTTCTGAAAATCGTATTATTGGAATATTACTCTACCATGAAATAACTTTTGATACAATTAATCGAAATTAATAGTTCCTGAAAACGAAGAAATAAATCCGACAGAATAATACCTATAAGGATCAATCTATAATCGTTCAATAATTAGCCCTGGAAATACCTTCAAATATATTCCAAATTAAAACATCCAAAAGAAGCAGTAACTAATTAAAAATGTTATCAAAATTCACTTTATTTCCACTGAATAATTTCTACACGTTAAATCGTTCAAGATATAGAAATAAATGCAGAAAATATGAATGGTAACGGCAAGAGAATTACAAAGGTAATTGACTTAACCAATATTTCACTAAACTTCACTAAATCAAAAGAGGCACTAGCTATAGTCTATATATTAATAAAAAAACAATATGAGAATGAAAAGAAACTTAATGAGCAATTAAATAATAAATGAGAATTAAAAATTAATGAGCACTAAAAATCAATTTAGAATGTTAAGAACACTGGAGCTTCAAGAAAAAATTAGAGAATTTAATTTGACACACTGGAGCATTAAGAGAGAATTTAAGAAGTAGGTATCTAATCTGAAGGTGCAGGCCTATTTATAACCTCTGTGACCCTACTCTCAAATTTTCCACAACTTCTCTGGAATGTGGCTAAGAGATAAGATAACGAACCCCAACTTTGTTTTTTCTAGCAAAAAAAATTTATGAAAAACCTCAAGTCGCACGAATTTCTATGAAATAAGTGAGTATTGGAAACATTGACTGTTAATCAAAATATGAACTATCTTAAAAACATTGGGTTATCAACTATTTCCTAATAAATATTTTCCTATTCAAGGCCCCAATTATACTTAACAACTTGTGAAATATATTGTCTAGTTTTATCCTCATTTTACATAGAATCAATTATTTACATATTCGTTGCCTTAAGCATTATTCCTTAGTGAAATATCAATTTTCAAATGAAATTACACCAAAAAATTATATTTCCCTAATCCAATGAGTGAATTTCCACTCAATCAAAATACCCATTAACTGTTCTGCATAAATGCCTTACTTATAAAAGTCCCAGTTATACTTTATCGCTTATATGGGGTATTAACCTATAAATAATATTTAACGTAAAATGATTATATGTAACTGAATTCTACATTTTCAATTGCATTTATCCACAATTATCTAATTATGAACTATTATTTCTAGTCTCATAACAAGCATTTTTGATGAGTGAATTTTCACTTCATCACAAGTTCCATAAGGAACAATTTTAGGGCCGTTAATGTTTAATTTATATAACTATAAACGATATAATTAAGTATGTAAAAAATTGTGAAATTTCTTTATTTGCTGACGACATGATGTTGTATACTGCGGGCACCAATTCACAAGAATTAGCTAATAAAATTAATAGTGATCTTTTTAGTTTCCATACATGGCTGTGTGATAACAATCTTTCATTGGATACTGATAAAACTAAATTTATTATTGTCGGAAACAAAGCAAAATTATCTAGATTAGAGTATGATATACAAATCAAAGTTATGTGTGTAAAACTGGCCACCGGTTTTCCAGCGACCGTTTTGATTAAAGTGCGCACACACGCTACGATCGGCGGGATCTACTACAATATGATATTGCGAATAAATCACTATAAGCCAATATTTTGAAGAATTTTTGATGTGATTAGATGGGAATGAGTAATATTATTACGAAATAATCATTTTCAGAATTTGTTCAATCCATTTACGAAAAATATCATCACTTTTATATATAGGACAAGTGTTTTTTGTTATACCTTATATTTTTGGAAAAATTCATTTATTTTGAAAAATTTCGAATGAAATACACCGAAATGAACGTTCTTAATGACATTTTTTCGTTTTCAGAATTTGTTCAATCAATCCATTTACTACTCGTTTCGACCCTTTCAAATAATTCAATCTCCCTTCATTCTCTACACTACTAATTTCTCACCAAGCCATCTTTTCGATGAATTTTTGATGCAAATGAATGCAAATTAATAATATCGCAAAATAATCATTTTCAGAATTTGTTCAATCCATTTACGAAACATATCATCCCCTTCATGAATATGACAAATGTTTTGTGTTACAACAAATAATCATTTGTTTTGAAAAATTTCGAATGGAATATATCGGATATATATATATATATATATATATATATATATATATATATATATATATATATATATATATATATATATACATAGATATATATATATATATATATATATATATATATATATATATATATATATATATATATATATATATATATATATATATATATATATATATATATATATATATATATATAATAAACATTCTCAATGAGATTAATTCGTTTTCACAATTTGTTCAATCCATTTAGTACTAGTTTCACCCCTTTCAAATAATTTTATAACAAGGTATAACAAAAAACACTTGTCATATTTATAAAGGGGATGATATTTCTCGTAAATGGATTGAACAAATTTTGGAAATGGTTATTTCCCAATAATATTATTAATTTACATCTATTTACATCAAAAATTCATAAAAAGTTGGCTTGGTTCGAAATCAGTAGCGTAGAGAGGGATGGAAGATTGCATTATTTTAAAGGGGTGAAACTAGTAGTAAATGGATTGAACAAACTCTGAAAACGAATAAATCACATTGAGAATGTTAATGTCGATATATTCCATTCGAAATTTTTCAAAATAAATGAATATTTAAAAAAAAATAAGGTATAACAAGAAACACTTGTCATATTTATAAAGGGTATGATATGTTTCGTAAATAGATTGAACAAATTCTGAAAATGATTATTTCGTGATGATATTATTCATTTACATTTACTTACATCAAAAATTCATCAAAATGTTGGCTTGGTTCGAAATCAGTAGCGTAGAGAAGGAAGGAAGATTGAATCATTTGAAAGGGGTGAAACAAGTAAATGGATTGAACAAATTCTGAAAACGAATTGATCCCATTGAGAATGTTTATATCGATGAACTCCATTCGAAATTTCCCAAGATAAATGAATATTTTCGAAAATATAAGGTATAACAAAAAACACTTGTCATATTTATAAAAAGGATGATATTTTTCGTGAATGGATTGAACAAATTCTGAAAATGATTATTTCGTGATGATATTTTTCCTTTACATCAATTTACATCAAAAATTCATCAAAAAGTTGGCTTGGTGAGAAATCAGAGGCGTAGAGAAGAAAGGGAGATTGAATTATTTGAAAGGGGTGAAACTTGTAGTAATTGGATTGAATAAATTCTGAAAACAAATGAATCTCATTGAGAATGTTTATTTTAATGTATTCCATTCGAAGTTTTCAAAAATTTTTCAAAATAAATGGATATTTTAAAAAATATAAGGTATGACACGAAACATATTCATAAAGGGGGTGATATGTTTCGTAAATGGATTGAACAAATTCTGGAAAGAAATAAATCTCATTAAGGATGTTTATTTCGATGTAGTCCATTCGAAATTTTTCAAAATAAATGAATATTTCCAAAAATATCAGGTATAACACAAAACACTTGTCATATTTATAAAGGGGATGATATGTTTCGTAAATGGATCGAACAAATTCTGTAAATGATTATTTCGTATCAATATTGCTCAAATACTTCTAATCACATCAAAAATTCATCAAAATGTTGGCTTGGTTCGAAATCAGCAGCGTAGAGAAGGAAGGGAGAATGAAATATTTGAAAGGGGTGAAACAAGTAGTAAATGGATTGAACAAATTCTGAAAACGGATGAATCTTATTAAGAATGAATTTCGATGTACTCCATTCGAAATTTCTCAAAATAAATAAATATTTTCAAAGAAATAAGGTATAACAAAAAACACTTGTCCTATTTATACAAGTGATGATATTTTTCGTGAATGGATTGAACAAATTCTGAAAATGATTATTTCGTAATAATATTACTCATTTGCACCTAATAACATCAAAAATTCCATCAAAATATTGGCTCATTGTGATTTATTCGCAATATTGTTTCCACCATATTGTAGTAGATCCCGCCGATCGTGTCGTCTGTGCGTACTTTAGTCAAGACGGTGACTGGAAAACCGGTGGCCAGTTTCACACACATACATTCTTTCATTATCTCACTGAGAAATGGAAATAAACCATATGAAAAAGAATACTGTTACTGCTTTTTGGTGGATTTCAATACATTGCAAAATTGCTTAAGGTATTCTCGGTTTGATTAGGCTTATTTTAATTAGGCTTTAATGATTTATTCACTACAAATTCACATTGTTTTAACAGTATCATTTGCATAATTTTTTGATCTCGGAAATTGCAGTTGAGTGGTATGGCTAGACGTGTGTTTCGAATTCAAGTTTTCGAACCATACCCATTGTAGAAATTTGCATGATAAGATAAAATATCGCAATTAAATTCGTACTATAACAAACTATTTTGAGCGATAATGGTTTAATTGAAGATGCTGGTGAAAGCAAAAAATATCTGCTTTCACATAAAGATTTCAGTCCATATGGTTTTCAAACCATATAAAAGAGAATACTGTTACTGCTTTTTGGTGGATTTCAATACATTGCAAAATTGCTTAAGGTATTCTCGGTTTGATAAGGCTTATTCTAATATTGAAATGCGACATCTGTCAGCTGTCGCATTTCAAAGAATCGGCAAATCGTCGCAGCATTAATTCTTTAAAGTGATATTCTTTCATTATCTCATTGAGAAATGGAAATAAACCATATGAAAAAGAGAATACTGTTACTGCTTTTTGGTGGATTTCAATACATTGCAAAATTGCTTAAGGTATTCTCGGTTTGATAAGGCTTATTCTAATATTGAAATGCGACATCTGTCAGCTGTCGCATTTCAAAGAATCGGCAAATCGTCGCAGCATTAATTCTTTAAAGTGATATTCTTTCATTATCTCATTGAGAAATGGAAATAAACCATATGAAAAAAGAGAATACTGTTACTGCTTTTTGGTGGATTTCAATACATTGCAAAATTGCTTAAGGTATTCTCGGTTTGATGAGGCTTATTCTAATATTGAAATGCGACATCTGTCAGCTGTCGCATTTCAAAGAATCGGCAAATCGTCGCAGCATTAATTCTTTAAAGTGATATTCTTTCATTATCTCATTGAGAAATGGAAATAAACCATATGAAAAAGAGAATACAAAATTGGTTAAGGTATTCTCGGTTTGATTAGGCTTATTCTAATTAGGCTTTAAGGTTTTATTCACCACAAATTCACATTGTTTTGACAATATCATTTGCATAATTTTTTGATCACGGAAATTGCAGTTGAGTGGTATGCCTAGACGTGTGTTTCGAATTCAAGTTTTCGAACCATACCCATTGTAGAAATTTGCATGATAAGATAAAATATCGCAATGAAATTCGTACTATAATAAACTATTTTGAGTGATAATGGTTTAATTGAAGATGCTGGTAAAAGCAAAAAATATCTGCTTTCACATAAAGATTTACCCAAACTTGTAGTGCAGAGTTGTCACAGCAACCAGGTTCAGAGCCTTTTAGTCAAACACAAAAACTATAACCAATAAATTTATCTTAAGTCTATAAAACTTGTAGTCATAATTCAATCAAAGCCTCAGGTTTTTATATGGTGCATTCCTGGCATCCCGTTTTCGACGAATTGGTCCTGCAGTCCGATGTTTATCAATTTTGGGCAACCACTTAGGTACCTCCGTCACAAAATGCCTCGCAACTGAAACCTTTTTCAGATGTTTGTTATTCCGTTGAAACATCGTCGTCGGCTCGTTCAACCACAACTCCAGCACTTGGATCTAATAAAACCCTCCTCTTCTGCTCGCGGATCTGAAGTATTCGCTGTCTAATCCTCATTCTCAAAACTGGATCTCCACGGCAAGATAAGATAAAATATCGCAATGAAATTCGTACTATAACAAACTATTTTAAGCGATAATGGTTTAATTGAAGATGCTGGTAAAAGCAAAAAATATCTGCTTTCACGTAAAGATTTCAGTCCATATGGTTTTCAAACCATATGAAAAAGAGAATACTGTTACTGCTTTTTGGTGGATTTCAATACATTGCAAAATTGCTTAAGGTATTCTCGGTTTGATTAGGCTTTTTCTAATATTGAAATGCGACATCTGTCAGCTGTCACATTTCAAAGAATCGGCGAATCGTCGCAGCATTAATGCTTTAAAGTGATATTCTTTCATTATCTCATTGAGAAATGGAAATAAACCATATGAAAAAGAGAATACTGTTACTGCTTTTTGGTGGATTTCAATACATTGCAAAATTGCTTGAGGTATTCTCGGTTTTATTAGGCTTAATCTAATTAGGCTTTGAGGATTTGTCACTATAAGTTCACATTGTTTCGACAATATCATTTGCATAATTTTTTGATCACGGAAATTGCAATTGAGTGGTATGGCTGGACGTGTGTTTCGAATTCAAGTTTTCGGACCATAACCATTGTAGACATTTGCATGTTAAGATGAAATATCGCTACGGAATTCGTACTATAAGAAACTATTTTGAGCGTTAATGTTTTAATTGAAGATGCTGGCAAAAGCAAAAAATATCTGCTTTCACATAAAGATTTACCTAAACTTGTAGTGCAGAGTTGTCACAGCAACCAGGTTCAGAGCCTTTAAGTCAAACACAAAAACCATAACCGATAAATTTATCTTAAGTCTACCAAACTTGTAGTCATAATTCAATCAAAGCCTCAGGTTTTTGTATGGTGCATTCCTGGCATCCCGTTTTCGACGAATTGGTCCTGCAGTCCGATGTTCATCAATTTTGGACAACCACTTAGGTACCTCCGTCACAAAATTCCTCGCAACTGAAACCTTTTTCAGATGTTTGTTATTCCGTTGAAACATCGTCGTCGGCCCCACTCGTTCCACCACAACTCCAGCACTTGGATCAAATAAAACCCTCCTCTTCTGCTCGCGGATCTGAAGTATTCGCTGTCTAATCCTCATTCTCAAAACTGGATCTCCACGGCAAATTTCATTCCATCTTGTGCAAGTTTGGAAGGCGTTGATTAGAGAATCCGGATCTAAGCATCTGAAAAAAATTATTTTCTGTTAAAATTGCGAAACAACAAATGGAAATAATAAAAACAAATATACAAATAAATAATGAACACATACCTGAATATCGTAGAGATAACCTCTGGGGGCAGTAGCCTGAAGGACACTTGACCCACACTGGTGAACGGAAACACTTGATAATTCATCTTGAAGCACTAAACACAAACCGTAACTGATTATAGAGCGATATGCAAGGGGTTCTTATACCCCCAGTCAATGCTTTCAAGGCGTACGGTGGATGCCCATTGGTCAGCGTCACACGACGTAACGACCAATCAGAACACACCATCTCAATAGAGTGCATATTCCGAATCAGTCGAATATGTGGTTTGATGACCAAACAAATATGTTTCTGCTAGAATTTCAAATCAGTGGAAGCATAAAAAATATCTTTGAAATATGTATGTTAGATAATTGCAGTACTCGTAGGTTGGTCGAAAACCACTATTAAATGAATATCCATATCAATGGATTACTCAAGATAACATCTTTCTACATGTTGCTATAGCTTCTATCGTACATCCTGATGTACTACATCAACTAGCTGAAAAAGGCAAGGGCAAAAACTCTGCCGCTTGGCAATGACATATTAACGTAGAGTATATTAAACACATGTAGCGATAACCTTTTCGCCCATTGTAACCCTCATTTTCCTATATTCCATGTTCATTGAATTCTTGGATTTTTATGCATTTTGTGTCTACTTCTGTCAGCTGTCGCATTTCAAAGAATCGGCGAATCGTCGCAGCATTAATGCTACAAAGTGACATTCTTTCATTATCTCATTGAGAAATGGAAATAAACCATATAAAAAAGAGAATACTGTTACTGCTTTTCGGTGGATTTCAATACATTGCAAAATTGCTTAAGGTATTCTCGGTTTGATTAGGCTTATTCTAATTAGGCTTTAAGGATTTATTCACTACAAATTCACATTGTTTTGACAATATCATTTGCATAATTTTTTGATCACGGAAATTGCAGTTGAGTGGTATGGCTAGACGTGTGTTTCGAATTCAAGTTTTCGAACCATACCCATTGTAGAAATTCACATGATAAGATAAAATATCGCAATGAAATTCGTACTATAACAAACTATTTTGAGCGATAATGGTTTGATTGAAGATGCTGGTAAAAGCAAAAAATATCTGCTTTCACGTAAAGATTTCAGTCCATATGGTTTTCAAACCATATGAAAAAGAGAATACTGTTACTGCTTTTTGGTGGATTCCAATACATTGCAAAATTGCTTAAGGTATTCTCGGTTTGATTAGGCTTTTTCTGATATTGAAATGCGACATCTGTCAGCTGTCGCATTTCAAAGAATCGGCGAATCGTCGCAGCATTAATGCTTTAAAGTGATATTCTTTCATTATCTCATTGAGAAATGGAAATAAACCATATGAAAAAGAGAATACTGTTACTGCTTTTTGGTGGATTTCAATACATTGCAAAATTGCTTGAGGTATTCTCGGTTTTATTAGGCTTAATCTAATTAGGCTTTGAGGATTTATCACTATAAGTTCACATTGTTTCGACAATATCATTTGCAAAATTTTTTGATCACGGAAATTGCAATTGAGTGGTATGGCTAGCCGTGTGTTTCGAATTCAAGTTTTCGGACCATAACCATTGTAGAAATTTGGATGTTAAGATGAAATATCGCTACGGAATTTGTACTATAACAAACTATTTTGAGCGTTAATGTTTTAATTGAAGATGCTGGCAAAAGCAAAAAATATCTGCTTTCACATAAAGATTTACCTAAACTTGTAGTGCAGAGTTGTCACAGCAACCAGGTTCAGAGCCTTTAAGTCAAACACGAAAACCATAACCAATAAATTTATTTTAAGTCTACAAAACTTGTAGTCATAATTCAATCAAAGCCTCAGGTTTTTGTATGGTGCATTCCTGGCATCCCGTTTTCGACGAATTGGTCCTGCAGTCCGATGTTCATCAGTTGTGGGCAACCACTTAGGTACCTCCGTCACAAAATTCCTCGCAACTGAAACCTTTTTCAGATGTTTGTTATTCCGTTGAAACATCGTCGTCGGCTCCACTCGTTCCACCACAACTCCAGCACTTGGATCTAATAAAACCCTCCTCTTCTGCTCGCGGATCTGAAGTATTCGCTGTCTAATCCTCATTCTCAAAACTGGATCTCCACGGCAAATTTCTTTCCATCTTGTGCAAGTTTGGAAGGCGTTGATTAGGGAATCCGGATCTTAGCATCTGAAAAAAAATTATTTTCTGTTAAAATTGCGAAACAACAAATGGAAATAATAAAAACAAATATACAAATAAATAATGAACCCATACCTGAATATCGTAGAGATAACCTCTGGGGGCAGCAGCCTGAAGGACACTTGCCCCACACTGGTGAACGGAAACACTTGATAATTCATCTTGAAGCACTAAACACAAACCGTAACTGATTATAGAGCATCAAATCAAATCAAATACGTTTATTTAGTATTTTGGTTTGGGATACATTGTCTGGTAAATATATATTCAAAGGGCGGGAGGTTTTAAGGTTTTGCAACCCTCTTCAACCCGTATGACTTTACTTTTCCTTTTATCTTTGCAAAAGATTAGGAGAGAAAAAAAAAACTATTATTATATATTTACTTCAAGGGCTTAACGGCTGTGGCCGTTATTTTTGTTGTTGATAATTTAATTACGTGCCATTCGGTCAAATGTCCGACTTTCAATTCATCTGACATTTGATGGTAAAGGAAACCACAGAAAACTTTACCCACGTAATGTACAGTGTTTCTAATTATTTCATATTATTTTACATAATTATTATTACTATCATTGAACATTGGTACAATAGTGATGGAATTAAATTTAATAATTGCGATTCGCGCACTTATTCGCGCACAAGTGACTTTTTCGCGCACTACGATTTTCCGCGAACTAACTAATATTTTATCCTAACGGTTATCGAATTACGGTTTTATTGAACTTCGCGTTACCGTAGTATTAAGGGAATGTCCTCTAGGTGGTCGAGGACTTCTTCTGGCGGATCCTCTAAGGAACGCAGTATTCGAGCTGGAGGAAAAGCGGTTTTGATTTTCGGTTTTTTGCGGAGTTGACTTCCCCATTGAATTACAGGTGTTATCAGAGTATTCTTGGCCTCCTGGTTGGGTCCTTGTAGTGTACGTAATGCGTAGCGAGCTTGGAGTTTTTTCATGAAATTAAAAATTGGTTCAATATTCGCGAATTCATGGACATGTATCGAAGGATAGAATCTTCCAAGTCTGAAGATGCTACGAATGATTGCTCTTTCGCAGCTCTCCATTCTCTTCATTAAGTGTTTCCGAAGTGTCGCATATAATAAACACCTGTAGGCAGCAACAGGCCTTATGAATGTTTTATAAGTGTTGAGCAGAGTTTGGGGATTACATCCCCGAATTCTGCCTCTGAGTGCGTACAATAAGTTAGCCCTATTGCGAAGCTTCTTAAACACCTTTTCTGTGTCCGACTTCCATGAATTAAATTTTGAAAAAGTGACACCCAAGTAAGTGATTTCATCCTGAAGTTGTAGGTTTTCATCCCACAACGTCAGTTGAACGTGATTTTTTGAGAATTTGCGCGATTTAACAAAGTTATAATGGTGGAAAAGAATCGATTGTGTTTTACTTGGGTTCACTTTAATTCTCCATCTGCTCGCCCACGCACTGAACTCATCCAGTTGTCTCTGCAGTACACGGCTGCGCACTGCTGATGATCTGCCTGTGGTCCATAGGGCAGTGTCGTCTGCAAAAAGAGAAATATGTGTATGTATATTGCTCGGTAGAGGGGTATCGTGTGTGTATATAATATATAGGAGTGGTGATATGATTGAACCTTGAGGAATGCCAGTCTGAGGAGAGAAGGGTTCAGAATAACTTTTGCCTACTTTAACTCTGATGATGCGTTCAGTTAAGTATGAATGAATAAGTTTAATAAAATAGTGTGGTAATTGAATATCCATGAGTTTTCGAACTAGTCCGGCGTGCCAAACTTGATCGAATGCCTTTTGGATATCTAAAAATATAGCAAGAGTGCATTCACCTGAGTTACTAGCTCTAGTTATATCTGTGTGTAATTTAAGGAGAGGATCATTAGTGGAATGGAATGCTCTGAATCCGTGTTGAAATTCCGGTATAATATTGTTTGACTCAACGAAGTCTCTCAGCCGTCCCTGTAATATTTTCTCAAAAACTTTACCGATTATATTCAATAAAGAAATTGGTCTATAATTATCAGGATTGGTAGAGTCTCCGTTGGGTTTTGGTATTAAAATAGTGGTAGCTTCTTTCCATACACTAGGAAAATAACACAGCTCAAGGCATCGATTATAGATTTTACTCATAAATTGTACGGCGTCGAAAGGAAGTTGACGTAATACAGAACGAGTTAAACCGTCGCGGCCCGGGGCCGTGTTCTTGCCCGACTGCATGGCTTCCACCACACCGTCCGGATCTATTACCGAATTGAACGCGGTGTCCCCGTTCAGTTCAATTGTGATATTATTGACGCCGAATAAAGCAAGTTCTTCTTCGAGTACTGTAAAATGATTCGCGTCAAATCGCGGGTTCTGTGGAATTTTGAAAATGGATTCTAAATGGTTTTTGAAAATGTTAGCCTGTTGGAGTGGCTCCGAGATGATAATGTCGTTTTCCGGTGATTTTAAATGAATGACAGGCTGTTTTTTGTTGCCTGTGAGAATTTTGAATTGACGCCAATATTCTTTCCCGTTTCTGAAATCAAGTTTAGACGTTACATTTGACCACTTTTCTTCCTTGAAACGGTTAATTTCTCGACGTATAGTTGCGGACAAACGATTGTACTCTGTTTTGATTGCTACGTCTCTATTTTTTAAAAAAGTCCGATAGAGACGTCTCTTATTTTTGATTAAATTTACTATGAACGGGGGCAACGGTGCGCGATTTTTGTCGATTATTCTATCCGGAGTGCTTGCGCTATAAGCTTCCGAAATGGAATGCGTGAATTGTTCAATTGTTTGATCAATTTCTTGCGTGCTTCGAAGTGTTGGTTGTGCTGGGAGATTTTGAATAATCATTGCACGAAATTGTTCCCAGTCTGTATTTTTATAGTCCTTTATTGAAATTCTGGACGGAGGTAGTTTCGGAGGCTGTGCAATGTTTGAGTGAACCAGTAGAGGAAGGTGGTCTGAAGTTATAGTTTGACCTATAAAACAGGGTTCCTCGAAATATTGTATGAGGTCCGGCGTTATGATAATATGGTCTATTATAGACATGCCTGTATGACTGAAATATGTAGGATTCGTATTAGGGCATCGCCATAGATTGTAATCTAAGAGACACTCCGAGAGAATTTGACCATTTCTGTTATTTGTGATATCGCCGAATTGAGTATTTCGAGCATTTAGGTCTCCTAGAAGTATTGTGTTGGGATTATTTGACATGAATTCAAAGAGATTTTCCGGAAAAGGATCACCGGGGGGGTGATATAAGCTAATAACCGTGACTATAATGTTATTAATTGTAACTTTCGAAGCAACGCATTCTAAGTTTGAGAATTGATCAGGAAGTTTAAAAGAAGTTGAATATAGTGAATTGTGAATTAGTAACGCAGAGCCCCGGATAGTTCCGAGCGTACTATTCCGGTGGTAGGTATTGAAATTCGATAATTTAATATTGTATTTCAACTTGGTTTCAGTGATGGATAATATAGAAATATTGTGTTCTATTAGAAGTTCTTTGAGAAGGTGACGCTTGCGGCGAAGTCCGCAAGCATTAATCGTTCCCACCGTGAAGTTCATTACGTTCGTAAGCCGTCGGATAATTTTTTAGGGCGTTAGTAGAGCCCCTCGATCGGTTCGAGGGAGATCGATATACTACCGCCACAATAGTTGACTATTGTAGTGCGGTTCAGAAAAGCACGAGAAGAATGCGCGAACGTTTTCGCGATGAGTTCCCGCTTTTCAGGGAAAACGTTGGATAAGGTTTGGATGATAAACATTATCATTGCGTTTACGCGGGCAAAGTTTTCGGTGGTACCGTCGTCCTCTTCGCAGGTCTCGTTGAGGACTCTGACTGGCGCTGCCTGTTGTGGCTCCGCCGGAGGTATGCGTCGATTGGGGCATTTGAGGTCCCAGGCGGGATGATCGCCTTTACAGTTGGGACAGGTTGGATTTTTCAATTTTGGACAAATGGAATTTTTGTGCATGTTCCCGCAGGAGGCACAAGAGGGTTTGTCTTTACATTCCGTGCGATCGTGTCCGGATTTTGAACACGTCGTACAATATTTTTGGATTGGAGTGGGAACTTTTGACGGTTCTACCTCATGTTTTCGTCCGTATAAACAGACGCCCTTTAGGAGTAGTGAGTCAATGGAAGTTTTTGAGTGGGTAATCACTCTAATTAGGGTAGTTGGGCGTTTCGAAGCCATAGAGGTTATTCTCCAGCATTTGAAGAACTCAATGTTCTGCTGGTTAAGGCGATCGGATATTTCGTCGATTGTATAATCGACGGAGACGGATTTAATCACGCACGAGTAATTAATTTTTCTGGGTTGTTCCGTGGAACTTCTTCTAGCTGGCCCGTTTAGGGGACTGAAAGTTATTGCCGGATGTCCGACAATATTTTGAAGCGTTTTCTGAAAATTTGCAGGTGCTGGTGTTTTGCACTCTACGAGTGCCGTCTGGTTATAGTTGACCTTCAGATTGATAAGTTCGAGGCAGGTCGTGCGTAGAATTTTGAAAAATTCACGTTGATTCTTCATTTCGTTAGGTATGTTGCGTACAACATAACGAAATATTGTAGGGGTTCTGACTGTAAGATTGTCCTTTGATGAGGACGAAGAAGTAGAGCGATTTGAATTGATAGAAGACATTGATATGTTTAGTGGGGATTTGGAAAGGGTTGTATTCAGTGAAGTTGGTTGTGGCGAAGCACGGTTAGAAGTAGGTAACTCTACGAGTTTCATGGTTGGAAGTGGGTTCCTTTTAAACCCGAGGTAGAAGGTTCGCTTATAGGGGTAGAAGAGCGCATAGTTGGCGGAGTTACAGGCTTCGAGTTAGTTGGGGGTGGCTTTTTGCGGCCACCCGGCTTCGCGTTGTTACTCATTGAAAAAACGTAAGAATTCGCGTACAATATACGACACTTTCAATAGAAAACACAGAGATATATATGAAATAATAAGATATTGATACCGTCGAAAGCAACTATGAGAGAGTTGCTCTCTAACTGGTATGTCAAACTAAAATAAAGGTGAAAAATTGTCAAGCGAAAAGTAAAGGCAAAGTCAGTAATATCCTGAAAAAAAATTCGTTATTAACTCCAAACAGGAATAGACTCACCGGAGGCGTGGCCTCTGCCCGTGTTCTTCGCGTTGACAGGCACCTAGCTTTCGGCTTCCGGAACAACGATGTAAATTCAGCTGCAGGACTTGAGAAAGTCCTCTGGCCAGGAAATAATTTGTAACAGGGATTATTTCCTTCTACCTTTGCAGCTCTAACTTAATCTCGGCGTCTGGAATTCGGGATCAGATGGATTATAGAGCGATATGCAAGGGGTTCTTATACCCCAGTCAATGCTTTCAAGGCGTACGGTGGATGCCCATTGGTCAGCGTCACACGACGTAACGACCAATCAGAACACACCATCTCAATAGAGTGCATATTCCGAATCAGTCGAATATGTGGTTTGATGACCAAACAAATATGTTTCTGCTAGAATTTCAAATCAGTGGAAGCATAAGAAATATCTTTGAAAAATGTATGTTAGATAATTGCAGTACTCGTAGGTTGGTCGAAAACCACTATTAAATGAATATCCAAATCAATGGATTACTCAAGATAACATCTTTCTACATGTTGCTATAGCTTCTATCGTACATCCTGATGTACTACATCAACTAGCTGAAAAAGGCAAGGGCAAAAACTCTGCCGCTTGGCAATGACATATTAACGTAGAGTATATTAAACACATGTAGCGATAACCTTTTCGCCCATTGTAACCTTCTTTTTCCTATATTCTATGTTCATTGAATTCTTGGATTTTTATGCATTTTGTGTCTACATCTGTCAGCTGTCGCATTTCAAAGAATCGGCGAATCGTCGCAGCATTAATGCTACAAAGTGACATTCTTTCATTATCTCATTGAGAAATGGAAATAAACCATATAAAAAAGAGAATACTGTTACTGCTTTTCGGTGGATTTCAATACATTGCAAAATTGCTTAAGGTATTCTCGGTTTGATTAGGCTTATTCTAATTAGGCTTTAAGGATTTATTCACTACAAATTCACATTGTTTTGACAGTATCATTTGCATAATTTTTTGATCACGGAAATTGCAGTTGATTGGTATGGCTAGACGTGTGTTTCGAATTCAAGTTTTCGAACCATACCCATTGTAGAAATTTGCATGATAAGATAAAATATCGCAATGATATTCTGACTATAACAAACTATTTTGAGCGATAATGGTTTGATTGAAGATGCTGGTAAAAGCAAAAAATATCTGCTTTCACGTAAAGATTTCAGTCCATATGGTTTTCAAACCATATGAAAACCTCCAAACACCATCTCAATAGAGTGCATATTCCGAATATGTCGAATATGTGGTTTGATGACCAAACAAATATGTTACTGCTACAATTTCTAATCAGTGGAAGCATAAAAAATATCTTTGAAAAATGTTTGTAAGATAATTGCAGTACTCGTAGGTTGGTCGAAAACCACTATTAAATGAATATCCAAATCAATGGATTACTCAAGATAACATCTTTCTACATGTTGCTATAGCTTCTATCGTACAAATTTCAAAGTTTTGAAAGGAATTAGTGGAATTATTGGCGAGCACTTTGCATATCTTATAAATGTTTCCATCACTACTGCAAAGTTCCCCAATATCCTTAAGCAATCCGTAGTAATTCCAGTATTTAAGAATGGAACCGTGAGTGAAATTACTAATTATCGCCCAATATCCATTTTGAGCGTGTTTTCCAGGGTGATAGAGAAAATTGTTTTCGCCAGAATGATGAGTTATCTCAATAGATTCAAAATAATTGACTCCGCGCAACATGGATTCAGAAGCGGCCACTCAACTCAGTCAGCTGCGGTTAAGTTTTTTGAATCCGTCTACTAGTGTTTGGATAAACACTTGTTTGTGGCGGGGTTATTTTTCGATTTATCTTCCGCATTTGATTCACTATCGTTTGAATTTTCACTTGATAAATGCTACAATTTAGGTTTCAGAGGTGTGTTTCTGAATTGGTTACGTAGTAATCTTGAAGAAAGAACAATGGTAATGAAAATAGGCGAGAGTTATTCTCAGAGACATGATATTGCTCTTGGGGTGCCGCAAGGCTCTGTACTCGGACCTCTTCTATTCATATTGTTCATAAACGATCTGCCTGCAAAGTTGTCCCGGTTTTTGGTGACACTATTTGCCGATGATTCATCGGTGGTTGTCTCTGACAGGACTCCTGAAGAACTTCTGGAGGCATGTGAATGCATTTTGAGGGAGTTTGTAAGTTGGTGCCAAATGAACAATCTGATGGTGAACGTTGACAAAACTGTGTGTGTTCAGTTTTGTCTGAAGGGCAATGGAATTAGTACCTTGGATGTTAAATATGGGGACAACACTATATCATCATCCCAATCAACGAAGTTTCTTGGAATATATGTAGACAGAAATTTGAGATGGACATCACATATTGAGGTCTCATGTAAAAAATTGAGTACCTCATTTTTTGCTATCTCTAGAATCAAGAACATCGTACCTAGAAACTGTGTTATGAATGTGTATTACAGTCTTGTATATAGTCATCTAAATTATAATATTCTGCTGTGGGGCTGGTCTACAGAAATAAATAGGGTGTTTATTACACAGAAGCGAATACTTCGATTAATATTCAATATTCATCAGCGAACATCTTGTAAACCTATCTCCATTAATAATTACATACTTACCTTACCGTGTTTATATATTTATAGATGTTTGTTATATGTTAAAGAAAATGAAGATAGGTTTATTAAATTGAATAGTAATCATGAGTATTCAACAAGAAACAGGGATGTGCTACTTATTCCTATGCACAAAACAGCTAAATTTGAGCGCTCTCTCTATTGTCAGAGCATTAAAATTTATAACCATTTACCATCGAATTTGAAAGTACTGAAAGCTCATTTGTTTAAGAGGAGAGTTAAATTTCTGCTCTTAAGAAAGGCATAATACTATAGTGTGGCAGAGTGCTTCGATGATTCGGATGTAGGCAATAATGTATGAATCAATTTTTTGTATCATATGTTTGTATATTTTTTTAACACAAATGTTCTTCACCATGTGAACTTGTCTCAAATGCTTAATTTCTCTGAGGATTTTTTTTTCTTTTTTTTTCAATCAAAGTTGTATATTATTGTAAATATGAATTTAACCAAGATTTTTGTTCGAACCAATATTTTTGCCCTAGGG
This sequence comes from Henosepilachna vigintioctopunctata, assembly GCA_030704895.1. Classification (NCBI taxonomy): domain Eukaryota; kingdom Metazoa; phylum Arthropoda; class Insecta; order Coleoptera; family Coccinellidae; genus Henosepilachna; species Henosepilachna vigintioctopunctata. The sequence continues at coordinate 826,238 of JARQZJ010000013.1, forward strand.
CTGAATGGAAGATCAGACTCCAAACTGAATTCGGTCCTTTTGAGAGCATTTCTTTTGGTTGTAATTATTGTATCAATTGAAATGAATGTAATTTTACAATGTAAGGAATTTTTCTCAATAAATTTATCTTATTATTATTAATATTATTATTATTATTTATTGAACTATATATGCAATATGTAATAGAATAGATATTACACTTTATATACAATCAACGTATAAAGATGATATCGTCCTACGGGTCTCATCTAATTCTAATAGCTTCCACAATCCCTCTGCATTTAACGTTGTTTCATGAAGATGAGATTAGGTGGTAGCTCCACCTGACTTTAATTCGAATTTGATTCTGGTCATCTCTTTTTGCAGAACACGCACTTTTCCACTTCTGCCATCTGCTTACATGTCAAACAATTTTGGCTTTATAGATTTGGTTAAAATTGTTTTTACGGGTATAACGAATACTTTGTAACGGGTAATTCTCCCATTTGAAGTTTACCTAATATTTCAAAACGTTAAATTACACATCTATGGTTCAATCATAACCTATTAATCTGGCAAAACGAATAACATATTCGCGCGGAATCCCAATTCGTAATGTTCGAAAATTGCTATGTTATATATATATATATATATATATATATATATATATATATATATATATATATATATATATATATATATATATATATATATATATATATATATATATATATATATATATATATATATATATATATTTGTTAAGAAACTATTTGTCAAACTTGCAGCTTTAGCATTCACTAAAATATGTTTGTTCATTGAAAAGCCTATCAAGTGTGCAATCAATTGTACCAGTTGTGTCCTTGATATGCACATGTAAAATGTCATGCACTTGTAAATTCAACGGATATCAGAAGTTTGTTACTCAAAAGTGGTATCAGAATTTAATAATCGAGTTATATCATAGCCATCAACAATACTTGAATGCAGATTATTTTTCCTTTGAAAATATATAAATTTCTTGCTGTTTATTTTGACTTGACTGGTCAAAGTTCCAATTGCCTGTTTATTTTCCATCAGCGTATTTTTCTATCAATGTAATAGGAAAATTTGTTTCAGGTTGATTGGAACTGGAGATCAACTCCAGAAAACAACTTAAGAGCATCTACATTCATCGGAACAAAAAGCATCAGCTGAAATAATGCAATGATAAATGTTGGAAAGTACTCACCTTGATTGTTTTGGATGGGCTCTGGATGCAGGTATTTTAAAATATAAACTACCCATTTACCTCAGCCATTCTCTATCTTAATTTCTTTAATTCAATTCAATATTCAGATTATATTGATTTTTGAAATCAAAGTTTATATGTGAATTTTGTTGAAAGTTTCAGATTTTTCATATCTGAAAGGAAGTATTGTTTCTCATAAATGTTTTCATAAGAAGCAATATTCCAATTTGATGAAAAAAATATGTTGGTCCATTATTTTTCAGTGATACAAAAAAAAAATTTACTTTTATTGTTGTTGATAATGAATTTTGTATAAGTGATGTTCGAAAAATATCTACAACACCCTTCAATAATTGTGAGTTGATCTGCTATGATTAGGTATTTATGTTCACATTTTAAGAAATTATGAATAATTTTAACTTTGACTTGGGAACTTCTAGATTTCAATAATTATTAGGCAATGAGAAAAATTATTATTTACTGAATGTAAGAGATAACATGGAATGAAAAAAATACAAGGTACTGATATGTGATCAATATTCCAAACATAAAATGTAATTTGCAGATAACAAACATCAGAAGTTTTTTTTAGCTGAAACAAGAAAAGAAACTGATGAAAACACTCAAACAGTAAACTATAAGACAACTCAAAATTAAAAAAAAACTATTTAGGATTTTTCACTTGTTAATTTCATCATAGCAATTATTGCATAATCATGGCAAATGTTTAGGCTGTTGTTCAATCAATCAATAAAATAGTCGTTTAGGTGAGGCTTTTTCCTCGTTGTTACTTCTTTTTGACTTGTAGGATTATTTAATTCAGATATATTTTCATTTTTTTTATGTGTGTTTACATTTTCTTCCACCATATTTTCATCATTTATGTTTTCATTTTCATACTCTATTTCAACCATAATCTCATTTTGAACTTTTGCTACTACTTCAACTTTCGTTTCTATAGAGGCATCTTCCCTTATACTTAGAATATTTTTACTTCCATCAAATTTTATACTTCTACTGAGAACTACTTTTTCTTCTCTTGGATTCCATACTCTATAACCATTTCCGGAGTAACCTATCATAATATTGACATTCTCGAATCAAATTTACTTTGTAGTTTTTCCTGTGGAATGTGACAATATGCTAAACATCCAAATATCTTCAAGTTGTTAAAATTTGGTTTTCGCCCATAAAATAATTCAGCTGGCGTGGTATTTGGCTTAAGACAACTTCGATAAAGTCAGACTTCGATTTAATAGATAAGTAGCACACAAGATATCTTCACCCCATAAGTATTTAGGTAATTTTGACTCTAGTATCATTGATCGTGACTTCTCTAATAAAGTTCGGTTTAATCGCTCAGCAGACCCGTTTTGTTCTGGATTATATGCAATGGTATATTTCACATCAATGCCATTATTATTACAAAAATTAATAAAATCTTTTGATCGATATTCACCTCCATTATCGCAACGCGCAGACTGAATTTTACAATTTAATAAATTTGTGACATATGCTTCATAATTTTTAAAGCATGTAAACATTTCACTCCTTTTACTTATCAGGTAAACAAAACAAAAATGTGTGTAATCGTCTAAAAAAGTCAAAAAATAGTTTTTATTATCATACGTGGTTGGTGTGACCGCAAATATCTGTATGAATTCATTCCAAAAGTCTTTTGCTGACATATGAACTTTCTTTTAAAAATGGCAATCGTGATAGTTTAGACCGTGAACAAATCGAACAGTTATCATCTTTTTCAATTTTAGTTTCATTTAAATTTAAGCCCTCGACTGCACTTTTCTTGAACATTTTTACAATACTTTGAGGATTTAAATGCCCTAAACGCCTATGCCATAAACCTAAATTATTGTTTTCGCAAAAATTTGCTTCACATTTACTTAGTGTAAATTCAACAATATATAAATTATTAATTTGCTTTCCTTTGAATAATAATTTTGATCCATTATAAATAAAAACTTCACTTTTATTGAATATTACTTTCAAGCCGGATTTTTGCATTTTTAAAACCGACAATAAATTCTGCCTTAAATTTGGTACAAACAGAACATCTCTAATTACACCTATTTCATTTATTGAATTTAAAATAATATGAATATCCCCAATTTTATTTATTTCAATTGATGTATTATTTTTTGCTGCAGAAATCTCAAGCGAATCATTTAAATTTTTTGAACTAACAAAATACTCATCTGAGTTCACCATATGATCTGTTGCCCCGCTGTCAACGATCCAGCAGATTGAATCTTCTCTTGAAGAAACATACGCCTCAATTTGACCCACCACAAACGATATTGGATTGTGACCAGTAACCTCTGCTTGATTTGCCTTCCTTGACCAACAATTTTTCTTGATATGACCGATTTTACCGCAGCCATGACACTTTGGCTTGCTTTGCTGCTGCTTATACGATTTTTTGTAGTTAGCTGTTCCATGGAAAGCCGCTTGACGTCCAGTATCCAGACCTTCATTCAATCTTTTCATCTCAAAGTTTATTAATTTACCTTTTACAAATTCAAGCGAAACATTTTTAGGATCAATTGTTTCAATTGCTGTTATTAATGAGTCGTATGATTTGGGTAACGTTAACAATAGATGACAAACTACATCATTTTCATCGACTCTGGCTCCTGCAGATTTTAATTCTCTTACGGTTTCTTCAAATTTAAGTAAATGATTCTCCAATGTTTCTTCTTTGGACCACTTCATTGTTAATAACTTTCGCCTAAGGTACAACTGGCTCGCTATTCCTTTTCGTTCAAACACATTCTCAAGAGATTTTCACATTTCAAAGGCATTGTCTTTTTCTTTTATATATTCTAAGTGTGAATTAGCAACACACTACACAATAATGGATTTTACACTTTTTATCATTCACAATTTCAGCATCAGATTCACCTGCAGCTGTTTCTATACACGATAGGACATCATTTTGATCCGAAATTGTTTCCATTCGAAATTTCCAATGGCTGTAATTTTTACCATCAAACTGCATAACACAAAATTTTTCACTACTACATTTAGCCATTATTATCTTCAATTACAAGTAGCAAAAACAATAAAGACAGTTAGCATGAACAGGCAATTGTTTCTAACCTCAAGAATAAATTTTCAATTTCTTGCACGAAGAACAAGTCTCGACGTATATTAATCAGTACCCAATGTAATCTGGGCCCATAACCTGTTTTTATGGAAGCAGGAGACTGACTAATGATAACAACAACTCATTTATAACACAAGTGCACACACTCTAGGTTCGAAAAATACAAAAAAGACACTATATCATTGTTAAGATGACATATGTCAATTCAAGTAGAATGGCGGCAAATACAAAAATTAAACTTATTCAACTTATAAAGTATTGATTGTTACAACAATAAGCCTTGCTGGCTGATTTATAATCATTTTTTCCATCTAAAACTGCTTGAATGGCTAATTTCATTTGTACTTCATTCCACCCTCCTTTATTAGTATGTCATTTATAATCTTGAACCATACTCTATAAAAAAAACACTTGAATTAAATCAATTAAAAACAATAATGTCAAATTAAATCAAAATACAACAGGAACCAGTCAGCGGGTAAGATGGGGTACCAACCCCGTCTTGCCTGCAATTAGGTACCCCATATTTCTCAAACTGGACTTATAAATTGTAAAAAAACTTTGAGGTTATAAATCATATCAAACCGAACCGAATTAATGAGTATAGAATAGTAAAATAAACACAGACCAATAATAAAATTTGTCACACATCTCTCATATCGTCCATTATAAACAGTCACGCACTTTATGTGCGTCAATAATTAGATAAAACCGCTTAAAATAAAAAAAATGTACTTAACAAGTAGAAACGTGCACTCCGTCGATCGAATTTGTTGTGACACTGACAAGTACTGCTAAATACAGTTAGGTAGCGTTGAAATCAATTTTATATTGGGACTGTATTATCTGTTTTGGTAGGGTCCCCATCTTACCTCGCTACTCCATCTTACCCCACCTTCCCCTACTCTTATCTGATTCCGGTTGTACATTGTGATGATTATAACACTATTCATTACTATTCATTTTTAGCCGGGATAAATAAATCTGCGTTGTTCCGCGTACCTTGTTTAAATTTTATCTCGTAATTGAATTCTTCGAGTTTTAATTTCCATCGCATGAGTCTGAAATTTGGTTCTTCTAACAAGTTTAACCAAATTAAAGGTTTATGATCAGTAAAAATTATAACTTTTGTGACATATAAATATGGTCTAAAATGTTTAGTTGCCCATACAATGGCCAGTAATTCTTTTTCAATTGTTGAATATTGTATTTTAGGGTTGGTTAGCGGTCTGCTTGCATAAGCTATGGGCAAATCATAGAATTACCTTGTCATAGAATTTCTCCCATCGCGTAATTAAGAGCGTCAGTAGTTAAATTAAAAGTTTTTGAAAATTCAGGGTATATTAAGATTGGATGATTTATCAATAGCTTTTTAGAAGTTATGAATGCTTCTTTGTAATTTAAATCTGTCGTGTCAATTTTAGCATCATTTTTTATGTATTTAAGTACTGTATTCTGATGTCAACACTCGTTATATCAATTTTGAAACTCTCTGCGCGAAATACTACAAAATAGTCTGAATTATCAGATCTCGCAATATCCTCAAGTGTCCCCAAAAATCAATTTATGTCATTATGATCAATAAACATTGAATACTGTCAACTGCAGGGTCACATCTTGAACCGCTTCTTTTTCTTATGTTCCTGATGATATTGCCGAATGTTTTAGATATACTGATATGGATCTATATGCGGATGACCTCAAAATATCGAAGCAGATGAAATCCTTCAATGATCATTTTCGTTTTCAATCCAATCTTGATACATTCTCTGAGTACTGCAGACTCTATAAGTTACAACTGAACGTGAACAAATGCTATCATATTCTTTTCTCCAGAAGTAAGAATCCTGTCTGTTCCAACTTGACATTGTCCGGTCAATGTTTGGCTGAAGTCAATTCAGTGAATGATTTGACTGTTAAACTTGATAAGAAACTAACCTTTGAATTGCATATTGAAGAAATCGTCCAATTTTCCCGCAGAAATCTGGATTTCATTCACGAATGTCTAGGCCTTTTGGTCGACGAGAGCATGTTATTGCTTTATATAATTCTATTGTAATGTCCAAGTTTGAATACGCGTCGGTCGTCTGGAATCTGCGAATCGAATAGAAACTTTTCAACAGAAGTTCATTAATGCTATTTATTTTCGTTTTGTCTCCAGTATGGAGACGAATTACTCATAGTATGAGTATTTCGTCTGGAAATAAATTCTTCTTACATTCTACCGGAGTTGTAGCAGTCTTGCCAGCTTTTTCACTCCAGGAAGGTGAGTGATCATGCTGTGTTTCCCACGGCGCCTGTTGAGTGGAGGTTCCTCATACCGTTTTGTAGATTTGTCACGCCCCGTCCAAAAAAGTACTCTTGCTCATTTCTTGCTCGTCATCTTCATCAACAGATGACTCATGCAAATCGGCCTCTTGCTCACTTTCCGATCCCTCTTTCCGTTCTTCAATTTCATCTACAGAAAAAATGTCACAAAACAAATTATTTGAATTCACCCTTCCATCCTTTCATGGACTAAACTTGATCAGTAGAGTGACCAATATTGGATAATATCGGATAATTTCTCTTAGTATTTCATTACTTTCGACGATAATAATATAATTATCAGTTAATATAGAATGATCCTATCATGATGAATTTCTTTAATCTTTTTCTATAGAAGTATTTTGTGTTATAGATCAAATTATCTGAATAGTCAATGTATCGAAAACATTACTTCATACTAGTGTTGTCCTGGTTCGGGTATAAGGGCCGTCGTCTCGGTTGGAATTTCTTCCATTTCTGATTTTGGAAGTAGACTGACTAGAAGTAGACGTCCTAGCGAAACGTTAGGAAGAAATTCCAACCGACTTTATAATTTGTAATGTGCTTCTCTTTTATTGGACAGTTTTCAACTGTCTGTTGAGTGATCCCTTGTACTCGTATCTAAAAATTGAAAAAATTTTAAAACTTCTTACTACCAACTTTCAGCTGAAGTTGCATTTAACATTCACCTCAGGGTGAGTTGATGTTCTCTATATCTCTCCTTCTTTTTACCATTATATATTTCTCCACATATAGCGCATCTTCCCCATTTTGACCGAGAAGGCATAGACAATGCTCACCAGGTTTAAATTTAGAAGAGTGTGAACCTAAAATTCATTTGGAAACTTCCGATGTTTTGTTACATAACGCACATCACAATATTTTTCACTGTTTAGAAAACTAATCAGCATCGCAATTCCGAAAAGAACATACATTCTGATGTATCAATTCATCTGTCGATATTCCTTGTATTCCGTTCATTACACTTAAACTCCCCATTTATTTCGATAGAAGAGTTTTCTTCCACATAACGTTTGGAAGATTCAATCTCCGATTTTACAAACAAGTTATTCTCGTTTTAATCCTCGGTTAACTAGATCAGCAATGCTGTACTTCGCCGAGGAGTTCAAAAATGAACACCTTTTATAATTATGTATTATTGTTATTATCAAATTTATCTTTCACTTAAGAAAGACTAACTATGTTGAATTATTGAAGGGTATTGATAAAAAAGCAGAGTGCATCAGTAAGCAATAAGGTTGCAAAAATAATTCTATAATCTGATCATAAGAATGTAATCATAAAAAATGAATCGTTATTGTATGTAATGCCAATTTTTAAATCATCCGATATGAAATGTAAACTGAAATTCGAATGAAAGAAGCATTATCACCTTGTGATAATGTAGCTTCTTAGTTTTAGAGTATCAACATGTTAATGTCTCAAATATGATCATGAAATTGATTTGAAAAATATTATTATATTGACCATGTTTGGTAATACTTGTGGAATATTGTGGATGAACATATTTTTTATTTTCATCTACATTAATCATCAATTTTTTTGTTTGTATGTAAAAGTTGTTTTCTAGAGCTAATCATGAATGTTTCTACAGATAAATCAATAGGGTAAATACATTTATAATCAAGTATAACTTTATGGTTGATTTTGTTATGTATCTCAATATGGAAGAGTTTCTGTGAATAAATTCTATTTAATTATGTCTTTTCATTCGTTTTCCTTATATATATATATATATATATATATATATATATATATATATATATATATATATATATATAGAATATTGAATCCATCGATTTGGATTCAAGATTCTATTCGACTAATAAGATATATCTTCAGCAGCTGTATATGAACTCATCATATATAGCTGCTGAATGTAAAAAGACAAATTTCGTTGGTGATCAGGAATAGGAAGAACATAAACAATATAATCAGTCTTTCATTACATGAAAACGGTTTTTCGAAATATTTTAAGCTATTCGTATTCAATTCACAATTCATCAACGTAAATATCGATACATGAAAAATGTACTTGAACCATTCGAAAGTTAAGCTTATTTCGAATATAAAACATATATTGACCTCAGAGTAAATTTTTGTTCATTATCATAGATTTGAAATACACAGGTGCTAGCCTATGCCACTAATGTCTCTCTGTTTCAAGCATACTTTCGATAGAACAGTGCAAATTCAAAATATTTTCTGAATACCAAGATTCAAGTCACGTTTCGAAATTTGTACCTTCTTTTGTGTTATCCGCTATTTTGATTATTTTATATATTGACATTGGAGATTGAATGTTTGCTGACGATTGGCAATAGACATTTTTTTGGTGATTTTGAACATTATTCAGAGAAACACTTAGTTGAGGACTGCAGAACTTCCAGGAAGTACTCTTCGCCGTTGCGTTAAAAGGTAAGTGATTTGAGCACAAATTCAAGTTATATTATTATTTCACAATAATATTGGTTCCTTAAAACAGTCCACACAATCCTCGCCACTTATGTGTGGCGAGGAGGTGTGGACTCACCACTTAATTATCGCCACAATTTTTATTAGCGTTAAGCATACATTTTATGTGCTATCTACCTCTACCCTTCATTCCCTAGTTCTTGACATTCACAGAAAACCAACTTTTTCAGACATATTAATACACATCTCAAGTTGTTAGTCACGAAAAATAAAAATGAGTGCCTTTCATTTATTAGTTCATAGATTACTTTCGCTTCCGTTGTCTGCTGATAATTTTAGAGAAGAAGTTTGTATAATAAAAACAATGCTATTAACAATGATTATAAACTGTTCTCCATTGATAAACTTATCAAAAATAAACAGAGAAAGATACTATTACAAAGAATTTTTCCTATTCACTTAGAAAAACAACAAAAAATATTTCATATCATTAATTATATACCTAACTTGAACAAATTTTTAGAAGAAAACTTAAAAATATTGTGAATACAATATGAACCAAAAAAAAAAGAATTTTGGTTCAAATAACAAGGTGAATAATAATAAAGATAAATAACAAGGACAAACTTGACTTATTTTCGAGAAGTGGCGTTTATAAAATATTTTGCAGTGAATGTGATAGCTCTTACATAGGTCAAACTTGACGTTCTATACAATAAAGAATCGATGAACATAAAAGATCAATAGTGTTGAATAAACCTAATACGGGTTTTTCTGAACACTGCATTAAAGATCATCATTTTTTGGATCCCAGGAAGACCGAAATAGGACACTCAGGTAGTAAGGGCAAAAGATTAGATACCCTTGAAGTCTTGAAAATTTCGATAGCGAAAAAAAAAATTTACCTATTTGTAATGACCAGGTAGATTTTTCACTGAAACCAGTTTTAAATTCTGTGGTTTAGGACATATTAGTGAAAGTTGTACATTTTGAAATTCAGTAATATTGTATACTCTTGATAATGGGTTAACCACGCGAAACATATGTAGAATTTTTAATATATTCAGTGAAACTTAAGTCAAGTGTGTTAACACATCGAACTTGTTGGAAATACGATACAGCAATGTTTCATCTGATGTAGGAATCATCAGTAGCAGGCGTTCAAACAATCAAGATCCGATGTTCTCTTCAAACGCACCAAGGCCCTAAGACTTCGAAATATGGTAAAACCCTGTAATAAATTTAAACAATAAGAAGAGAAAAACATCATTATGAATATGGTATTGAAGAAATTGGTTGCAGTATATGAATGAAATTGAGATATTTATAGACTTTCTTAATTGGCTGAATTTTGGAGTCAATTTGAAATTTCGCCATTTGCACGTCCCTCAGATGAACCTAGTATTTTTATATTTCATATAACATAATATAATACACATTTGCACGTACATCAACCAAAATTGAAACAACATAGAAAGGATTAACTTTGTCCCTGCGCAAGATTGACACGAAAATATCCACATTTTTAAGGACGTTGATATTATTCGAATTATTTTGAAATGATAAACATTTTTTCATTCCCATTTTATATTTTTGTTTTACACAAGTCAATACACAAAACGCACCTATTTTAGCCTAAGTCCTGAAATAACTTAAATTGAATAATAACTAAAAATTACGTTAACATCCTACCAAGCTCGCACTGTATATAATCACGACAATTATAGGAAACAGGAAAATATCTCTAAACACGAACTAGTAATTGGTGTTCTAAATCAACGTAAAATTTCTTTTTCAATCTCGTATCAAACAGAAAAGTCTAATTAATAATTGCCCAATTAATAAAATACTATATTAATTTTGATACACGACTATATTAAAACCGTGCAAGGTCAGATACGCAAAATCGTGACGTTAATCACCCAGTATAATTCCGAAAATAAGGTTCTTTCCTCAAGCTCATGAACTAACAGGCAATCAGCCACCCCGAAACTATACTAACTCTAATTATTCAATCAGAAAATTTTCCACGTAAAAACAGCCACGTAATCCTATGCACACAAACAATTGAAAGCTTCAATTCATTTTTGAATAAACACTTAGGCTTATTCTAATATTGAAATGCGACATCTGTCGCATTTCAAAGAATCGGCGTATCGTCGCAGCATTAATGCTTTAAAGTGATATTCTTTCACTCAATCTCATTGAGAGATGGAAATAAACCATATGAAAAAGAGAATGCTGTTACTACTTTTTGGTGGATTTCAATACATTGCAAAATTGCTTAAGGTATTCTCGGTTTGATTAGGCTTATTCTAATAAGGCTCTGAGGATTTATTCACTACAAATTCACTTTGTTTTGACAATATCATTTGCATAATGTTTTGATAACGGAAATTGCAGTTGAGTGGTATGGCTAGACGTGTGTTTCGAATTCAAGTTTTCGAACCATATCCATTGTATGGATATGGTTCGCATACATACCTGAATATCGTAGAGATAACTTCTGAGGGCAGCAGCCTGAAGGACACTTGACCCACACTGGTGAACGGAAACACTTGGTAATTCATCTTGAAGCACTAAACACAAACCGTATTTTATTATAGAGCGATATGCAAGGGGTTCTTATACCCCAGTCAATGCTTTCAAGGCGTACGGTGGATGCCCATTGGTCAGCGTCACACGACGTAACGACCAATCAGAACACACCATCTCAATAGAGTGCATATTCCGAATCAGTCGAATATGTGGTTTGATGACCAAACAAATATGTTACTGCTACAATTTCTAATTAGTGGAAGCATAAAAAATATCTTTGAAATATCTCATTGAGAAATGGAAATAAACCATATGAAGAAGAGAATACTGTTACTGCTTTTTGGTGGATTCCAATACATTGCAAAATTGCTTAAGGTATTCTCGGTTTGATTAGGCTTATTCTAATAAGGCTTTAAGGATTTATTCACTACGAATTCACATTGTTTTGACAATATCATTTGCATAACTTTTTGATCACGGGAATTGCAGTTGAGTGGTATGGCTAGACGTGTGTTTCGAATTCAAATTTTCGAACCATACACATTGTAGAAATTTGCATGAAAAGATGAAATATCGCAATGAAATTTGTACTATAACAATCTATTTTGAGCGATAATGGTTTAATTGAAGATGCTGGTGAAAGCAAAAAATATCTGCTTTCACATAAAGATGTACCTAAACTTGTAGTGTAGAGTTGTCACAGCAACCAGTTTCAGAGTTTCAACAAAAATCATAACCAATAAATTCATCTTAAGTCTATAAAACTTGTAGTCTTAATTCAATCAAAGCCTCAGGTTTTTATATGGTGCATTCCTGGTATGCCGTTTTTGACGAATTGCTCCTGCAGTCCGATGTTTATCAATTTTGGGCAACCACTTAGGTACCTCCGTCACAAAATTCCTCGCAACTGAAACCTTTTTGAGATGTTTGTTATTCCGTTGAAACATCGTCGTCGGCTCCACTCGTTCCACCACAACTCCAGCACTTGGATCTAATAAAACCCTCCCCCTCTGCTCGCGGATCTGAAGTATTCGATGTCTAATCCTCATTCTCAAAACTGGATCTCAACGGCAAATTTCAGTCCATCTTGTGCAAGTTTGGAAGGCGTTGATTAAGGAATCCGGATCTAAACATCTGAAAAAAATTATTATCTGTTAAAATTGCGAAACTACAAATGGAAATAATAAAAACAAATATACAAATAAATAATGAACACATACCTGAATATCGTAGAGGCTTATTCTAATGAGGCTTTAAGGATTTATTCACTACAAATTCACATTGTTTTGACAATATCATTTGCATAATTTTTTGATCACGGAAATTGCAGTTGAGTGGTATGGCTAGACGTGTGTTTGGAATTCAAATTTTCGAACCATACCCATTGTAGAAATTTGCATGATAAGATAAAATATCGCAATGAAATTCGTAAATGTAATCTGGGCCCATGTAATGTAAATATCGCAATGTAATCTGGGCCCATAACCTGTTTTTATGGAAGCAGGAGACTGACTAATGATAACAACAACTCATTTATAACACAAGTGCACACACTCTAGGTTCGAAAAATACAAAAAAGACACTATATCATTGTTAAGATGACATATGTCAATTCAAGTAGAATGGCGGCAAATACAAAAATTAAACTTATTCAACTTATAAAGTATTGATTGTTACAACAATAAGCCTTGCTGGCTGATTTATAATCATTTTTTCCATCTAAAACTGCTTGAATGGCTAATTTCATTTGTACTTCATTCCACCCTCCTTTATTAGTATGTCATTTATAATCTTGAACCATACTCTATAAAAAAAAAACACTTGAATTAAATCAATTAAAAACAATAATGTCAAATTAAATCAAAATACAACAGGAACCAGTCAGCGGGTAAGATGGGGTACCAACCCCGTCTTGCCTGCAATTAGGTACCCCATATTTCTCAAACTGGACTTATAAATTGTAAAAAAACTTTGAGGTTATAAATCATATCAAACCGAACCGAATTAATGAGTATAGAATAGTAAAATAAACACAGACCAATAATAAAATTTGTCACACATCTCTCATATCGTCCATTATAAACAGTCACGCACTTTATGTGCGTCAATAATTAGATAAAACCGCTTAAAATAAAAAAAATGTACTTAACAAGTAGAAACGTGCACTCCGTCGATCGAATTTGTTGTGACACTGACAAGTACTGCTAAATACAGTTAGGTAGCGTTGAAATCAATTTTATATTGGGACTGTATTATCTGTTTTGGTAGGGTCCCCATCTTACCTCGCTACTCCATCTTACCCCACCTTCCCCTACTCTTATCTGATTCCGGTTGTACATTGTGATGATTATAACACTATTCATTACTATTCATTTTTAGCCGGGATAAATAAATCTGCGTTGTTCCGCGTACCTTGTTTAAATTTTATCTCGTAATTGAATTCTTCGAGTTTTAATTTCCATCGCATGAGTCTGAAATTTGGTTCTTCTAACAAGTTTAACCAAATTAAAGGTTTATGATCAGTAAAAATTATAACTTTTGTGACATATAAATATGGTCTAAAATGTTTAGTTGCCCATACAATGGCCAGTAATTCTTTTTCAATTGTTGAATATTGTATTTTAGGGTTGGTTAGCGGTCTGCTTGCATAAGCTATGGGCAAATCATAGAATTACCTTGTCATAGAATTTCTCCCATCGCGTAATTAAGAGCGTCAGTAGTTAAATTAAAAGTTTTTGAAAATTCAGGGTATATTAAGATTGGATGATTTATCAATAGCTTTTTAGAAGTTATGAATGCTTCTTTGTAATTTAAATCTGTCGTGTCAATTTTAGCATCATTTTTTATGTATTTAAGTACTGTATTCTGATGTCAACACTCGTTATATCAATTTTGAAACTCTCTGCGCGAAATACTACAAAATAGTCTGAATTATCAGATCTCGCAATATCCTCAAGTGTCCCCAAAAATCAATTTATGTCATTATGATCAATAAACATTGAATACTGTCAACTGCAGGGTCACATCTTGAACCGCTTCTTTTTCTTATGTTCCTGATGATATTGCCGAATGTTTTAGATATACTGATATGGATCTATATGCGGATGACCTCAAAATATCGAAGCAGATGAAATCCTTCAATGATCATTTTCGTTTTCAATCCAATCTTGATACATTCTCTGAGTACTGCAGACTCTATAAGTTACAACTGAACGTGAACAAATGCTATCATATTCTTTTCTCCAGAAGTAAGAATCCTGTCTGTTCCAACTTGACATTGTCCGGTCAATGTTTGGCTGAAGTCAATTCAGTGAATGATTTGACTGTTAAACTTGATAAGAAACTAACCTTTGAATTGCATATTGAAGAAATCGTCCAATTTTCCCGCAGAAATCTGGATTTCATTCACGAATGTCTAGGCCTTTTGGTCGACGAGAGCATGTTATTGCTTTATATAATTCTATTGTAATGTCCAAGTTTGAATACGCGTCGGTCGTCTGGAATCTGCGAATCGAATAGAAACTTTTCAACAGAAGTTCATTAATGCTATTTATTTTCGTTTTGTCTCCAGTATGGAGACGAATTACTCATAGTATGAGTATTTCGTCTGGAAATAAATTCTTCTTACATTCTACCGGAGTTGTAGCAGTCTTGCCAGCTTTTTTCACTCCAGGAAGGTGAGTGATCATGCTGTGTTTCCCACGGCGCCTGTTGAGTGGAGGTTCCTCATACCGTTTTGTAGATTTGTCACGCCCCGTCCAAAAAAGTACTCTTGCTCATTTCTTGCTCGTCATCTTCATCAACAGATGACTCATGCAAATCGGCCTCTTGCTCACTTTCCGATCCCTCTTTCCGTTCTTCAATTTCATCTACAGAAAAAATGTCACAAAACAAATTATTTGAATTCACCCTTCCATCCTTTCATGGACTAAACTTGATCAGTAGAGTGACCAATATTGGATAATATCGGATAATTTCTCTTAGTATTTCATTACTTTCGACGATAATAATATAATTATCAGTTAATATAGAATGATCCTATCATGATGAATTTCTTTAATCTTTTTCTATAGAAGTATTTTGTGTTATAGATCAAATTATCTGAATAGTCAATGTATCGAAAACATTACTTCATACTAGTGTTGTCCTGGTTCGGGTATAAGGGCCGTCGTCTCGGTTGGAATTTCTTCCATTTCTGATTTTGGAAGTAGACTGACTAGAAGTAGACGTCCTAGCGAAACGTTAGGAAGAAATTCCAACCGACTTTATAATTTGTAATGTGCTTCTCTTTTATTGGACAGTTTTCAACTGTCTGTTGAGTGATCCCTTGTACTCGTATCTAAAAATTGAAAAAAATTTTAAAAACTTCTTACTACCAACTTTCAGCTGAAGTTGCATTTAACATTCACCTCAGGGTGAGTTGATGTTCTCTATATCTCTCCTTCTTTTTACCATTATATATTTCTCCACATATAGCGCATCTTCCCCATTTTGACCGAGAAGGCATAGACAATGCTCACCAGGTTTAAATTTAGAAGAGTGTGAACCTAAAATTCATTTGGAAACTTCCGATGTTTTGTTACATAACGCACATCACAATATTTTTCACTGTTTAGAAAACTAATCAGCATCGCAATTCCGAAAAGAACATACATTCTGATGTATCAATTCATCTGTCGATATTCCTTGTATTCCGTTCATTACACTTAAACTCCCCATTTATTTCGATAGAAGAGTTTTCTTCCACATAACGTTTGGAAGATTCAATCTCCGATTTTACAAACAAGTTATTCTCGTTTTAATCCTCGGTTAACTAGATCAGCAATGCTGTACTTCGCCGAGGAGTTCAAAAATGAACACCTTTTATAATTATGTATTATTGTTATTATCAAATTTATCTTTCACTTAAGAAAGACTAACTATGTTGAATTATTGAAGGGTATTGATAAAAAAGCAGAGTGCATCAGTAAGCAATAAGGTTGCAAAAATAATTCTATAATCTGATCATAAGAATGTAATCATAAAAAATGAATCGTTATTGTATGTAATGCCAATTTTTAAATCATCCGATATGAAATGTAAACTGAAATTCGAATGAAAGAAGCATTATCACCTTGTGATAATGTAGCTTCTTAGTTTTAGAGTATCAACATGTTAATGTCTCAAATATGATCATGAAATTGATTTGAAAAATATTATTATATTGACCATGTTTGGTAATACTTGTGGAATATTGTGGATGAACATATTTTTTTTATTTTCATCTACATTAATCATCAATTTTTTTTGTTTGTATGTAAAAGTTGTTTTCTAGAGCTAATCATGAATGTTTCTACAGATAAATCAATAGGGTAAATACATTTATAATCAAGTATAACTTTATGGTTGATTTTGTTATGTATCTCAATATGGAAGAGTTTCTGTGAATAAATTCTATTTAATTATGTCTTTTCATTCGTTTTCCTTATATATATATATATATATATATATATATAGAATATTGAATCCATCGATTTGGATTCAAGATTCTATTCGACTAATAAGATATATCTTCAGCAGCTGTATATGAACTCATCATATATAGCTGCTGAATGTAAAAAGACAAATTTCGTTGGTGATCAGGAATAGGAAGAACATAAACAATATAATCAGTCTTTCATTACATGAAAACGGTTTTTCGAAATATTTTAAGCTATTCGTATTCAATTCACAATTCATCAACGTAAATATCGATACATGAAAAATGTACTTGAACCATTCGAAAGTTAAGCTTATTTCGAATATAAAACATATATTGACCTCAGAGTAAATTTTTGTTCATTATCATAGATTTGAAATACACAGGTGCTAGCCTATGCCACTAATGTCTCTCTGTTTCAAGCATACTTTCGATAGAACAGTGCAAATTCAAAATATTTTCTGAATACCAAGATTCAAGTCACGTTTCGAAATTTGTACCTTCTTTTGTGTTATCCGCTATTTTGATTATTTTATATATTGACATTGGAGATTGAATGTTTGCTGACGATTGGCAATAGACATTTTTTTGGTGATTTTGAACATTATTCAGAGAAACACTTAGTTGAGGACTGCAGAACTTCCAGGAAGTACTCTTCGCCGTTGCGTTAAAAGGTAAGTGATTTGAGCACAAATTCAAGTTATATTATTATTTCACAATAATATTGGTTCCTTAAAACAGTCCACACAATCCTCGCCACTTATGTGTGGCGAGGAGGTGTGGACTCACCACTTAATTATCGCCACAATTTTTATTAGCGTTAAGCATACATTTTATGTGCTATCTACCTCTACCCTTCATTCCCTAGTTCTTGACATTCACAGAAAACCAACTTTTTCAGACATATTAATACACATCTCAAGTTGTTAGTCACGAAAAATAAAAATGAGTGCCTTTCATTTATTAGTTCATAGATTACTTTCGCTTCCGTTGTCTGCTGATAATTTTAGAGAAGAAGTTTGTATAATAAAAACAATGCTATTAACAATGATTATAAACTGTTCTCCATTGATAAACTTATCAAAAATAAACAGAGAAAGATACTATTACAAAGAATTTTTCCTATTCACTTAGAAAAACAACAAAAAATATTTCATATCATTAATTATATACCTAACTTGAACAAATTTTTAGAAGAAAACTTAAAAATATTGTGAATACAATATGAACCAAAAAAAAAAGAATTTTGGTTCAAATAACAAGGTGAATAATAATAAAGATAAATAACAAGGACAAACTTGACTTATTTTCGAGAAGTGGCGTTTATAAAATATTTTGCAGTGAATGTGATAGCTCTTACATAGGTCAAACTTGACGTTCTATACAATAAAGAATCGATGAACATAAAAGATCAATAGTGTTGAATAAACCTAATACGGGTTTTCTGAACACTGCATTAAAGATCATCATTTTTTGGATCCCAGGAAGACCGAAATAGGACACTCAGGTAGTAAGGGCAAAAGATTAGATACCCTTGAAGTCTTGAAAATTTCGATAGCGAAAAAAAAAATTTACCTATTTGTAATGACCAGGTAGATTTTTCACTGAAACCAGTTTTAAATTCTGTGGTTTAGGACATATTAGTGAAAGTTGTACATTTTGAAATTCAGTAATATTGTATACTCTTGATAATGGGTTAACCACGCGAAACATATGTAGAATTTTTAATATATTCAGTGAAACTTAAGTCAAGTGTGTTAACACATCGAACTTGTTGGAAATACGATACAGCAATGTTTCATCTGATGTAGGAATCATCAGTAGCAGGCGTTCAAACAATCAAGATCCGATGTTCTCTTCAAACGCACCAAGGCCCTAAGACTTCGAAATATGGTAAAACCCTGTAATAAATTTAAACAATAAGAAGAGAAAAACATCATTATGAATATGGTATTGAAGAAATTGGTTGCAGTATATGAATGAAATTGAGATATTTATAGACTTTCTTAATTGGCTGAATTTTGGAGTCAATTTGAAATTTCGCCATTTGCACGTCCCTCAGATGAACCTAGTATTTTTATATTTCATATAACATAATATAATACACATTTGCACGTACATCAACCAAAATTGAAACAACATAGAAAGGATTAACTTTGTCCCTGCGCAAGATTGACACGAAAATATCCACATTTTTAAGGACGTTGATATTATTCGAATTATTTTGAAATGATAAACATTTTTTCATTCCCATTTTATATTTTTGTTTTACACAAGTCAATACACAAAACGCACCTATTTTAGCCTAAGTCCTGAAATAACTTAAATTGAATAATAACTAAAAATTACGTTAACATCCTACCAAGCTCGCACTGTATATAATCACGACAATTATAGGAAACAGGAAAATATCTCTAAACACGAACTAGTAATTGGTGTTCTAAATCAACGTAAAATTTCTTTTTCAATCTCGTATCAAACAGAAAAGTCTAATTAATAATTGCCCAATTAATAAAATACTATATTAATTTTGATACACGACTATATTAAAACCGTGCAAGGTCAGATACGCAAAATCGTGACGTTAATCACCCAGTATAATTCCGAAAATAAGGTTCTTTCCTCAAGCTCATGAACTAACAGGCAATCAGCCACCCCGAAACTATACTAACTCTAATTATTCAATCAGAAAATTTTCCACGTAAAAACAGCCACGTAATCCTATGCACACAAACAATTGAAAGCTTCAATTCATTTTTGAATAAACACTTAGGCTTATTCTAATATTGAAATGCGACATCTGTCGCATTTCAAAGAATCGGCGTATCGTCGCAGCATTAATGCTTTAAAGTGATATTCTTTCACTCAATCTCATTGAGAGATGGAAATAAACCATATGAAAAAGAGAATGCTGTTACTACTTTTTGGTGGATTTCAATACATTGCAAAATTGCTTAAGGTATTCTCGGTTTGATTAGGCTTATTCTAATAAGGCTCTGAGGATTTATTCACTACAAATTCACTTTGTTTTGACAATATCATTTGCATAATGTTTTGATAACGGAAATTGCAGTTGAGTGGTATGGCTAGACGTGTGTTTCGAATTCAAGTTTTCGAACCATATCCATTGTATGGATATGGTTCGCATACATACCTGAATATCGTAGAGATAACTTCTGAGGGCAGCAGCCTGAAGGACACTTGACCCACACTGGTGAACGGAAACACTTGGTAATTCATCTTGAAGCACTAAACACAAACCGTATTTTATTATAGAGCGATATGCAAGGGGTTCTTATACCCCCAGTCAATGCTTTCAAGGCGTACGGTGGATGCCCATTGGTCAGCGTCACACGACGTAACGACCAATCAGAACACACCATCTCAATAGAGTGCATATTCCGAATCAGTCGAATATGTGGTTTGATGACCAAACAAATATGTTACTGCTACAATTTCTAATTAGTGGAAGCATAAAAAATATCTTTGAAATATCTCATTGAGAAATGGAAATAAACCATATGAAGAAGAGAATACTGTTACTGCTTTTTGGTGGATTCCAATACATTGCAAAATTGCTTAAGGTATTCTCGGTTTGATTAGGCTTATTCTAATAAGGCTTTAAGGATTTATTCACTACGAATTCACATTGTTTTGACAATATCATTTGCATAACTTTTTGATCACGGGAATTGCAGTTGAGTGGTATGGCTAGACGTGTGTTTCGAATTCAAATTTTCGAACCATACACATTGTAGAAATTTGCATGAAAAGATGAAATATCGCAATGAAATTTGTACTATAACAATCTATTTTGAGCGATAATGGTTTAATTGAAGATGCTGGTGAAAGCAAAAAATATCTGCTTTCACATAAAGATGTACCTAAACTTGTAGTGTAGAGTTGTCACAGCAACCAGTTTCAGAGTTTCAACAAAAATCATAACCAATAAATTCATCTTAAGTCTATAAAACTTGTAGTCTTAATTCAATCAAAGCCTCAGGTTTTTATATGGTGCATTCCTGGTATGCCGTTTTTGACGAATTGCTCCTGCAGTCCGATGTTTATCAATTTTGGGCAACCACTTAGGTACCTCCGTCACAAAATTCCTCGCAACTGAAACCTTTTTGAGATGTTTGTTATTCCGTTGAAACATCGTCGTCGGCTCCACTCGTTCCACCACAACTCCAGCACTTGGATCTAATAAAACCCTCCCCCTCTGCTCGCGGATCTGAAGTATTCGATGTCTAATCCTCATTCTCAAAACTGGATCTCAACGGCAAATTTCAGTCCATCTTGTGCAAGTTTGGAAGGCGTTGATTAAGGAATCCGGATCTAAACATCTGAAAAAATTATTATCTGTTAAAATTGCGAAACTACAAATGGAAATAATAAAAACAAATATACAAATAAATAATGAACACATACCTGAATATCGTAGAGGCTTATTCTAATGAGGCTTTAAGGATTTATTCACTACAAATTCACATTGTTTTGACAATATCATTTGCATAATTTTTTGATCACGGAAATTGCAGTTGAGTGGTATGGCTAGACGTGTGTTTGGAATTCAAATTTTCGAACCATACCCATTGTAGAAATTTGCATGATAAGATAAAATATCGCAATGAAATTCGTACTATAACAAACTATTTTGAGCGATAATGGTTTAATTGAAGATGCTGGTAAAAGCAAAAAATATCTGCTTTCACGTAAAGATTTCAGTCCATATGGTTTTCAAACCATATGAAAAAGAGAATACTGTTACTGCTTTTTGGTGGATTTCAATACATTGCAAAATTGCTTAAGGTATTCTCGGTTTTATTAGGCTTAATCTAATTAGGCATTAAGGATTTATTACTATAAATTCACATTGTTTCGACAATATCATTTGCATAATTTTTTGATCACGGAAATTGCAATTGAGTGGTATAGCTAGACGTTTGTTTCGAATTCAAGTTTTCGGACCATACACATTGTAGAAATTTGCATGTTAATATAAAATATCGCAACGGAATTCGTACTATTCCAAACTATTTTGAGCGATAATGGTTTAATTGAGGATGCTGACAAAAGCAAAAAATATCTGCTTTCACATAAAGATTTACCTAAACTTGTAGTGCAGAGTTGTCACAGCAACCAGGTTCAGAGCCTTTTAGTCAAACACAAAAACCATAACCAAAAAATTCATCTAAACCCTCCTCTTCAGGGTTGCACGTTACAGGTTAAATGATATATTTTTTTCTGATAAAGGACAACAAATAAAGAGATAAATATGTACTTAATCGTCAAAATAGAAATTTCCCAGAATGTAATTAGCCAAATGGATACCTGGAATTGTCCCTGACCCAATGGATCTATACTAGGAACTACTCAATACAATGCTCTTAATTACTTTTATACCTGTAACTGCCTATGACCCGATCCTTCTATACATGCTTGGCTGTACTTGATTTAGTATATTACTGACTTTTCCCAAGTAAAGTTGTGCTATCATTTTGTGTAAATTTTTGTCGTTTTATAGTATCAAGACACTAAACTGAAACAATGGCATCCACAAGCAGACGTGGATGTGTAAATCATCCCGATGTTTTTTGTTATGTGTGTGGTGAATACACTTTGAAAGAGAGCAGAAATACGATTTCTGACTTTGTGAAAAGAGCTTATCTTGCCTATTGTGGCGTTCTTTTAGGAGATCAAGATAAGTCTTGGGCCCCACATTTCATTTGTAAAACATGTGTTGAACATTTGCGACAGTTAACAACTGGAAAGAGGAAGTGCCTAAAGTTTGGTGTACCAATGGTTTGGAGAGAACCGCGGAACTATCATGACGACTGCTATTTTTGTCTCGTTAATATTAAAGTCATAAATAGAAACAATAGACACAAATGGACATATCCTGATCTAGATTCTGCAAGAAGACCTGTAGTGCATTCGGAAGAAATACCCGTTCCATCATTCAGCAGTCTACCTGAACTGACAGAAGATGATACAGAAACATCAACGTCTGACTAAGTTAAAAGAATTCAATCAGAAAACGACAGCGATTTTGAAGCAGATTTAGCAACTCTGCAGTGTTTCAATCAAGAAGAACTAAACGATCTTATAAGAGACCTGAATCTCTCAAAGGAATCCGCCGAATTACTTGCATCCAGATTAAAAGAAAAAAATCTACTTTGTCGAGGTAAAAAACTAAGGTGATTGTAGTGAAGAACAGGGGGAAAGATTCCACCAGGATATTAAAACTATGGAAGATCGTTATCAAGGACGATCGGATAGCCACATGATGGCGGACTACTGCTAGAGCCTTCAGCGAGACTGCCCTAGTAAAATCCATTCCTGAAAATCGTATAAAAAAATTTTTGTGTGATTAGTGACTAATGTAATTATGTAAATTAAGTTTTGGCAATAAATACTTAAATCCATATGTCTTTGTTTTTCTTAACTGTCAATAGTAATACTATATATTATAACAGCTATAACGTAAATTGTATACACAATTTTTTGAAAAATCTCAGAAACTAGATCTGATAGACAAAATCTGAGAACTTTTTCACATTCTACATCCAAAAACTACTCAGGAACATCTTTGAAAAATGTATGTTAGATAAATGCAGTACTCGTAGGTTGGTCGAAAACCACTATCAAATGAATATCCTAATCAATGGATTACTCAAGATAACATCTTTCTACATGTTGCTATAGCTTCTATCGTACATCCTGATGTACTACATCAACTAGCTGAAAAAGACAAGGGCAAAAACTCTGCCGCTTGGCAATGACCTATTAACGTAGAGTATATTAAACACATGTAGCGATAACCTTTTCGCCCATTTTAACCCTCATTTTCCTATATTCTATGTTCATTAAATTCTTGGATTTTTATGCATTTTGTGTCTACATCTGTCAGCTGTCGCATTTCAAAGAATCGGCGAATCGTCGCAGCATTAATGCTACAAAGTGACATTCTTTCATTATCTCATTGAGAAATGGAAATAAACCATATGAAAAAGAGAATACTGTTACTGCTTTTTGGTGGATTTCAATAAATTGCAAATTGCTTAAGGTATTCTCGGTTTTATTAGGCTTAATCTAATTAGGCTTCAAGGATTTATCACTATAAATTCACATTGTTTCGACAATATCATTTGCATAATTTTTTGATCACGGAAATTGCAGTTGAGTGGTATGGCTAGACGTGTGTTTCGAATTCAAGTTTTCGAACCATACCCATTGTAGAAATTTGCATGATAAGATAAAATATCGCAATGAAATTCGTACTATAACAAACTATTTTGAGCTATAATGAATGGTTTAATTGAAGATGCTGGTAAAAGCAAAAAATATCTGCTTTCACATAAAAATTTGTTCAACTTGTAGTGCAGGTTGTCACAGCAACCAGGTTCAGCGCCTTTTAGTCAAACACAAAAACCATACCCAATAAATTTATCTCAAGTCTATAAAACTTGTAGTCATAATTCAATCAAAGCCTCAGGTTTTCATATGGTGCATTCCTGGCACCCCGTTTTCGACGAATTGGTCCTGCAGTCCGATGTTTATCAATTTTGGGCAACCACTTAGGTACCTCCGTCACAAAATTCCTCGCAACTGAAACCTTTTTCAGATGTTTGTTATTCCGTTGAAACATTGTCGTCGGCTCCACTCGCTCCACCACAACTCCAGCACTTGGATCTAATAAAACCCTCCTCTTCTGCTCGCGGATCTGAAGTATTCGCTGTCTAATCCTCATTCTCAAAACTGGATCTCCACGGCAAATTTCAGTCCATCTTGTGCAAGTTTGGAAGGCGTTAATTAGGGAATCCGGATCTAAGCATCTGAAAAAAATTATTTTCTGTTAAAATTGCGAAACAACAAATGGAAATAATAAAAACAAATATACAAATAAATAATGAACACATACCTGAATATCGTAGAGATTACCTCTGGGGCAGCAGCCTGAAGGACACTTGACCCACACTGGTGAACGGAAACGCTTGATAATTCATCTTGAAGCACTAAACACAAACCGTAACTGATTATAGAGCGATATGCAAGGGGTTCTTATACCCCCAGTCAATGCTTTCAGGGCGTACGGCGGATGCCCATTGGTCAGCGTCACACGACGTAACGGCCAATCAGAACACACCATCTCAATAGAGGTCATATTCCGAATCAGTCGAATATGTGGTTTGATGACCAAACAAATATGTTACTGCTACAATTTCTAATCAGAGGAAGCATAAAAAATATCTTTGAAAAATGTATGTTAGATAAATGCAGTACTCGTTGGTTGGTCGAAAACCACTATCAAATGAATATCCTAATCAAAGGATTACTCAAGATAACATCTTTCTACATGTTGCTATAGCTTCTATCGTACATCCTGATGTACTACATCAACTAGCTGAAAAAGACAAGGGCAAAAACTCTGCCGCTTGGCAATGACATATTAACGTAGAGTATATTAAACACATGTAGCGATAACCTTTTCGCCCATTTTAACCCTCATTTTCCTATATTCTATGTTCATTAAATTCTTGGATTTTTATGCATTTTGTGTCTAAATCTGTCAGCTGTCGCATTTCAAAGAATCGGCGAATCGTCGCAGCATTAATGCTTCAAAGTGATATTCTTTCATCACCTCATTGAGAAATTGAAATAAACCATATGAAAAAGAGAATACTGTTACTGCTTTTCGGTGGATTTCAATAAATTGCAAATTGCTTAAGGTATTCTCGGTTTTATTAGGCTTAATGTAATTCAAGGCTTCAAGGATTTATCACTATAAATTCACATTGTTTCGACAATATCATTTGCATAATTTTTTGATCACGGAAATTGCAGTTGAGTGGTATGGCTAGACGTGTGTTTCGAATTCAAGTTTTCGAACCATACCCATTGTAGAAATTTGCATGATAAGATAAAATATCGCAATGAAATTCGTACTGTAACAAACTATTTTGAGCTATAATGAATGGTTTAATTGAAGATGCTGGTAAAAGCAAAAAATATCTGCTTTCACATAAAGATTTGCCTAAACTTGTAGTGCAGGTTGTCACAGCAACCAGGTTCAGCGCCTTTTAGTCAAACACAAAAACCATACCCAATAAATTTATCTCAAGTCTATAAAACTTGTAGTCATAATTCAATCAAAGCCTCAGGTTTTTGTATGGTGCATTCCTGGCATCCCGTTTTCGACGAATTGGTCCTGCAGTCCGATGTTTATGAATTTTGGGCAACCACTTAGGTACCTCCGTCACAAAATTCCTCGCAACTGAAACCTTTTTCAGATGTTTGTTATTCCGTTGAAACATCGTCGTCGGCTCCACTCGTTTCACCACAACTCCAGCACTTGGATCTAATAAAACCCTCCTATTCTGCTCGCGGATCTGAAGTATTCGCTGCCTTATCCTCATTCTCAAAACTGGATCTCCACCACAAATTTCATTCCATCTTGTGCAAGTTTGGAAGGCGTTGATTAGGGAATCCGGATCTAAGCATCTGAAAAAAATTATTTTCTGTTAAAATTGCGAAACAACAAATGGAAATAATAAAAACAAATATACAAATAAATAATGAACACATACCTGAATATCGTAGAGATAACCTCTGGGGGCAGCAGCCTGAAGGACACTTGACCCACACTGGTGAACGGAAACACTTGATAATTCATCTTGAAGCACTAAACACAAACCGTAACTGATTATAGAGCGATATAAGGGGATACGAAGGGGTTCTTATACCCCCAGTCAATGCTTTCAAGGCGTACGGTGGATGCCCATTGGTCAGCGTCACAGGACGTAACGACCAATCAGAAGACACCATCTCAATAGAGTGCATATTCCGAATCAGTTGAATATGTGGTTTGATGAGCAAACAAATATGTTACTGCTACAATTTCTAATCAGTGAAAGCATAAAAATATCTTATAACAGAATAACAAACATCTGAAAAAGGTTTCAGTTGCGAGGAATTTTGTGACGGAGGTACCTAAGTGGTTGCCCAAAATTGATAAACATCGGACTGCTGGACCAATTCGTCGAAAACGGGATGCCAGGAATGCACCATATAAAAACCTGAGGCTTTGATTGAATTATGACTACAAGTTTTATAGACTTAAGATAAATTTATTGGTTATGGTTTTTGTGTTTGACTAAAAGGCTCTGAACCTGGTTGCTGTGACAACTCTGCACTACAAGTTTAGGTAAATCTTTATGTGAAAGCAGATATTTTTTGCTTTTACCAGCATCTTCAATTAAACCATTATCGCTCAAAATAGTTTGTTATAGTACAAATTCCGTTGCGATATTTTATCTTAACATGCAAATTTCTACAATGGGTAAGGTCCGAAAACTTGAATTCGAAACACACGTCTAGCCATACCACTCAATTGCAATTTCCGTGATCAAAAAATTATGCAAATGATATTGTCGAAACAATGTGAATTTATAGTGATAAATCCTTGAAGCCTAATTAGATTAAGCCTAATAAAACCGAGAATACCTTAAGCAATTTTGCAATGTATTGAAATCCACCAAAAAGCAGTAACAGTATTCTCTTTTTCATATGGTTTGAAAACCATATGAACTGAAATCTTTACGTGAAAGCAGATATTTTTTGCTTTTACCAGCATCTTCATTTAAACCATTATCACTCAAAATAGTTTGTTATAGTACGAATTTCATTGCGATATTTTATCTTATCATGCAAATTTCTACAATGGGTATGTTTCTGTATCATCTTCTGTCAGTTCAGGTAGACTGCTGAATGATGGAACGGGTATTTCTTCCGAATGCACTACAGGCCTTCTTGCAGAATCTAGATCAGGATATGTCCATTTGTGTCTATTGTTTCTATTTATGCCTTTAATATTAACGAAACAAAAATAGCAGTCGTCATGATGGTTCCACGGTTCTCTCCAAACCATTGGTACACCAAACTTTAGGCACTTTCTCTTTCCATTTGTCCACTGTCGCAAATGTTCAACACATATTTTACATATGAAATGTGGGGCCCAAGATTTATCTTGATCTCCTTAATGAACGCCAAAATAGGCAAGATAAGCTCTTTTCACAAAGTCAAAAATCGTTTTTCTGCTCTCTTTCAAAGTGTATTCACCACACACATAACAAAAAAACATCGGGATGATTTACACAGGTACGTCTGCTTGTGGATGCCATTGTTTCAGTTTAGTGTCTTGATACTACAAAACGACCAAAATTTACACAAAATGATAGCACAACTTTACTTGGGAAAACTCATTAATATACTAAATCAAGTACAGCCAAGCAGGTATAGAAGGATCGGGTCATAGGCAATTACAGGTATAAAAGTAATTAAGGGCATTGTATTGAGTAATTCCTAGTATAGGAACATTGGGTCAGGGACAATTCCAGGTATCCATTTGGCTAATTACATTCTGGGAAATTTCTATTTTGACGATTAAGTACATATTTATCTCTTTATTTTTTGTCCTTTATCAGAAAAAAATATATCATTTAACGGGTCTCATCTAATTCTAATAGCTTCCACAATGCCTCTGCATTTAACGTTGTTTCATGAAGATGAGATTAGCCTGACTTTAATTCGAATTTGATTCTGGTCATCTCTTTTTGCAGAACACGCACTTTTCCACTTCTGCCATCTGCTTACATGTCAAACAATTTTGGCTTTATAGATTTGGTTAAAATTGTTTTTACGGGTGTAACGAATACTTTGTAACAAACCAGCACAAAGCTCTATTTCGAACACCCATAATTTCTAATTTGTTCAGAATATATTCTCTAAATAGACAATCATATGCCTTTGTGAGATCTAAAAAGAGCCCCAACGCCCATTTTCCTTCTTCTATTTAAGAATCCATGTTGTGTATCCGACAAGAGTTTACAATCATTAATAAACTTTAATAGTCTATCTAATATTGCCATCTCAAAAACTTTGGATAAACTGGGCAGCAGACTTATTGGTCGATAGTTTTCCATTTGCCGGGAATCACCTTTTTTATGAATTGGCTTAATCAGTGCTAGCTTTAGCTGATCTGGAAATATTCCATATTTAAAAGAGTTATTTACAATATAAGACAAAATGTCCTTAATCTCATCACTACAGAGTTTAACTATAAATGATGGAATACCATCATCTCCGCTACTGATTTTGTTTTTTACTCTATCCAAAATTTTCTTGATTTCTTTTGATGTAGTGGGGAGTAAAGAAAAAGTTTTTTCATTATAACAAATATTGCACGAGAAAGGAAGCTTTTCCAATGCATCTAACTTCTCAGGTATCAGTTTCAGCAAGAATTTGTTATATTTGTCAACAATGGTTGATATATCTCCTTCCAGAGAGTACTCAGACCTATTCCCTGTTGTTCCTCTTATTTCCCTGGTTATGGACCACAAACTTTTCATTTTGTTATCAGAGTTTCGAATTTTTGCATCATGAAACAAAGACCTAGATTTTCACGATAATTTTTCATAATGTTTCTTCTCTGATTTGTACATTTCTACATAAACTTCATTTTTTTCTTTCAATTTTAACAGAATATCGAGTTTATTTTTACTGCTATTTATTTCAGAAGTTTCATAATATTTTTTTCTCTTTTGATAAGAGTTATTCACTGATCTTAATGGAAAGCTCTCATAAAAATTATTCAGGAAAATATTCATGAATGCCTTCCACTGACCATTTACTTCTTTTTTATCCATCGATAAAACCAGTTGCCAATCTTGTTCCTTTATCCTACTTTTGAAGTGGTCCTTGGCCTCTACTGTATAAAATCTCCTATAAACATTATGATTTTCATTCTTTTCCTGTTTAAAAATACATTTTTGACCTGTATAATCTGAAAGAACAGTTTTGAGAATCTCTGCTTTCACATTTTTACTTGGTATATTCGTAAAAATATTATCTAGACAACTACTTTTTTTAGGAGTTATTCTAGTAGCCTCACATATATTAGGAATAAGTTGGAATGATTCCATCAATGATACAAACTCTAACCTTTTACTTCTTTCATCTAACAAGTCTATATTGAAGTCTCCAGCTATAATAGTCATCTTATTCTCTTTCTGCACAATATTGAGGAGTTTCTCCATTTGTTCAAAAAATATCTGAATTCACTATTGTTATTGCATGGTCTATATATGGAACACACTATAATGTTTTTGCCATCAATTGAACACTCTGCAACAGCACATTCAAAATGTTCAATTTTCGTTAACAAATTCAAATTTTTTCTTACTCTACTGGTCACACTATTATGAATATATATTGCCGTCCTTTTTCTCTACAAGCACTTGATATCAAATTGTAGTTACCAATGCGTTTAATGAGTTCCTCTGTTGACTTCCAATGTTGTGTTAAACATACTATCATACACTCTAAATTTTCCATAAGAAAATGCTGTAATGTATCAACGCAATTCCCCATCGACTGCAAATTCTGATGAATGACACTGAAATTATTTCCTCTCGTTAATGTTTGTTGCATAAAATTTCTATTTTTTTTTTCTAATGTAATATTTTTCTTAACTGACTCTTTTGTATTACAGTAAAAGCTCCTTATTCGCGTTTTCACTATCCGCGGGAAAAAAATGCGACCCAATTCCTATATTCGCGACTAAAAATTTCTTTATTCGCGGATCTAATAAGTACATACATAATAATAAAATTATTCCAATAGATATTCAACCCAATATCCTTGTCAAATGGACTAATAAAAAAGTAAAATAGATCTTACTACAACTTTGCCTAAAGTAGGTTGTTAAATGATATCGCCGGACGCCGAGGCTTTTAACAAAAGCCGCCTTATATATATATATATATATATATATATATATATATATATATATATATATATATATATATATATACTAGCGGACCCGACAGACGTTGTCCTGCCATGACATTCTATGTTTCTATTCTATTATTCCATGGCTATCAGGATAAACGAATTAATGCATATACAAAAATTCACTCAAGTCGATCCATCCGTTGAGTTGCAGTATATTAATAATAAATTGAAATTGAAATACTATTAACTCTACGTAAGTTTCAGGTGGCTTATGATGAATAATACCTAAATTTCTGATTTAATTTTTGAATTAACGTTGAATCAATATGAATTATTTCTAATTGTAAATTCCTGATTTCAATTTATTTCAAAATTAAATCAGAACTTCCTCAATTTCTGAAATAACTTTGAAATGTCAGAAGTCATAATTTCTACTTGAAGTCAGAAATTTCCGAATAGAAATGATGCATTTTGATATTTCGCCCATTTCAAAATTGATTTAGAAATTAAGTTATCACTCTTAATAATGGGATAACCGCCCAGAACATACTCGTTTAGTTAATATGTTAAGTTTCACTCAGTGAAACTTAATCGATATAACATATATTATATCGTTAGGTAGCTCTTTGCACATTTGATTGACTGCCACGACCTGTCAGGTCGTCTTCTCCTCGGCATTGTAAATTGTAATCAATAAAAGTGAGAAAAGATCTCGCGCACTTAGAGGTAAATTGTCACTATCACAAAAGGTCAAAAAAAAGAGCACATAATTTGAAATGTCACTGTCACAAAAGATCACCACAGTAAAGAAAGTTCTCGCGCACGTAGCGGTAATCGCCACTCACGAATATAGAAGGATGCACTCTTTGTATGAGGTATCGATCGACATAGACTCTATGTCATAGAGGATAGATCGATACATTAGTTGGTTGTCAAATGTCAAATATTATGGTAGCTTTCAGAATTTAAATTTGTGAACAACCTTAGGATTTATCAATCTATATGGAAATAATCTGATAGATATTAAACAACTGTAGTTAGCTAAAATTTAGTTCTTTTTTTACCCCCTAAGAATAAATATGTAGTAACAAAGATATAAAAATTCTAACTGGTTATTCATTTTAAACTATTCTCTCAATTTGATTTCTGAACGACGGCGGACACATATTTAATTCGGAGGTGAGTTGTTACCGATTTGTCGGCACAATAATCAATTGCCGGATCATAGTGGAATGCAGCTCGTTCAAGAATCACAGAAGCACTGCGTCTGCGGATTCGCTCAATTTCATTATGTCGTGCTTGCTATTGTTGTGATTGATGTGCACGAACTTGTTGCATTCTGAGCCTATTTACTTTTCATTGCCGCTCACTAAAGAATGCAATTCTGACATAGCAATACGACTATTTTCTTGATCTGTCTCTCTCTGGTCATTAGTGCGGTTAACACGTGAGGTAGCTCTTCGTACATTTGACTGACTGCGACGACCTAAGTCAGGTCGTCTTCTCCTTGGCATCGTAACGTAATATAATAAATTGAAGTGAAGAAAATTCGCGCTCACTTAACAGTAAAGTGTCACTATCACCAAAATATCAACAAAAAAGAGCACACTACTTGGAATGTCACTACCACAAAGCATCACAAAAGCAAAAAATTCTCGCGCACGTAGCGGTAATCGTCACTAACAAACATAGATGTACTCATAAAATATCGCAACCATGATAGTAACACAATTTTGTTAATAGGAAAACTTTTTTCCGTGTTTTGAGGTTAGCTCCGTGGTTGTCAAATATTATGGTTGCGTTCTGAAACTCAAGTTGTGACCAAACTTAAAGATTTATCAAACTTAAAAAAATTGTCTGATACGGTAACAACTGAAGTTAGCTAAAATAAAGTTACGCAAATTTGAAAATTGATTGAAAATCAGTACTACTGATGATTTATTACATTTTGTGACTATCCGATTCTGTCACGTTCGCTATTTACTTTTGTTTAGTTTCGGAACGCGACATCAAATCCTCCAAAGCGCACGCGAATAATTTAATATGAACTTTATCGGATAGTAGTAGAGTTCAAATTGACTCCACATTTTATTTAGAAACGTTTGTATGGGAAATAGAAAAGTGCTGTTTTTAGAGTTTTCCCGGCAATTATTCGATTTTTTCTCGCCTTTTAAACTTTCCTGGAACTCCACGAACATTTCAAGACTAAGATAAGGTAAATCCGTTCAGTCCGATAAAGTTCATATTAACTCCACATTTTATTTAGAAACGTTTGTATGGGAAATAGAAAAGTGCTGTTTTTCGAGTTTTCCCGGCAATTATTCGATTTTTTCTCGCCTTTTAAACCTTTCCTGGAACTCCACGAACATTTCAAGACTAAGATAAGATAAATCCGTTCAGTGCGATAAAGTTCATATTAACTCCACATTTTATTTAGAAACGTTTGTATGGGAAATAAAAAAGTGCTGTTTTTAGAGTTTTCCCGGCAATTATTCGATTTTTTCTCGCCTTTTAAACCTTCCCTGGAACTCCACGAACATTTCAAGACTAAGATAAGATAAATCCGTTCAGCCGTTTTCGAGTTTTAGCGAGACTAACGCACAGCAATTCATTTTTTATATATATAGATATATATATATATATATATATATATATATATATATATATATATATATATATATATATATATATATATATATATATATATATATATATATATTCAACTAATAAGATATATCTTCAGCAGCTGTATATGAATTCATCATATATAGCTGCTGAATGTAAAAAGGCAAATTTCGTTGGTGGGTCAGGAATAGGAAAAACATAAACAATAATTAGTCTTTCATTACATTAAAACGGTTCACAATTTTTCGAAATACTAGCTTTTCGCTATTCCTATTCAATTCATCAGCGTAAATATCAATTCATGAAAAATGTACTTGAACCATTCGAAGGTTAAAACATATGTATGTAGTTTGTTGGACTGAGGGGCAATTTTTGTTCATTATTAAAGATTTAAAGAAAACAGGTATAAACATAAAAGATCTTAAACATCCAAGATATATCTTCAGCAGCTCTTTATGAATTTCATCATATAGCTGCTGAATGTGAAAAGACAAATTTTGTTGGTGATCAGTAATAGGAAGAACATAAACAATATAATCAGTCTTTCATTACATGAAAACGGTTTTTCGAAATATTTTAGGCTATTCGTATTCAATTCACAATTCATCAACGTAAATATCGATACATGAAAAATGTACTTGAACCATTCGAAAGTTAAGCTTATTTCGAATATAAAACATATATTGACCTCAGAGTAAATTTTTGTTCATTATCATAGATTTGAAAAACACAGGTGCTAGCCTATGCCCAGAGGCGGCGTAAGACGTGGGCGACGTGGGCCACCGCCTACGGCCTCGCGGTACAAGGGGCCTCGCGCCTCAAAAATTTTTATGTATTGCTTAAAAGATATTCTTCAAAAGGAAGAATAAAATGAAAAAATATATAAATTAATTTAAATTGTTTTTTTAGTCTGGCAACATTTGCTCATGTTGCGTAACTATCGCGAGTCAATCCTTGCCGCCGCCGACCAGTGCAGAGATCCCTTGTTTCATATGTTACTTTTTTTACTAGAAAGCCAGCCAATCACATTAAAATAGTCGGAACGCAGTCGCTGGGCGCATAACAATAGAAACGTAATTGTGTTATTTAATAATTTTTTTTTAGGAATGTGCGTACCTATTTTGATAAGACAAATAGTGTGTGGGTATATTGATTGCTCCTGTAAATTAAAATTAAAAAACAGTGACTTACAAATAAATGGTTTTTGTTTTCTTCGTGATACGTTTAATATAACACCGGTACCTGTACTCGTCTATTTTACATAAGGTAAGAAATAATTAATTTGTAATAAATAAATAACGCAGTAATTACTTTAAATTAAATTATACGCTTTATAATATCTTTTGGAGGAAAACTAAAAATAAATGTTAAAAAACCTATCCACTTTGTAAGTTTTAAAAACTCGTAGGTAGTAAGAGCGTTCTTTAAGATTTTTGTTTGAAAATTAATTTGAATTTAGGTTTTACAATATTATGCAGATAAAACTGCAAAAAAAATGTTGACACTATAGCTTTTGTTTACAGGTTACAGATATGATATTATCGACATGTCCGGCCTAGATAGAGATATTGGAAGAAAATGAGAGTCCGGATCAGCAAAAAGAAAAAGAAAAGCTGAAAGAACTGCATCCAACCAGGCTTTGAGTTAAAATATGATAAAGTTCTTCAACCAAACTGCGTCTGGTAGTACAGAACCACCTGAATCTATAGATTCGACTTCTACACAACAAACGTCCAAGATACCGTTAGGAAATGCTACAGATGCACTGAGTACCGAGACTACCGAGTGCGAACGTCAGTTAGATGTAGAGTTTGGATCATACTCTAGCCAATCAAAAGTTGATGCTGAAACTCTTGTGCTGTCATCAAGCAGTCAAAAAAAACAGATTGACATAGATTCTTCAATTCGCAGCGACGATTCCAGTACCATAGTTCAGCAAGTACTTGTTAATTCGGATCCAGGATTGTGGACGTTTCCCATAACGGATTCACAGCGTCGTGACATAGTTCAAAGCGGCCCCACACAGCAATTAAATAGGAGCGATGAATGTTATCCCAAATGTGATGATCACAGACACTTTTCCAATTTTTATTTCTCGAGAAAACTAAATAATGGTGAAAATCAACATCGTCGCTGGTTAGTTTATTCCAATTCTTAGAACAAAGTTTATAGTTTTCCATGCAGACTATTTGGCAATTCACAAACTCAGATGGTGTAAGGAGGGTGTTGTGACTGGAAACATTTAAGTGGCATTTTACATAGACGTGAGAATACTAAAGAACATATGGCACATATATTCCAATGGTTAACTTCAGAGAAAGGTATAAATCAAGGCAAAACAATAGACCAAGAAAACGAAAGGCTAATACGTGAATCTCAAAAACATTTGCACAACTTGTTAGAGAATAATTGACATAATTAATTTTTTGGCCTCTCATAATCTTGCATTTAGAGGTCACAGAGAATCTCTTAAAACAGGTGACGTTAAAAATTCCGGTAATTTCATAGATTTATTTAAACTGATATCGAAATTTGATCCTACTTCACGAGAACACATGAAACGCATTAATGACAAACAACTTTCACACCATTATTTAAGTCACGATATTCGAAATGAATTGACCATATTGATGTCAAAAACAGTTGTCGATGAAATTATTCGTAAGGTTAAAGAAGCTAAGTACTATTCTTTTTTGCTCGATTGCACTAGAGACTGTAGTAGAGTTGAACAAATG
Source organism: Henosepilachna vigintioctopunctata (assembly GCA_030704895.1). Lineage (NCBI taxonomy): Eukaryota > Metazoa > Arthropoda > Insecta > Coleoptera > Coccinellidae > Henosepilachna > Henosepilachna vigintioctopunctata. The sequence goes on from JARQZJ010000013.1 coordinate 862,462, forward strand.
TCGGTTATCTTGAGATTTTGTGATACGTCAACTGGCACAATAGTCAAACATTTTATAGGATTTCTAGCTGTTACTGAGACAACTGGAGAATATTTAACCAATGCTATACTGGAACATCTAGAAAAATACTACTTAAACGTTCAAGACTGCCGTGGCCAAGGATACGACAATGGAGCAAATATGGTAGGTGTAAAGAGTGGAGTTAAAACTCGAATATTGAATATTAACCCTAGGGCATTTTTCACACCTTGTGGCTGTCATAGTTGGAATCTACTGTTGGTAGATGCAGCAAACTCATCTATGGCAGCAAAAACTTTTTTTGGTTTCATCCAAAAAATTTATTTGCTATTTTCAAGTTCAAGCAAACGCTGGGATTTAATAAAAGGCAAATTAAAACTTACTATGAAACCTTTATCAGACACAAGATGGGAAAGTAGAGTCGCAGCGATAAAGGCCGTATTATTGCAATTCGATGAAGTGATTGAATGCATCGAAAGCTTAAAAAATCAAACGGAGCAATCAGACACCCTCAGTGATTGCGATTCGGTACTAAATTAAATGTTTAGTTTAGAATTTATCGTATCTTTACATGTGTGGTATGAGATATTATCGCGACTTAATATGATAAGTAAATTATGGCAATCAGAACAAATTCATTTAAGCATTGCTCTTGAACATTTACACACATTTTGTGAATGGATAAAAGAGTATCGGGAAACTGGATTCGAAAAAACCCTGTCTGATGTTCGGCAATTTACTGAGAGAAGCTGTTATGATATGCCAAAAGAGTTTAGGAATGAAAGAGTAGCTAAAAAGAAGAGGATGTTCGAATATGAACGCAGCGATCAACCTATACAGTCTCCTAAAATCCGGTATCAAACAGATTTTTTTTTACGCCATGATTGATTCTATAATAACCAATATGGAATTAAGATTTACGTCTTTAAATCAACATTTTGAAAATTTCGGTTTTCTCTATGATTTAAGCAAGTTAAAAAATATGCCAGAGCAAATATTAAAACACTGTAACGATTTACATAACGTCCTGCATGTGGGTGAGAGCAGTGACTTCCAACCTTTTGAATTATATGAAGAATTAAATACAATGATCCCAAATTTACCCAACTTCATTATAGATGTGAAACAGCTGCTGTCATATATAACAGAAAATAGCTCGAAAGAAATTTACCCAAATATTTACATTGTTATCCGAATTTTATTAACAATTCCGGTAAATACAGCCTCTGCTGAAAGGAGTTTTTCAAAATTAAAATTAATAAAAAATTATTTAAGAAACACAATGGACCATGAAAGACTTTCAGCTTTGGCTGTTTTATCAATTGAATCAGAGATGGCATCTAGGCTGAATTACGATGCAATCATTAAGGAATTTAGTAAAGTTAAAAGCAGAAAATTTCTGTTCCTTTAATAAAGAAATATAAATACTTTTAAATCTACACTTTAAGAAATGTGTGCAATCGGGACAGCAGTCCGGACATAATTTATCATTTTAATTTTTTTTCATGCTTTATAAGGTACCACCACAAATTCAAACAAGACAAGGGTCAATGATCTATGCATCGGTGAAATATCATGTTAACATAATTTAAAATATCAACAGTTTCTGATTTCATGATTCTGTTATTATTTTTAAAGGGATAATGGCGCCAAAGAATAATTTTCGTCACTTAAAACCGCGCTGTTGCCTAAGTTTGTGTCTGATTATGGCTGAATTTGTTTTTAAAGAAAATTAACTACAATTTTTCTTTAGCAATAAAGAACTTATATTCAATAGTGCAACCAATGTTTGCATTTATTGTATATTGTCATCTCCACCTTCTATATATTTACGATTTCTATTTTTGATTAATATTAATTTAATTTGTATTTTTATGAATAAAAATTGACAGTGTTAATTGTTTTGTTTTATTTTTATTTTATAAAATCCACCTTAAGGACGCCACAGAACAGGGCCTCGCGAAATCTATCTTGCCCACATCAAATTTAGGTCTCGCTCCGCCACTGCCTATGCCACTAATGTCTCTCTGTTTCAAGCATACTTTCGATAGAACAGTGCAAATTCAAAACATTTTCTGAATACCAAGATTCAAGTCACGTTTCGAAATTTGTACCTTCTTTTGTGTTATCCGCTATTTTGATTATTTTATATATTGACATTGGAGATTGAATGTTTGATGACGATTGACAATAGACATTTTTTTGGTGATTTTGAACATTATTCAGAGAAACACTTAGTTGAGGTCTGCAGAACTTCCAGGAAGTACTCTTCGCCGTTGCAAGAAGTTCAAAAGGTAAGTGATTTGAGCACAAATTCAAGTTATATTATTTCACAGTAATATTGGTTCCTTAAAACAGTCCACACAATCCTCTTGTGCATTCTTGACATTCACAGAAAACCAACTTTTTCAGACATATTAATACACATCTCAAGTTGTCAGTCACGAAAAATAAAAATGAGTGCCTTTCATTTATTAGTTCATAGATTACTTTCGCTTCCGTTGTCTGCTGATAATTTTAGAAAAGAAGTTTGTATAATAAAAACAATGCTATTAACAATGATTATAAACTGTTCTCCATTGATAAACTTATCAAAAATAAACAGAGAAAGATACTATTACAAAGAATTTTTCCTATTCACTTAGAAAAACAACAAAAAATATCTCATATCATTAATTATATACCTAACTTGAACAAATTTTTAGAAGAAAACTTAAAAATATTGTGAATACAATATGAACCAAAAAAAAAAAATTTTGGTTCAAATAACAAGGTGAATAATAATAAAGATAAATAACAAGGACATACTTGACTTATTTTCGAGAAGTGGCGTTTATAAAATATTTTGCAGTGAATGTGATAGCTCTTACATAGGTCAAACTTGACGTTCTATACAAAAAAGAATCGATGAACATAAAAGATCAATAGTGTTGAATAAACCTAATACGGGTTTTTCTGAACACTGAATTAAAGATCATCATTTTTTGGATCCCAGGAAGACCGAAATAGTACACTCAGGTAGTAAGGGCAAAAGATTAGATACCCTTGAAGTCTTGAAAATTTCGATAGCGAAAAAAAAAATTTACCTATTTGTAATGACCAGGTAGATTTTTCGGTGAAACCAGTTATAAATTCTGTGGTTTAGGACATATTAGTGAAAGTTGTACATTTTGAAATTCAGTAATATTGTATACTCTTGATAATGGGTTAACCACGCGAAACATATGTAGAATTTTTAATATATTCAGTGAAACTTAAGTCAAGTGTGTTAACACATCGAACTTGTTGGAAATACGATACAGCAATGTTTCATCTGATGTAGGAATCATCAGTAGCAGGCATTCAAACAATCAAGATCCGATGTTCTCTTCAAACGCACCAAGGCCCTAAGACTTCGAAATATGGTAAAACCCTGTAATAAATTTGAACAATAAGAAGAGAAAAACATCATTATGAATATGGTATTGAAGAAATTCATTGCAGTATATGAATGAAATTGAGATATTTATAGACTTTCTTAATTGGCTGAATTTTGGAGTCAATTTGAAATTTCGCCATTTGCACGTCCCTCAGATGAACCTAGTATTTTTATATTTCATATAACATAATATAATACACATTTGCACGTACATCAACCAAAATTGGAAGGACATAGAAAGGATTAACTTTGTCCCTGCGCAAGAATGACACGTATCCACATTTTTTATGGACGTTGATATTATTCGAATTATTTTGAAATGATAAACATTTTTTTATTCCCATTTTATATTTTTGTTTTAGCCCTCAGGACATTAATTATCAGTCTTTTCTGAGTTTAATCCGATAAATTTTACTATTTAATCTTAGTTGCTTTCAAGATTTGAAACTAAATTTATATGCAATGGAATATTTTTTTAATATGCATCTTTATATAAAAATTTAAGTTTATCTCATTTGAATAATGAAGATAAACAATCAATTTTACAGATATGTCAATATTATTCTGATATTTTTCATTTAGGAGATACATTAACTTCTACAAAAACGTTAAAACATAAAATTACCACTACAACAGAATTACCAACAAATGCAAAACAATACAGATATCCGAAAATACATGAAAAGGAGGTATATTCAGAAATAAATAAAATGCTAAACGAAAATATTATTGAAAATTCATTTTCACCGTATTACTAGTCCAGTATGGATAGTTTCCAAAAATTAGACGCGTCAGGTGAAAAAAATGAAGATTCTCCATTGATTATAAGAAACTAAATGAAATTACTTGTTAAAGGTAGTTACCCTATCCCGAATATTGATAATATTTTAAACCAACTCGGCTACTCTATATTTTTCAACCCTTGATTTACTAAAGGGATTTCATCAGATAGAAATGAATGAAAATGATTAAGAAAAAACGGCATTTAGAACTCCCCACAGGACATTATCAATTTAATCGCATGCCGTTTGGATTGAAGATTTACATAATAGAGCACAACATGTTAAATACGGAAACTATTTGTCCATACCAATAATTGGTGATTATGGAGTTTGCGACGCACCCTTAGTTTGCTCTATAGATTAGCTTACCACAAATTCTAAACCTCGGGCGCCAAGTTTGATTACAAACCGATGGGATTGTCTGTGAGTACCTAAATCCCTAAGTGTCACAAGGTTACCTCTAATGATTTAGAGGACCCGGGTAAATACTCAGTGAAGAAAAGAGTTCAAGTGAGATCTAAGATATTAGCGATCTCTTGGTACTAGTCTGAGTAACGGTCTTTAGGCGTTCTAAAACTGTTTGAAACCTTTTAGAGTATGTTAAGTTGGTACAGACTATACTCACTCTTACTTATAGCAATATCTAATGTAAAAAAAATAAACCAAACACCAAATAAATCGTATAATGTTCAATATGATACAAGAAATTGCTATCAATTGCGTATTTCAAACAAATTATAATAATATTTCAATTAAATAAACACTACATAAAATCTATAAAATAGCAGTTAATGCGGAAGCGTTGTTAAGCAAAGCGAAAACCAAATTGAAAGCTAATGGGGATGTAATGCGAAGCGTGAGAGCAAGCAGTGAAATTAAAAAAAAATAACAAAATACTCTAACAATATATTGTACCACCCTGTATATTAGAACTACCCTAAATATTAACACAACGCCTTATTAGTACCACCCAGTATATCAGTATGTCCAATACAAATATACCACCCTGTATATGAACACAACCTAGTTCATAATTATCACTCAGTATATAATTATCACTAAAAACAGTTAAAAATCAGTCATCAGATAACACTCTGTATCTAAATACAACTCAATGTCTTAACTGTCACACCGTATATAACTAATCTCCAGTTTATATACAACCTAGTATTCAAGTATCAACTACCAATAGATACGAAGTCCCTATGCATACAAGTTTTTGATTCACAAATGAATTTTCTAGCGGATTGCCTGTAGTCCAAGCTCAACTTGATCACTTTAAAAAAAAACTATCACGGTACAACACTGCTTTCAGCCAAACAGTCCCTAATAAATTTAATTAACTAATTGAATTACAGTTACTTAAATTCAGGCCTCACAATGCGAACTTAAAATCATCAATTCAAAACAAGTAACGCCCTGTGTATTCAGGAAAAAGTTCCAAAGTACTAACTAATAATAATAAACAAGAGTAAGCGCTCTAGATCAGTTACTCCTATTTCAGGTCGAAATTCCTTGACCAAATTTACAGTATGAGCAATACACAAAACGCACCTATTTTAGCCTAAGTCCTGAAATAACTTAAATTGAATGATAACTAAAAATTACGTTAACTTCCTACCAAGCTCGCACTGTATATAATCACGACAATTATAGGAAACAGGAAAATATCTCTAAACACGAACTAGTAATTGGTGTTCTAAATCAACGTAAAATTTCTTTTTCAATCTCGTATCAAACAGAAAAGTCTAATTAATAATTGCCCAATTTATAAAATACTATATTAATTTTGATACACGACTGTATTAAAACCGTGCAAGGTCAGATACGCAAAATCGTGACGTTAATCACCCAGTATAATTCCGAAAATAAAGTTCTTTCCTCAAGCTCATGAACTAACAGGCAATCAGCCACCCCGAAACTATACTAACTCTAATTATTCAATCAGAAAATTTTCCACGTAAAAACAGCCACGTAATCCTATGCACACAAACAATTGAAAGCTTCAATTCAACTTTGAATAAACACTATCAGTAATTCAAAGAAAAACAATATATCGTGAACAGTATAGACTTCCAATAGACTATCAATAACTTGCAGTAAAATAGAATATTTTTCTCAATCTAGGCTTCTAATTAATATTTAATAGTGTTGGCGTTTACTTGATGTAAATCCATTATAATTGAATATAAACTTAAATTCAAACACGCTATGTCATGCTATGTAGTCAATAAAGTGTAAATCATAAGTTCAAGTGTTTGAATTTAAGTTTATATTCAATTCTAATTGATAACTAGTGAATTTACCAAGCAAACAACAATAAACTAATAATTTTCACAATATAAATTGAACGTGAACTATCAGTTAACTCAACGCAAAATAGAATGTCCTTCAAAATACAGACCTAAAATAAACTGTCAGTAGTTACTGTTCTGCGCAGGAAAAATAGAAAAATAGGATCCTTATTTTAAACTGTAATAAATCAGCCACCGAAAACTATGCCTGTTGTGCGTTTAATGCAGCGGTCCAGGCAAATATTTCAACTTTTGGAAAATCTCCGCTACTAATACGATCAACAAAATATAAGATGCTGTAATACTCTACTAGGAATTGACGTAAAATAGGTAACCACGAAGTATAGATATGAATGAGAAGAAGTAATGATGAATTTAGACAGATAAATGAATTGATAATAAATCATGCAGTTACTCTGTAGCAAATAAGATCTTAAATATCAAGTTTAAAATTTGATTGAAACTTTGTTTTTTATGTTTATAGATGTTCACAAATTTGTACTGCTATATTAGCATCAAATGAAAGGTATAAGAAGAAAGTACAGGACTATTATCTGCTCTTACTCACTTGCAACACCTCCAAAAGGATCTAATGTGACAGCAGGGGAATTATTAGGATCATTAATGCAGACCTGAGCATCGTTTGAAGGCAGTAATGTTAATAAGGAAAATTGGAGTAAAAAATTGGACGAAATAATTGAAAATACTTTTGATAATAATAATAATGTTGAGAATAATGTAAATTCAGATGATTTACCTTCTAATAATGATAGTAGCAACAAGGCTGATAATAATGATAGAAATAACAATATCATTACTAATAACAATGAAAGTGATTATGAGGGTGACAGTAAGAAGGGAGTGTCTAGGGGCAGCTATGTGATTTTGTATAATGCAGGATATGTAGCCTGTAATATTTTATATATATATATATATATATATATATATATATATATATATATATATATTTATTTTATATATATATTATTATGTTATGTATATTATGTTTATTATATATTATAAATTCTAAGATTTTTGCTTCACTTGACATTGTGTTTATTGGTCTAAATTCTTCAATGAACTTAGTATTGAGAATTTTTTTGATGGTACTATTGTAGTAATCTTAAGTTTACTTGGGATTACACCTCTTTTAAGTGAACAATTAATGATTATTGATCAAGGGTTATCAAACACTTTCAAAGCATTCTTTTATCATTGACATATCAGCTTCATTAGGACTACTTTTATTTGGCAACTTCATTATCATTTCTTTCAGTTTATTCTTATCCAAAAGATTGAAAGTTCTCCACTTAGTTTTAATTTGCCTTGGTTGTGCTGTTATTGTAATTGCACTTTGAGGTGTATTAATACTATTTACAAGTTGTTGAATGCTATCTATGAAAAACCATTAAATATTCCAGGAATTATCTTTGGATCAGTATAAATTTGACCGTTATATTGAATTTTCCTACATGTACTTTCATCAAAATTAGAAGCTATCAATTTTTTTAGAGTTTTCCACATTGATTTAGCATCACCTGTAACTCAGTCAATATTACTTACATAGTTTTTTTCATCTCTAATCATATTAGTAATTCTATTTCTAATTACCTTATAACTCTTTCATTCAACACTATATTTGGTATATTTAAAACGTTTGAATAAGTTATCTCATTTTTTCATCTCACTGATAATTTCATTTGTAATCCATTTTTTGTATCTAGTATTACACAGCATGGTTTGTTTTGGCGTTAGCTCATTCATCACAGACATGTAATTTTTGTAAAAAAATATATTTTGAATCAAAATCTATATTCCTGCAATAAAACCTATTATATACACTTAATAATATGTATAGTATTGATATTTATATATTACAATTGTTTGTATTTTTATATTAAACATGTTTTATTATTACTTATTCTATCAATAAATAATACGTTTAACCATAACTCATTTATTTTTAATTAATTTGTTCATCGCAATATTGAAATTAATAGGCATTTGACAATTTTTTAATCTATTTTGAGAGACAATTTTGAGTTTCTTTACTTTAAGCTTAATAATTCTGCATGTAAAGACGAAAAATAATCCATGAATTTAATTTTTGAAAACCTTTCAACATTTTATTTATTTTTTTTGATAAAATGGTGCCTGTTAATTCTTGTGGTAATTATTAATATCTGAAATTTTTTCAATTACAGAGTATCTTTTTAATACTGCTGAGTTGAAGGCGCATGAAAAATTTCTCAAAATTTCCTAAAACATTTTATTCCACGTTTTTCGAATATTTTATTCCACGTTTTTCGAATATTTTGTATCGAAGCTTGTAAGAAAACTTAAAAATATTGTGAATACAATATGAACCAAAAAAAAAAAATTTTGGTTCAAATAACAAGGTGAATAATAATAAAGATAAATAACAAGGACATACTTGACTTATTTTCGAGAAGTGGCGTTTATAAAATATTTTGCAGTGAATGTGATAGCTCTTACATAGGTCAAACTTGACGTTCTATACAAAAAAGAATCGATGAACATAAAAGATCAATAGTGTTGAATAAACCTAATACGGGTTTTTCTGAACACTGAATTAAAGATCATCATTTTTTGGATCCCAGGAAGACCGAAATAGTACACTCAGGTAGTAAGGGCAAAAGATTAGATACCCTTGAAGTCTTGAAAATTTCGATAGCGAAAAAAAAAAATTTACCTATTTGTAATGACCAGGTAGATTTTTCGGTGAAACCAGTTATAAATTCTGTGGTTTAGGACATATTAGTGAAAGTTGTACATTTTGAAATTCAGTAATATTGTATACTCTTGATAATGGGTTAACCACGCGAAACATATGTAGAATTTTTAATATATTCAGTGAAACTTAAGTCAAGTGTGTTAACACATCGAACTTGTTGGAAATACGATACAGCAATGTTTCATCTGATGTAGGAATCATCAGTAGCAGGCATTCAAACAATCAAGATCCGATGTTCTCTTCAAACGCACCAAGGCCCTAAGACTTCGAAATATGGTAAAACCCTGTAATAAATTTGAACAATAAGAAGAGAAAAACATCATTATGAATATGGTATTGAAGAAATTCATTGCAGTATATGAATGAAATTGAGATATTTATAGACTTTCTTAATTGGCTGAATTTTGGAGTCAATTTGAAATTTCGCCATTTGCACGTCCCTCAGATGAACCTAGTATTTTTATATTTCATATAACATAATATAATACACATTTGCACGTACATCAACCAAAATTGGAAGGACATAGAAAGGATTAACTTTGTCCCTGCGCAAGAATGACACGTATCCACATTTTTTATGGACGTTGATATTATTCGAATTATTTTGAAATGATAAACATTTTTTTATTCCCATTTTATATTTTTGTTTTAGCCCTCAGGACATTAATTATCAGTCTTTTCTGAGTTTAATCCGATAAATTTTACTATTTAATCTTAGTTGCTTTCAAGATTTGAAACTAAATTTATATGCAATGGAATATTTTTTTAATATGCATCTTTATATAAAAATTTAAGTTTATCTCATTTGAATAATGAAGATAAACAATCAATTTTACAGATATGTCAATATTATTCTGATATTTTTCATTTAGGAGATACATTAACTTCTACAAAAACGTTAAAACATAAAATTACCACTACAACAGAATTACCAACAAATGCAAAACAATACAGATATCCGAAAATACATGAAAAGGAGGTATATTCAGAAATAAATAAAATGCTAAACGAAAATATTATTGAAAATTCATTTTCACCGTATTACTAGTCCAGTATGGATAGTTTCCAAAAATTAGACGCGTCAGGTGAAAAAAATGAAGATTCTCCATTGATTATAAGAAACTAAATGAAATTACTTGTTAAAGGTAGTTACCCTATCCCGAATATTGATAATATTTTAAACCAACTCGGCTACTCTATATTTTTCAACCCTTGATTTACTAAAGGGATTTCATCAGATAGAAATGAATGAAAATGATTAAGAAAAAACGGCATTTAGAACTCCCCACAGGACATTATCAATTTAATCGCATGCCGTTTGGATTGAAGATTTACATAATAGAGCACAACATGTTAAATACGGAAACTATTTGTCCATACCAATAATTGGTGATTATGGAGTTTGCGACGCACCCTTAGTTTGCTCTATAGATTAGCTTACCACAAATTCTAAACCTCGGGCGCCAAGTTTGATTACAAACCGATGGGATTGTCTGTGAGTACCTAAATCCCTAAGTGTCACAAGGTTACCTCTAATGATTTAGAGGACCCGGGTAAATACTCAGTGAAGAAAAGAGTTCAAGTGAGATCTAAGATATTAGCGATCTCTTGGTACTAGTCTGAGTAACGGTCTTTAGGCGTTCTAAAACTGTTTGAAACCTTTTAGAGTATGTTAAGTTGGTACAGACTATACTCACTCTTACTTATAGCAATATCTAATGTAAAAAAAATAAACCAAACACCAAATAAATCGTATAATGTTCAATATGATACAAGAAATTGCTATCAATTGCGTATTTCAAACAAATTATAATAATATTTCAATTAAATAAACACTACATAAAATCTATAAAATAGCAGTTAATGCGGAAGCGTTGTTAAGCAAAGCGAAAACCAAATTGTAAGCTAATGGGGATGTAATGCGAAGCGTGAGAGCAAGCAGTGAAATTAAAAAAAAATAACAAAATACTCTAACAATATATTGTACCACCCTGTATATTAGAACTACCCTAAATATTAACACAACGCCTTATTAGTACCACCCAGTATATCAGTATGTCCAATACAAATATACCACCCTGTATATGAACACAACCTAGTTCATAATTATCACTCAGTATATAATTATCACTAAAAACAGTTAAAAATCAGTCATCAGATAACACTCTGTATCTAAATACAACTCAATGTCTTAACTGTCACACCGTATATAACTAATCTCCAGTTTATATACAACCTAGTATTCAAGTATCAACTACCAATAGATACGAAGTCCCTATGCATACAAGTTTTTGATTCACAAATGAATTTTCTAGCGGATTGCCTGTAGTCCAAGCTCAACTTGATCACTTTAAAAAAAAACTATCACGGTACAACACTGCTTTCAGCCAAACAGTCCCTAATAAATTTAATTAACTAATTGAATTACAGTTACTTAAATTCAGGCCTCACAATGCGAACTTAAAATCATCAATTCAAAACAAGTAACGCCCTGTGTATTCAGGAAAAAGTTCCAAAGTACTAACTAATAATAATAAACAAGAGTAAGCGCTCTAGATCAGTTACTCCTATTTCAGGTCGAAATTCCTTGACCAAATTTACAGTATGAGCAATACACAAAACGCACCTATTTTAGCCTAAGTCCTGAAATAACTTAAATTGAATGATAACTAAAAATTACGTTAACTTCCTACCAAGCTCGCACTGTATATAATCACGACAATTATAGGAAACAGGAAAATATCTCTAAACACGAACTAGTAATTGGTGTTCTAAATCAACGTAAAATTTCTTTTTCAATCTCGTATCAAACAGAAAAGTCTAATTAATAATTGCCCAATTTATAAAATACTATATTAATTTTGATACACGACTGTATTAAAACCGTGCAAGGTCAGATACGCAAAATCGTGACGTTAATCACCCAGTATAATTCCGAAAATAAAGTTCTTTCCTCAAGCTCATGAACTAACAGGCAATCAGCCACCCCGAAACTATACTAACTCTAATTATTCAATCAGAAAATTTTCCACGTAAAAACAGCCACGTAATCCTATGCACACAAACAATTGAAAGCTTCAATTCAACTTTGAATAAACACTATCAGTAATTCAAAGAAAAACAATATATCGTGAACAGTATAGACTTCCAATAGACTATCAATAACTTGCAGTAAAATAGAATATTTTTCTCAATCTAGGCTTCTAATTAATATTTAATAGTGTTGGCGTTTACTTGATGTAAATCCATTATAATTGAATATAAACTTAAATTCAAACACGCTATGTCATGCTATGTAGTCAATAAAGTGTAAATCATAAGTTCAAGTGTTTGAATTTAAGTTTATATTCAATTCTAATTGATAACTAGTGAATTTACCAAGCAAACAACAATAAACTAATAATTTTCACAATATAAATTGAACGTGAACTATCAGTTAACTCAACGCAAAATAGAATGTCCTTCAAAATACAGACCTAAAATAAACTGTCAGTAGTTACTGTTCTGCGCAGGAAAAATAGAAAAATAGGATCCTTATTTTAAACTGTAATAAATCAGCCACCGAAAACTATGCCTGTTGTGCGTTTAATGCAGCGGTCCAGGCAAATATTTCAACTTTTGGAAAATCTCCGCTACTAATACGATCAACAAAATATAAGATGCTGTAATACTCTACTAGGAATTGACGTAAAATAGGTAACCACGAAGTATAGATATGAATGAGAAGAAGTAATGATGAATTTAGACAGATAAATGAATTGATAATAAATCATGCAGTTACTCTGTAGCAAATAAGATCTTAAATATCAAGTTTAAAATTTGATTGAAACTTTGTTTTTTATGTTTATAGATGTTCACAAATTTGTACTGCTATATTAGCATCAAATGAAAGGTATAAGAAGAAAGTACAGGACTATTATCTGCTCTTACTCACTTGCAACACCTCCAAAAGGATCTAATGTGACAGCAGGGGAATTATTAGGATCATTAATGCAGACCTGAGCATCGTTTGAAGGCAGTAATGTTAATAAGGAAAATTGGAGTAAAAAATTGGACGAAATAATTGAAAATACTTTTGATAATAATAATAATGTTGAGAATAATGTAAATTCAGATGATTTACCTTCTAATAATGATAGTAGCAACAAGGCTGATAATAATGATAGAAATAACAATATCATTACTAATAACAATGAAAGTGATTATGAGGGTGACAGTAAGAAGGGAGTGTCTAGGGGCAGCTATGTGATTTTGTATAATGCAGGATATGTAGCCTGTAATATTTTATATATATATATATATATATATATATATATATATATATATATATATATATATATATATATATTTATTTTATATATATATTATTATGTTATGTATATTATGTTTATTATATATTATAAATTCTAAGATTTTTGCTTCACTTGACATTGTGTTTATTGGTCTAAATTCTTCAATGAACTTAGTATTGAGAATTTTTTTGATGGTACTATTGTAGTAATCTTAAGTTTACTTGGGATTACACCTCTTTTAAGTGAACAATTAATGATTATTGATCAAGGGTTATCAAACACTTTCAAAGCATTCTTTTATCATTGACATATCAGCTTCATTAGGACTACTTTTATTTGGCAACTTCATTATCATTTCTTTCAGTTTATTCTTATCCAAAAGATTGAAAGTTCTCCACTTAGTTTTAATTTGCCTTGGTTGTGCTGTTATTGTAATTGCACTTTGAGGTGTATTAATACTATTTACAAGTTGTTGAATGCTATCTATGAAAAACCATTAAATATTCCAGGAATTATCTTTGGATCAGTATAAATTTGACCGTTATATTGAATTTTCCTACATGTACTTTCATCAAAATTAGAAGCTATCAATTTTTTTAGAGTTTTCCACATTGATTTAGCATCACCTGTAACTCAGTCAATATTACTTACATAGTTTTTTTCATCTCTAATCATATTAGTAATTCTATTTCTAATTACCTTATAACTCTTTCATTCAACACTATATTTGGTATATTTAAAACGTTTGAATAAGTTATCTCATTTTTTCATCTCACTGATAATTTCATTTGTAATCCATTTTTTGTATCTAGTATTACACAGCATGGTTTGTTTTGGCGTTAGCTCATTCATCACAGACATGTAATTTTTGTAAAAAAATATATTTTGAATCAAAATCTATATTCCTGCAATAAAACCTATTATATACACTTAATAATATGTATAGTATTGATATTTATATATTACAATTGTTTGTATTTTTATATTAAACATGTTTTATTATTACTTATTCTATCAATAAATAATACGTTTAACCATAACTCATTTATTTTTAATTAATTTGTTCATCGCAATATTGAAATTAATAGGCATTTGACAATTTTTTAATCTATTTTGAGAGACAATTTTGAGTTTCTTTACTTTAAGCTTAATAATTCTGCATGTAAAGACGAAAAATAATCCATGAATTTAATTTTTGAAAACCTTTCAACATTTTATTTATTTTTTTTGATAAAATGGTGCCTGTTAATTCTTGTGGTAATTATTAATATCTGAAATTTTTTCAATTACAGAGTATCTTTTTAATACTGCTGAGTTGAAGGCGCATGAAAAATTTCTCAAAATTTCCTAAAACATTTTATTCCACGTTTTTCGAATATTTTATTCCACGTTTTTCGAATATTTTATTTCACAGTTGTCAATAGCAACACGACTTCCCGCGTAAAAATTTAAACAAGTACTTCCTAAACCGTGGCGCGCCCTAGCGGCAAAAGATCTGGTCCTAATACCATACTTTTAACCACAGCCTAACTCTACTTACAAGCCATGAACTAGGAAATCTGGCTACATCCAAGCAAGACCCACAAATAATGGCGTTGTAATGGTTTCTGGTCATTGCTGCTGAATAAATCGCTATTTAACGTGAGAAATAACATTCAAATCCAAAAATAAGTTGTGAAAAGTGATATTGTTTGAAGTTGTGAAGAACAAGCAAAAGAAATTTCCCGCAAATGTGTTATATAAACAGGAATATCTGTGTGTTTTAAGTTGTGATTTTTTTTGGTTATACCTGGAGAGGTGGGAATAATACCTAACTTTTACCATCTCATAATTGTGTAAAAACAAAAATCCGCGTTTAAGTTGTTGTGCTATTATGTGATGTATAGTGTGTAGAAAGTGCTACTGTGTTTTTTTCAGCAACAGACTAAGGAATACTTTTGAAATTTGTATGTAAATAGCTACCGATTACTGTTGTTTTGACTGAGTAGTTCAGACATTAACAAAAGCATTATTTGCTAGAATTGATCCTTTTTGTGATTAGCAGAGTTACTTACCTTTTGTTAGATTTAGTAGTTATTTAGAACTGATCTCTTAGAGATCTTGTTCTTGATATTAGCACAAAAATTAACATGCCAAGTCATTGCTGTGTGCCTGGATTCAAGTCGATCTACAAAACTTATCTCGAGGCCGGCGAACCACCAGTTTCTGTATTTTGTTTTCCATAGGATGGTAATCTAACGAAACAATGGCTGAAAAATATTCCTAGGGCATCATGGACCCCCACAAAATATTCTGTAGTTTGTGCCATACATTTTCCAGAGGGAGCACTTACTAGAGAAAGTATTCAACATTTGCTAGATTGATGTACAGAAGGCAAGAAGTTAAACTCAATTTAAATGCAGTGCCAAGTATTTTTCTTTATTTACCCCTACTTATCATAAACAGTCCACTCTCAAAGAGAATATCCAGCTGAAAGAACTAGCATTGAAGGAACGTTGTGAGAAATTCAATGAAGCCTTTGAAAACTCAGATTCAATTTGTAATTTTGTTGATTTAACATCCAATTATAAAAAAAGATTTTAATATGTAAATCGTGGAATATAAAAACTTTTGAAACTAACAGCATTTTGTTACCCTCTAGTTTTTCCATCCAACGTAACTGAATGTTCACAAATAAACAGTTTACAAATTATTAATCAGATTTTAGTAGATTCAGATATGCATGTAAATGTTTCTATCAATAAGAATAAACTGTCTCCTAATGATTTAAAATGGATTTTACAACTGAAATTAACTAGATAGTCCCAACTGGAAAATTTGCTTGCTCATTACAAATATGATATCAGAATCATTCTACCATCCAAATTACTGTACACATCTCAATAAAGGTTTAAAGGAATTGACGCATTAAACTTACTCTCACCTGAGAATGAAAAATAATGAAATTTATAGCATATTGTCAATTCTAATTGATAAAGTGAACTTGTTAGTGTACATACTAAAAAAACAACATTTGAATCGCTAAAACTCAGACATAGGTCTTCTTAGAAAAAAGTGTATTATTAATTTCTATAGATAATTTTATAATCTACAATTTTTGTTAAAACTATTTTTTGATACAAAGTACCGTTTCGCTGAAATTTTTCTGAAAAGGCAATTATTAACATGCAGTAGACCGATGTTCGAAGATCGATCGGTCTACCGGATTGAGCAGATGCGACGTTGCCAAGTTTATGTTCATGGCTTGTAAGTAGAGTTAGGCTGTGCCACGACCCCCTTTACTACAGGCCATGAAGAGTGTAGTCCCTCGGTGTTGCCAAATTGTGCTTAGTTGTATACTATCCTAGTCGTATGTTCCAAGCTTTCAAGCATTATCTCAACTATTTTTGTATATTGTGAACAAACAATGAATATTATTAGTATGTATAATATATAGAATATTATATTGGGTATTGTGAGCACATATTTCTGTAACAGAAAACTGTAAAACATTTATTATTGCAAGAAAACAACGATGTTTTCGATAAAGCCCCACTGCGTGAAAAATACCTCTATTAGTCAGTGGGATTTATTTACATGAAAAGTTGCCGAACCAAATTTATTAAATTATTTGAGAGAATAGGAACCTTGAAAGAAACGCTGTAGGAATTACTCAAATTGAATTATTTACCTTAGTAAAAATAAATATTATATTTCTGATTAGAGCAACCAACAAACTACTTTATGAAAGTATTGAGCTTTCTTCGTTTATTTTTTGATTCAGGTTTCTCGTGTCCGGCTTCATTATTTTTTTTGTCTAATCATTCAATAAGATATTCGAAAAAATGGAACACAGCATGTTCAGAATATTTTTATTGTCTTCATCACATAAACAGCAACAACAAAAATCTTTAAGGACTCATCCAATGACACTCTTAAAATAGTGAGATTACACAAAATTGCTTTCTGGTGTATATTATACAAAAAGGCACGTTCAAGAGAAATACCTTTAATAATTTTTTCAAATATGAAACACATGTGAAATAAGACATTTTCTGTAAGTATATTCAGTCCTCCCCGTTGCAAATAATTAAAATATTATCAATAATAAATAAAATCATAGCTTCCAAAAATTCTGTTTTGAGGAAAGTTTGGATTTTGAAAGAATATGTTATTGTTAGTTAGATTTGTGAAGAGCGATCTGTTTATTCGATGGTTATCGGTAATAAATAGGTTAGAAAATATACTTATTACTATAAATAAACTCACCTATCCCAAGCTTGAAACTTACTGAATCATCTACGGAATACCTATCCTCTACATTACATTTCACAAACAAATTATTTGTAAGTAATCCGTACTCAAAACACAACACAAATTCGATTCGATTAAACCGGTACACAAAACACTTCGTTTTTATAATTTAATGTTATGTTATCCACAAAATATCAACACTAGCACGTAAATAACACTATATAGAATTGATGAATAGAGAATTAGAACTGAAATCGTAAAATATTCTACTTAAAACTACGAAAGTCTTGAACAACACGAAATTGATTTCGTTTCACTGAAATTTGTAAACAAACTAAACACTTCGTTTTTTAGTGTTTGATGTTGAGATTTCAACAAATTATCAACATCACCACTTGTAATACACTGTAGGGGGAGTCCGGGAGAGTTTAGCAGGGGGGAGACATTAGCCACTGATCATAGAATCTTTGTATAACTAGATATTGTGACGTTGTCATACTTCTTACAACTCACAGGCGCCTCCCACTTTGCTCACGCTCCGATGTTGCTATCGGAAAATTCGTTTTGGAGTTACAAGTGAAAACACGTTTATGTGCCCGGTAAGTGATTTTTTTCAATTTTCGATATTTGATTGATGTTGTTTACTGTTTATAGATTCCAGCATGTCATGAATACATATCATTAGTGTAATTATCCTTATAACCTTTAGGACAGACAGTTTTTACTTAAAGATTATAGTTTTTTCAGTAAATTGAATAACGGACAGCTTGGCGTGGGGTGGGAGACATAACCATGGCGACGGGAGGAGACTTTACCCAGGGTAATCTCTCCCTCTGTTTCTCTTCCAATGATATTTTTTGTTTTATTTCAGATACACACAATGCCCTTCAAATATTAAAAAATAAACGACAAGAAACAGAAGCAATTTAGATCTGTCAGTAATAAGAAATGCTGTAAATGTCATTGATAACGGCAAGTCTATTGGAGCTACTGTTTTGCAGTATGGAATAGATCGAAACACTTTACGAAATTATTTATGAAACAAGACTAAATTGTCAACAGTAAGTGAACAGCGAAGTCAGTTAAAGACAGCTTTGTTATTTATGATCAAAGAAAATTTATGATGAGAAGAAAGCACTTGTTGAATATGTTCTAACTTGCAGCAAAATGAATTAGAGCCTAACCAGACAGGCAGCTATGAATCAGGCGTTAGAATATGCAACTATTAATTCCAAAAAGGTTCCAGATTCATGGACTTCTAACAACTGCACATGCAAAAATTTCAGAGGAATTTAGTTTAGAGGATTTATGAAAAGAAACCCTGAATGAGTTTGAGAACTCCAAAAACAACCACTTTATACAGATCAAGCAGCTTCAACAGAAAAAATGTTACCTACTGATTTCTTCGAAAACCTCTAGGTAGTTAGAGAAGATATCAATTTGAAGCTCATAATATCTACAATTGTGATGAAACAGGGTGTACGACGGTCCAAGAGTGTCCTGAAGTTTTAGCGAGCAAGCATGTGCGTCAAGTAGGTCAAGTTACTTCACATGAACGTGGCAGTCTTGTGACCGGCTGTTGTGCAAGCAAAGAAAAAGACAAGTTTTACAGTCAAGTGACAGTGAGACAGACCCTGAAGACAAACCCAAGTATGATGATAGTCCATGGAATGAAGAACCAGATGTTATTGATAATTGGTAGTGTTTCATCTGTGGAAATATCAAAGTTATGGAAGTTATCTCATTTACTACTTATTATTATGTGCCATGTTTTTTCGATTAAATTTCTTCATTTAATTATAATTTGTTATTTTTTTGCCTAGTTTCAAACTCGGGTAAAGTCTCCCTTCTTGGGGGGTCAACTCTCCCACCCAGGCGGGAGATATTAGCCAAATCTCACTTCGGCAGAAATCGTCAATTACTCATAATTAATTGATGATTTATAAAACTTTATAAGAAAAAATGAAGCTTAATAATGCAGCTTAGGGTTCATATTGTAGAAAATAGTTTTTTGTGAATATAAAGTGATTTATGATCATTTTAGTCGAAGGCGGGTAAACTCTCCCGGACTCCCCCTACACTATTGAAAAATATAGTATTTATACCGAAAGCTCAAATTATTTTACTTCAAATTGCGAAAGTTTTGGGAAGCGTCCTGTTTGCTCTACAAGAAATTGCGGGAATATATGCCCACGCTATGACATATGTCAAATACTCATTTCATGGCCTGTAGTAAAGGGGGTCGTGGCTGTGCTTTTAACATTACGTTCGGACTCCTTATATCTATACTTCGTGTAGGTAACGAACAAAATAACTACTATCTGACAGCTATTGCACTCTATGCTTCCGAATTGTCAATCCGCTTGACTTATAACGGTCAGGTTAGAGTATGAAAATATAAAAATTATCAAACGATCCTATTCAGAACCTGATAAAATATTACAGTAATTAATTAAATCATTCAAGAATTGTACGTCTGAATTGAAAATAAATGTGCGAATTAATTGAGTGGAATCTTTATGAATATTATTTACTGGAGATGTGCACCAGATGTAGTTTCCCACACAAAAAATATACGATAACGACATTGAATAATTTACGTTCTGAAAATCGTATTATTGGAATATTACTCTACCCTGAAATAACTTTTGATACAATTAATCGAAATTAATAAAGTTCCTGAAAACGAAGAAATAAATCCGACAAAATAATACCTATAAGGATCAATATATAATCGTTCAATAATTAGCCCTGGAAATACCTTCAAATATATTCCAAATTAAAATATCCAAAAGAAGCAGTAACTAATTAAAAATGATATCAAAATTTACTTTCTTTCCACTGAATCAATTCTACACGTTAAATCGTTCAAGATATAGAAATAAATGCAGAAAATATGAATGGTAACAGCAAGAGAATTACAAAGGTAATTGACTTACCAATATTTCACTAAACTTCACTAAATCAAAAGAGGCACTAGCTATAGTCTATATATTAATAAAAAACAATATGAGAATGAAAAGAAACTTTAAAAAAAATTAATGAACACTAAAAATCAATTGAGAATGTTAAGAACACTGGAGCTTCAAGAAAAAATTAGAGAATTTAATTTGACACACTGGAGCATTAAGAGAGAATTTAAGAAGTATCTAATTTGAAGGTGCAGGCCTATTTATAACCTCTGTGACCCTACTCTCAAATTTTCCACAACTTCTCTGGAATGCGGCTAAGAGATAAGATAACGAACTCCAACTTTGTTTTTTCTAGCAAAAAAAATTTATGAAAAACCTCAAGTCGCACGAATTTCTATGAAATAAGTGAGTATTGGAAACATTGACTGTTAACCAAAATATGAACTATCTTGAAGACATTGGGTTAACCGAGACTGAATTTTCCAATTCCTATGAATGTTAAGAGCCCCCTATGACTAGTCCTATCCCTAGTACATCCTATTTGTGTTTTCAACTGTCAGGCTGTAAATAGTAACCTATATACTCTAAAATAACACTGTTTTCTACCAGTAATTACTTCTAAATAGCCCCTAGGAAATTATTGTGTTTCTTACTACAATTTCACTGTCATTCTATACTAAATAATGGGTATTATTTTACAATATACTTCCTTTAACATTATTTTCATTTCAAAAGCTATTTTTGAATGATATAAGTTTTCAGATTTCCATGTTTCCTAATTATCAACTATTTCCTAATAAATATTTTCCTATTCAAGGCCCCAATTATACTTAACAACTTGTGAAATATATTGTCTAGTTTTATCCTCATTTTACATAGACTCAATTATTTACATATTCCTTGCCTTAAGCATTATTCCTTAGTGAAATATCAATTTTCAAATCAAATAAAATTACACCAAAAATTTATATTTCCCTAATCCAATGAGTGAATTTCCACTCGATCAAAATACCCATTAACTGTTCTGCATAAATGCCTTACTTATAAAAGTCCCAGTTATACTTTATCGCTTATATGGCGTATTAACCTATAAATAATATTTAACGTAAAATGATTATATGTAACTGAATTCTACATTTTCAATTGCATTTATCCACAATTATCTAATTATGAACTATTATTTCTAGTCTCATAACAAGCATTTTTGATGAGTGAATTTTCACTTCATCACAAGTTCCATAAGGAACAATTTTAGGGCCGTTAATGTTTAATTTATATATAAACGATATAATTAAGTATGTAAAAAATTGTGAAATTTCTTTATTTGCTGACGACATGATGTTGTATACTGCGGGCAACAATTCACAAGAATTAGCTAATAAAATTAATAGTGGCCTTTTTAGTTTGCATGCATGGCTGTGTGATAACAATCTTTCATTGGATACTGATAAAACTAAATTTATTATTGTCGGAAACAAAGCAAAATTATCTAGATTAGAGTATGATATACAAATCAAAGTTATGTGTGAAAAAACTGGCCACCGGTTTTCCAGCGACCGTTTTGATTAAAGTGCGCACACACGCTACGATCGGCGGGATCTACTACAATATGATATTGCGAATAAATCACTATAAGCCAATATTTTGAAGAATTTTTGATGTGATTAGATGGGAATGAGTAATATTATTACGAAATAATCATTTTCAGAATTTGTTCAATCCATTTACGAAAAATATCATCACTTTTATATATAGGACAAGTGTTTTTTTGTTATACCTTATATTTTTGGAAAAATTCATTTATTTTGAAAAATTTCGAATGAAATACACCGAAATAAACATTCCTAATGACATTTTTTCGTTTTCAGAATTTGTTCAATCAATCCATTTACTACTCGTTTCGCCCCTTTCAAATAATTCAATCCCCCTTCATTCTCTACACTACTAATTTCTCACCAAGCCATCTTTTCGATGAATTTTTGATGCAAATAAATGTAAATAAATAATATTATCGCGAAATAATCATTTTCAGAATTTGTTCAATCCATTTACGAAACATATCATCCCCTTCATGAATATGACAAATGTTTTGTGTTACAACAAATATTCATTTGTTTTTTGAATGGAATATTCGAAAATATATATATAATATATATATATATATATATATATATATATATATATATATATATATATATATATATATATATATATATATATATATATATATATATATATATATATATATATATATATATATATATATATATATATATATATATAATAAACATTCTCAATGAGATTTATTCGTTTTCAGAATTTGTTCAATCCATTTAGTACTAGTTTCACCCCTTTCAAATAATTTTATCTTCCTTCCTTCTCTACGCTACTGATTTCGAAGCAAGCCAACATTTTTATGAATTTTTGATGTAATTAGATGTGAATGAATAATATTGTTAAAAAGTTATCATTTTCAGAGTTTGTTCAATTCATTTACTACTACTTTCACCCCTTTCAAATAATTCAATCTTCCTTCCTTCTCTACGCTGCTGGTTTCGAACCAAGCCAACTTTTTATGAATTTTTGATGTAAATAGATGTAAATGAATAATATCATTGAGAAATAATAATTTCCAGAATTTGTTCAATCCATTTACGAAAAATATCATCCCCGTTATAAATATGACAAGTGTTTTTTGTTATACCTAATGTTTTTGAAAATATTCAATTATTTTGAAAAACTTTTGAAAGAAATACATCGAAATAAACATTCTCAATGAAATGTATTCATTTTCAGAATTTGTTCAATCCGTTAACAACCAGTTTCACGCCTTTCAAATAATTCGATATTGATTCCTTCTCTACGCTACTGATTTCTAACCAAGCAATCATTTTGATGAATTTTCGATGTGATTAGAAGTATTTGAGTACTATTGTCACGAAATAATCCTTTCTAGAATTTGTTCAATCCATTTACGAAAAATATCATCTCCTTTATATAATTGTCAAGTAATATTTGTTATACCTTATATTTTTGAAAATATTTATTTATTTTAAATAATTTTGAATAGAATACATCGAAAGAGACCGTCTTAATGAGATTTATATGTTTTCAGAATTTGTCCAATCCTTTACGAAAAATTTCGTCCCCTCAATATATATATGACAAGTGTGATTTGTTATACCTTATAATTTTTGACATATTCTCTCATTTTGAAAACTTTCAATTCGATATATTCCATTCAAAATTATTTGAAATGAATGAATATTTTCAAAAATAAGGTATAACAAATGTCACTTGTCAATTATATAAAGGGATGATATTTTTCGTAAATGGATTGAACAAATTCTGAAAATGAATACATATCATTAAGAATCTTTATTTCGATGTATTCCTTTCAAAGGTTTTCAAAATAATTGAATATTTTCAAAAATATTAGGTATAACAAAAAACACTTGTCATATTTATAAAGGGGATGATATTTCTCGTAAATGGATTGAACAAATTCTGGAAATGATTATTTCCCAATAATATTATTAATTTACATCTATTTACATCAAAAATTCATAAAAAGTTGGCTCGGTTCGAAATCAGTAGCGTAGAGAAGGATGGAAGATTGAATTATTTTAAAGGGGTGAAACTAGTAGTAAATGGATTGAACAAACTCTGAAAACAAATAAATCACATTGAGAATGTTAATGTCGATATATTTCATTCGAAATTTCTCAAAATAAATGAATATTCGAAAAAAAAAGGTATAACAAGAAACACTTGTCATATTTATAAAGGGTATGATATGTTTCGTAAATAGATTGAACAAATTCTGAAAATGATTATTTCGTGATGATATTATTCATTTACATTTACTTACATCAAAAATTCATCAAAATATTGGCTTGGTTCGAAGTCAGTAGCGTAGAGAAGGAAGGAAGATTGAATCATTTGAAAGGGGTGAAACAAGTAAATGGATTGAACAAATTCTGAAAACGAATTGATCCCATTGAGAATGTTTATATCGATGAACTCCATTCGAAATTTCCCAAGATAAATGAATATTTTCGAAAATATAAGGTATTAACAAAAAACACTTGTCATTTTTATAAAAAGGATGATATTTTTCGGGAATGGATTGAACAAATTCTGAAAATGATTATTTCGTGATGATATTTTTCCTTTACATCAATTTACATCAAAAATTCATCAAAAAGTTGGCTTGGTGAGAAATCAGAGGCGTATAGAAGGAAGGGAGATTGAATTATTTGAAAGGGGTGAAACTTGTAGTAAATGGATTGAACAAATTCTGAAAACAAATAAATCTCATTGAGAATGTTTATTTTAATGTATTCCATTCGAAATTTTTCAAAATAAATCAATACTTTCAAAAATATACGGTATAACACAAAACACTTGTCATATTTATAAAGGGGATGATGTGTTTCGTAAATGGATCGAACAAATTCTGTAAATGATTATTTCGTATCAATATGGCTCAAATACTTCTGATCACATCAAAAAT
This sequence comes from Henosepilachna vigintioctopunctata, assembly GCA_030704895.1. Classification (NCBI taxonomy): domain Eukaryota; kingdom Metazoa; phylum Arthropoda; class Insecta; order Coleoptera; family Coccinellidae; genus Henosepilachna; species Henosepilachna vigintioctopunctata. The sequence continues at coordinate 887,682 of JARQZJ010000013.1, forward strand.
TCATCAAAATGTTGGCTTGGTTCGAAATCAGCAGCGTAGAGAAGGAAGGGAGAATGAAATATTTGAAAAGGGTGAAACTAGTAGTAAATGGATTGAACAAATTCTGAAAACGGATAAATCTTATTAAGAATGAATTTCGATGTACTCCATTCGAAATTTCTCAAAATAAATAAATATTTTCAAAAAAATAAGGTATAACAAAAAACACTTGTCCTATATATAAAAGTGATGATATTTTTCGTAAATGGATTGAACAAATTCTGAAAATGATTATTTCGTAATGATATTACTTATTCGCATCTAATAACATCAAAAATTCCATCAAAATGTTGGCTTATTGTGATTTATTCGCAATACCACCATATTAAAACCACCAAGTAAAATCATGGCGTGCGTATCAGACGTGACAAAGTACAAGTGCGAATTAAATAAACTTAATAAAGACACTCTTGTAGAAATATTGTTGAAATGGTTGTGTGCCTGATAGAATAAGTGTCAGTGAATCATTGAGGGGCTTTATAGAAATGCAATTTGACACTGGGAATGAAATTTCCCTTGATAAATACGATGTTAACCTCAAAAAAGTGGTAGAAACCGAACAATTGAAATCCGACCTCAGGGTTGCCAATGTAGAGAATAAGGCCTTGCTGAGGCTAGTCACCGAGCTGGAAACCAATATTAATCAAAAATCCACTATTATACATCTTTTGTCCCAGAGTAAGAAGTTCACTGATAATATTCCAATTGAGGGCAATGTTGCCGATGCAGCTCAAAAGTATGACCAAATGAGAGAGTCAAAAACGAGACAATCTAAGTCTCTTCTGGATGTGATCTCGGGATTACATGATGTTGATCAAACAGATGACCCTAAATTGGGAGGTACGCTGTCTGCATGTGATGTGGCTCCTGTACCGACGACGGGCGCAATCTGCGTACGCAGGGGGGACGCCGAGGAAGCAGTCCACGTAGTGCCCTTGTTGTGGGCAGTTCTGACAGGGCTGGAGGTGAGGATGGTTCTTTCGCTGGTGTTTCTCGGAGGGCCTGGCTACATGTGGGTATGTGGGTAGGGTGCAGCTTGGGACAAAACCCTTTGTAATTGAAGACTACTTGAGGGCAGAGTTTCCAGGATACGCATTCTCAGTAGAAGCACTTCCTAAACGGGATGACGCTCAAAGCTTATCATTCAAGGTCAGTACTGACTTTGATGTCTTGGATGAAGTCAAAAACCCAGAAGTTTGGCCTAGGGGTGTTACTGTCAGACGGTACTCATTTTTTCGTGGATCAGGGATCTCCAAAGCCAATGCCTAGGTCGCTTAGTATTATCAACTTGAACATTAGAAGTGCCAGAAATAAAATCTCCCAGCTGGAGGTATTGGTCCATTCAGTGGGTTATCCTGACGTCGTCTGCCTGACGGAGACATGGCTCTCGGGGGAGGAAGCTGAATGTTTTCATGTGTGCGGTTACGTCTTGGCTAATTACTCTTCCAGAGTTGGGAGAGTCGGTGGTGGTGTGGCTATTTTAGTGCGAAGCGACATTGTGTTCGATAAACTACATTTGGGTATGGGTGACTCTTTGGAGGTTACATCTGTCAGAGTGTTTAATCGCGATGAGTTCGTCAACTTGGTGTGCATCTATCGTGCTCCAAGCTCAAACTGTGAATTGTTTTTTGTCTCTTTGGATTATTTGCTGGGTAAGGTTGGTGACAGGTCCTTATTCGCGGGTGATTTCAATTTGAATATGAAGCCTATGTTAAGCAGAGGAAGGGATCTCCTGGATAGTTTTGAAGCATTCGGTTATCGAATGTGTTTCAGTGAATACTCTAGGGTTCATGCAGGGTCAAGCTCTTTGATAGATAATATTTTCCTAAATTTCGACGTTTTGTTTGATGGAACCACTGTTGACACTTTTTTGTCTGATCATAGAGTTCAATCTTTAAGGATAACCGAGTGTTTTAGTCGAGTCGATTTTTTTGGCGACCAAGCCACTTATCATAAGCGCTCCATGTGGCAACATTGACTATTTCAGGCATCTCCTTTCAAACGAAAGTTGGGCTAGTTTGTACAACGAAGTGAATGTTGAACGTAAGTTCACGGTATTTTTTGAAGCATTCAAAAGTTATTTCGAAATGGCCTTTCCTCTGAAATCGTTCAAACGTCTGAATAGGAGAATTAAAAATCCCTGGTTAACCAAGGAAATTATGGATGACGCATATTTTCTGCGTGAACTGCACATATTATGTAAATCTAACAACAATGTGAAGCAGATGTATAATGTTATTAAGAAACGCCATCAATTAAATGTGATAACGGCAAAGAAACGTTATCATTTTAATGTGATTTCGAATGCGGATAACAAATCAAAGGCGGTTTGGAATATCATTAAATCAAAATGTGGCACCGGAACAAGAAAGAAAATACCAGATGTTTTAACAGACGATGATGATAACAAATTCCAAAATATGTTTGATAAGGCAAATGCCTTCAATAATTATTTCATTGATTCAATTAAAAATCTCACTGAAAAATGTGAAAAGATAAATCCAACCATATTACATGTTAGGGATTATCACTCAATGTATCTCTTCGAGGTTGATCATGAAGAGGTGAATAGGATTTTGTTATCTATTTCTAATAAAAAGTCGGCAGGTGCAGACGAGATTCCGTGCACCTTGATTAAAGAGATATATGTGTTTATAGTGGCTTCCCTTACCTATCTGATAAATCTTTCTTTTGTTCATGGCTACTTTCCATCTGAATTGAAGTTAGGTCTCGTTACACCAATCTTTAAGAGGGGAAGTAAACATAAGCTCTCAAATTATCGTCCGGTCACAGTTCTGTCGGTGTTCTCTAAAGTTTTTGAAAAAGCGTTTCTTTCACGTCTTTTATCTTTTCTGGATGTCTCTGGTATGTTATCGGAGAGACAATATGGTTTCCGCAGGAGTAGGAGTACACAGGATGCAATTCTTTCCTTTTGCAACAGCGTTGTTGACTCATTTTAGAGAAGAGATAAGTGTATGGCAATTTTTTTCGACTTAAGTCGTGCATTTGACATAGTTAATTATGATGCTCTATTTTATAAGTTGGATAATTATGGAGTTCGGGAGAACCCCCTGAACTGGATTAAATCCTACCTTGCTGGCAGATCACAGAGAGTTTGTCTTTGTTCAAATGGAGAAAAAATAATATCCGATTCCAGAAATGTAACATTTGGTGTTCCACAGGGCAGTACCTTGGGACCGGTGCTATTTTTAATATTCATTAACGACTTGGTGAACTACGTTGAACAACCGGGTCGGAGTGTCACGCTTTTTGCGGATGACTGTTCGGTTCGGGTTTCGGCAGACACTGTGTGTGAGCTAGCGCGGAATGGAACCGCTACTTTCGAAAGAATGTTGTTTTGGTCGAGAGCGAATGGACTGGTCCTCAACGATGCTAAGACAGAAATGATTCAATTTACTCCAAAGAGAGTAGTTTCGAACTCTTGTCCACTAATTCGTGGACAATCTGGTTTTATACGGACGTCACCTGCAGCCAAATTTCTGGGTGTCATTGTGGATGCTAATTTGTCTTGGGAGCATCATATTCATTCTTTGTGCTCCTCCCTTGCCTCCATATGCTATGCCATTAGATGTCTTGCGGATCGTGTGGATTGCGGTGCGTTGAGACTTTATTACAGCGGATACGTTCAGTCGGCATTATACTACGGTGTTTTATGTTGGGGTAACAGTACAAATAGCATCAGAGTATTCAGAATGCAGAAAAGGATCATTCGATCCCTGTTTGATATTCCTGGTAGAGAATCTTGCAAACCTTATTTCAAGAATAGCTTTCTGACCCTTCCATCTATATTTATACTCCAGAATTTATTGTTTGTTAAGAGACACATCTTTCGATTACCCGAACGTGGTCAAATGTCTTCCAATACTACTCGTTTTTCCCGTAGGCTACACGTTCCGTTTTTCAGGCTGAGCCAGTCTCAGGGAACTCCGCGTTTTCTCGCCTTGAGGCTTTACAATTGTCTATCTGCAGATGTGCGTGACATTTCCAATGTTCATATTTTCAGGGATAAAATTTATGATTTACTGTTGCAGGGAGCGTTTTATTCGATGGATGAATACCTTACGTGAAGTGGTCTTGGACATACTGTCATTTTTTGATTGTTTTATTTTTTGAATCTTGATGTCTCGATATTAATTTGAAATTTATGTTTATGACAATATACTATACTTTTGTTTGAGTCTGAAGGAAAAAAAAATTATTATTATTATTATTGTAGTAGATCCCGCCGATCGTGTCGTCTGTGCGCACTTTAGTCAAGACGGTGACTGGAAAACCGGCTTATTCTAATTAGGCTTTAAGGATTCACTACAAAGTCGCATTGTTTTAACAGTATCATTTGCATAATTTTTTGATCACGGAAATTGCAGTTGACTGGTATGGCTAGACGTGTGTTTCGAATTCAAGTTTTCGAACCATACCCATTGTAGAAATGTGCATGATAAGATAAAATATCGCAATGACATTCCTACTATAACAAACTATTTTGAGCGATAATGGTTTAATTGAAGATGCTGGTAAAAGCAAAAAATATCTGCTTTCACATAAAGATTTACCTAAACTTGTAGTGCATAGTTGTCACAGCAACCAGGTTCAGAGCCTTTTAGTCAAACACAAAAACCATAACCAATAAATTCATCTTAAGTCTATAAAATTTGTAGTCATAATTCAATCAAAGCCTCAGGCTTTTATATGGTGCATTCCTGGCATCCCGTTTTCGACGAATTGGTCCTGCAGTCCGATGTTTATCAATTTTGGGCAACCACTTAGGTACCTCCGTCACAAAATTCCTCGCAACTGAAACCTTTTTCAGATGTTTGTTATTCCGTTGAAACATCGTCGTCGGCTCCACTCGTTCCACCACAACTCCAGCACTTGCATCTAATAAAACCCTCCTCTTCTGCTCGCGGATCTGAAGTATTCGCTGTCTAATCCTCATTCTCAAAACTGGATCTCCACGGCAAATTTCAGTCCATCTTGTGCAAGTTTGGAAGGCGTTGATTAGGGAATCCGGATCTAAGCATCTGAAAAAAACAATTTTCTGTTAAAATTGAGAAACTACAAATGGAAATAATAAAAACAAATATACAAATAAATAATGAACACATACCTGAATATCGTAGAGATAACCTCTGGGGGCAGAAGCCTGAAGGACACTTGACCCACACTGGTGAACGGAAACACTTGATAATTCATCTTGAAGAACTAAACACAAACCGTAACTGATTATAGAGCGATATGCAAGGGGTTCTTATACCCCCAGTCAATGCTATCAAGGCGTACGGTGGATGCCCATTGGCCAGCGTCATACGACGTAACGACCAATCAGAACACACATTCTCAATAGAGTGCATATTCCGAATCAGTCGAATATGTGATTTGGTGTCCAAACAAATATGTTACTGCTACAATTTCTAATCAGTGAAAGCATAAAAAATATCTTTGAAAAATGTATGTTTGATAATTGCAGTACTCGTAGGTTGGTCGAAAACCACTATGAAATGAATTTCCAAATCAATGGATTACTTACTCAAGATAACATCTTACTACATGTTGCTATAGTTTCTATCGTACATCCAGATGTACTACAACAACAAGCTGAAAAAGACAAGGGCAAAAACTCTGCCGCTTGACAATGACATATTAACGTAGAGTATATCAAACACATGTAGCGATAACCTTTTCGCCCATTGTAACCCTCATTTTCATATATTTTATGTTCTTTAAATTCTTGGATTTTTAGGCATTTTGTGTCTACATCTGTCAACTGTCGCATTTCAAGGAATCGGCGAATCGTCGCAGCATTAATGCTTCAAAGTGACATTCTTTCATTATCTCATTGAGAAATGGAAATAAACCATATGAAAAAGAGAATACTGTTACTGCTTTTTGGTGGATTTCAATACATTGCAAAATTGCTTAAGGTATTCTCGGTTTGATTAGGCTTATTCTAATAAGGCTTTAAGGATTAATTCACTACAAATTCACATTGCTTTGACAATATCATTTGCATAATGTTTTGATCACGAAAATCGCAATTGAGTGGTATGGCTAGACGTGTGTTTCAAATTCAAGTTTTCAAACCATACCCATTGTAGAAATTTGCATGATAAGATAAAATATCGCAATGAAATTCGTATTATAACAAACTATTTTGAGCGATAATGGTTTAATTGAAAATGCTGGTAAAAGCAAAAAATATCTGCTTTCACATAAAGATTTCAGTCCAAATGGTTTTCAAACCATATGAAAAAGCGAATACTGTTACTGCTCTTTGGTGGATTTCAATACATTGCAAAATTGTTTAAGGTATTCTCGGCTTGATTAGGCTCATTCTAATATTGAAATGCGACATCTGTCAGCTGTCGCATTTCAAAGAATCGGCGAATCGTCGCAGCATTAATGCTTTTATGTGATATTCTTTCATTATCTCATTGAGTAATGGAAATAAACCATAATAAAAGAGAATACTGTTACTAGTTTTTGGTGGATTTCCTTACATTGCAAAATTGCTTAAGGTATTCTCGGTTTGATTAGGCTTATTCTAATTAGACTTTAAAGATTTTTTCACCACAAATTCACATTGTTTCGACAATATCATTTGTAAATTTTTTGGTCACGGAAATTGCAATTGAGTGGTATGGCTAGACGTGTGTTTCGAATTCAAGTTTTCGAACCATACCCATTGTAGAAATTTGCATGATAAGATAAAATATCGCAATGAAATTCGTACTATAACAAACTATTTTGAGCGATAATGGTTTAATTGAAGATGCTGGTAAAAGCAAAAAATATCTGCTTTCACATAAAGATTTCAGTCCAAATGGTTTTCAAACCATATGGAAAAGCGAATACTGTTACTGCTCTTTGGTGGATTTCAATACATTGCAAAATTGCTTAAGGTATTCTCGGCTTGATTAGGTTTATTCTAATATTGAAATGCGACATCTGTCAGCTGTCGCATTTCAAAGAATCGGCGAATCGTCGCAGCATTAATGCTTTTATGTGATATTCTTTCATTATCTCATTGAGTAATGGAAATGAACCATAATAAAAGAGAATACTTTTACTAGTTTTTGGTGGATTTCCATACATTGCAAAATTGCTTAAGGTATTCTCGGTTTGATAAGGCTTATTCTAATTAGGCTTTAAAGATTTATTCACCACAAATTCACATTGTTTCGACAATATCATTTGTAAATTTTTTGGTCACGGAAATTACAATTGAGTGGTATGGCTAGACGTGTGTTTCGAATTCAAGTTTTCGAACCATACCCATCGTAGACATTTAATAATAATAATAATAATAATAGCATTTATTGCATAATCTTCATTATACAAATGGTAAGAGTTTGGCATGCCAATCTTCCACTCCACCAAATAGTCATTGGCAACATAGTATACTATACATATAAAATTTCTGATACAATACAAATTAATTAAACTCAAAATATGGATAGATGATGAATAAAAAAAGAAAACATAAAAATTTTCAAAAGAAGAAAAGAAAATGTTATACATATTGTTTCATCAAAATGGATCTGAACATCCAAAAATTAAACCTTTTAGTTTCGTTTTAAATGAACCAACAGAACTGTTATCCTCTACTAAATAAATGTATTTGTTCAGTAACTTCTGCGACACATAATCAAAACAACCCTCGTATCTCACAGTCCTATGCTTCGGAATACTGTACTGATTCTTAGATCTGATGTTGACACTATGTGCTTCACTTCGTGATTCCAGTCTACCGTAGAGATAAAATGGAGATTTCCTTCGCAAAAGTTTATACAAAAAAACAACATATAGATATTCCACTCTTTCTCCAAAACTGAGCTCATTAAGTTTTCTCCTGAAGGGCGTGATAGAATTCCCATACTGGCAACAACAAACAAATCTGAGGCAAGAGTTTTAAATTTTATGTAACCTCTCCTTATCCATTTTAGTTAAAAAGTTGTAGTATACTGCACTACAGTAGTCGAAAATTGGATAAATAAGAGATTTGGTTAGCTGTAGCTTAATTGATTCATCCAGCTCATACTTGTACTTTTGCAAACCTCTCAACCTCACAAAGCACCCACGTCTCACTTCTGAAGTATGTCTCCTGAAGCTAAGCTCATTATCGAACCATACACCGAGATTCTTAGCTTCGGTAACCCACGGTATCTGTTCACCCCCAACTGATAACCGCAAGTTTTCTATGTCAACAGTGCGAGTATGTGCTCCACCACGAATAAGTGGTTTAACGAGCCTTTGATTTGCCTGGATTTAGTTTTAAAGCATTTTTAGCACACCAAAAAGTTAGATTTTCCAACTCACTATTGATTACCTTAACAGTTTGCTGAAGCTCAGAGGGTTGGCAAGACATATAGATTTGCAGGTCATCAGCATAAAGATGATTGGAGCAACTCCTGAAAATACCAGGAAGATCAAAAGTGTAAATTGCAAAAAGCAGTGGCCCCAGATTACTTCCCTGGGGAACACCATACTCAACATGACTCAATTCAGATACACTTTCATCTACTTTAACCATCTGCTTTCTATTACTCAAGTAACTATTAAACCACTTCAGAGCCGTAAAATCAAACCCTAAATATTTCATCTTAGCTTGAAGTAATAAGTGTTCCACCAGATCAAATGCCTGGCTCTGATCCAAAAGTATCAAAAAAACCAATAATCCATTGTCTAAGGCATATGCTATATCATTGGCAACACACAAGAGTGCTGTACTTGTAGAATGGTTTGGTCTGAATCCCGACTGTACCTGTGGAAGTATGTTATAAAAGTCTAAATATTCTCTGAGCTGAGCGACTATAATTTTTTCAAAAATCTTAGAAAATATGGGTAGAAGACTTATTGGTCTTAAGTCAGAATAAAATTCTGGAACAGTTTTTTTAGGTAGCGGCAAAACCATGGCCGACTTCCAGATGTCGGGGTAAGTACCGGTAGAAAGCGAATAATTGAATATGTGACACAGAATATCACAACAATAAGGCAGTACCATCTTAATCATTTTCAGACTTATCCCGTCCACGCCAGGTGACCCAGATTTGATCATATTAGCCTTCTTCATGACATCAATTTCAGTAATATTCCCGAACGAAAACGAATTGTCGTGCAGCTTATTTGAATAATAATAATTCGTAATTTCATGGTCAGATCTTGGATTTCCCACTTTTTCGATAAAATATCTATTGATTTCATCTACATTTTTCAAGGCCTCTGGCACTTCAATAATTTTTTTCGTCCTGCAAACTCCAAGTTTTTCCAACTTATTCCAAACTTTTTTCGAGGAATTGGTTTTTTTATTCAGCTCGTAGCTCAGATAAGCCCTTTTTTCTGCCGTAATAGCCCTTCCTACTTCATTTCGCAATTGCACAAAATACAGCCTATCAGTTTCACTTTTAGTTCTAATATATTTTCTATGAGCTCTACTTTTCATTTTTATCATATGCTTAATCGTATCTGTTATATATGGTTTAAATTTATGAGGTTTACTATGAGTTTTTTTTACTTGTACAATAGGAGCATATACATCAAAGAATTTTGTTATACAATCATTAATTATATCTACCTTTTTATGAATATCATCAGCATCGTAGACAGACCTCCATGGAATTCTAGAAGCACTGTAATTGAAATCCTCAACCGAAATCGAATCGAGCCTTCTCACCCTTACCGTTTTCGTGGCCTCGCCATCAAAGCCAAGGAAAAGCGCACACGTAACCATCATGTGATCCGTCAAGGTGTTCATATCCACTGTATTACAGTCGTGGATCCCGAATCCCTCACTAAGGGCGATAACATCAATCAGGCTTGCACTAGTTGCAGTTATTCTAGTAGGCTGCTTTACGGACTGGATGAGAGAGAACGTGTGAAATAATTCTCTTAATTTTAAAACATTTTTTGAATCCACATTCAAATCTCCCAGCAGAATAATTCTATCACATTTCATATACAAAGTTTCCAACGCAGTATACAATTGATCCAAAAAGCCTTCAATGTTAGACGATGGCGGCCTATAAACAACGATTATGCCAACCTTCAGTGAGATGTGTTTGATATAGGTATTTACAAGTATAATTTCCGATTCACGTTGACAATTCATTTCGAGTACATCATATTTGACATTTTTTCTTATATAAAGTCCAACTCCACCCCCAACACCACAACGATGGAAGGCGTTGATTAGGAAATCCGGATCTAAGCATCTGAAAAAACAATTTTCTGTTAAAATTGCGAAACTACAAATGGAAATAATAAAAACAAATATACAAATAAATAATGAACACATACCTGAATATCGTAGAGATAACCTCTGGGGGCAGAAGCCTGAAGGACACTTGACCCACACTGGTGAACGGAAACACTTGATAATTAATCTTGAAGCACTAAACACAAACCGTAACTGATTATAGAGCGATATGAAAGGGGTTCTTATACCCCCAGTCAATGCTTTCAAGGCGTACGGTGGATGCCCATTGGTCAGCGTCACACGACGTAACGACCAATCATAACACACCATCTCAATAGAGTGCATATTCCGAATCAGTCGAATATGTGGTTTGATGACCAAACAAATATGTTACTGCTACAATTTCTAATCAGTGCAAGTATAACAAATATCTCTGAAAAATGTCTGAAAAATGTATGTTTGATAATTGCAGTACACGTAGGTTGGTCGAAAACCACTATGAAATGAATATCCAAATCAATGGATTACTCAAGATAACATCTTTCTACATGTTGCTATAGTTTCTATCGTACATCCTGATGTACTTCTTCAACTAGATGAAAAAGACATGGGCAAAAACTCTGCCGCTTGACAATGACATATTAACGTAGACTATATTAAACACATGAGCGATAACCTTTTCGCCCATTGTAACCCTCATTTCCATATATTCTATGTTCATTAAATTCTTGGATTTTTATGCATTTTGTGTCTACATCTGTCAGCTGTCGCATTTCAATGAATCGGCGAATCGTCGCAGTATTAATGCTTCAAAGTGACATTCTTTCATTATCTCATTGAGAAATGGAAATAAACCATATGAAAAAGAGAATACTGTTACTGCTTTTTGGTGGATTTCAATACATTGCAAAATTGCTTATGTATTCTCGGTTTGATTAGGCTTTAAGGATTTATTCACCACAAATTCACATTGTTTCGACAATATAATTTGCATAATTTTTTGATCACGGAAATTGCAGTTGAGTCGTATGGCTAGACGTGTGTTTCGAATTCAAGTTTTCGAACCATACCCATTGTAGAAATTTGCATGATAAGATGAAATATCGCAATGAAATTTGTATTATTACAAACCATTTTGAGTGACATTCTTTCATTATCTCATTGAGAAATGGAAATAAACCATATGAAAAAGAGAATACTGTTACTGCTCTTTGGTGGATTTCAGTACATTGCAAAATTGCTTAAGACTGAGCTTTAGTCCATTCAAAGAAACAAGTCTTAGGTTTCTTCGATACCATTTCTGAACAAAAACGAATTTCGTGAATCTAAAAACTGTTTTCGAATATTCAACATTTTCTCCAGGAGGTAACATAATTTTAAAGTTGAAGAATTGCATCAATAGTTTGAAGAATCAAAGTTTCAAATTACTCATTTTTTTCACGCATAAATTGTCCACATTTAGGAATTAATTAAAAATATTCACTCTCATATTGGACAAGTTTAATATATGTTTACCCCTAGAGAATTTATTCAACTTTAAATTGGTAAAGGATTGAAGCCCAATGATTAATTAGTTTTGAAATCTAATCAAAGAAACCGAGATTTCATCAAAAATCGATCGGAAATTCAGAAATAAACGCATTACTATGCAACTTTTCATACATCATAGTTCACACGTTTTCCGCGACACAGACCCAGCGCTAATATAGATCTTGAAATAACAGATGATATGTGCAAAGGAATCGATAGGTGTCGTAGATGCAAGATTTATTATGTTATGATGATCGAGTGATAACATTGACACTCTAGAAAGAGAGAGAAGGCTGTAATATTTTCTCTTTCCATTTATATTTCATGATCCCAAATTATAAAACATTTGTTGAATCTGGGCGAAAGTATCGTCGTGCAGACAGAAGACAAACCAAGGTCATGTCGAGAATGATTTACGACTTTGGTAGAGTAGGAGATATAAGTCCAAAATTTCAAGTTGGATAAATACAGATATTCCTACTCATATAGAGTTAATATTTATGAATTCATAAATTATTTTCAGTTTATCATCGGATTGGAACGGTCGGTGTATCAAAATTGGATAATTCAAAAATTTTCTTGAAATTAAATTAAATAAGATTTATATGAAATGATGACATTATTCATATATTATCTACTAATTATTACTACTTATCACTAATATAACGAATGGGAATTTAGATACAAATAAATCTACGATTTTACAAATCGGGATCCAACGTAGATTTTAGATAGATGTTTGTTCGCTTTTAGCACACGATAATAATTAATTGCTATATTTGAACGTTTCAAAGCATGTTTGACAAATTAAAATTTGAATGTAAACAAACAATTAGTTTTTAATCAAATTGATTGACTCTCTACTTCTCGCTTTTCGCTGCGTCACATTAATTATTGAAAAAACTAGAAGAGTTCTAGAAAAACAAAATGTAGTTATCGATAAACAAAATATAACTAAACGCTGTGAAAAACTGTTTCCTTCATTTCCATTTTTGGAGGTAAAATATGTTACATTATATGCATATGGAACTTATATCAGTATATAATAATAATACAGTGTCAAACAAATTACTATTCATACATTTAATTTCTTCATATAATGAATGCTTAAAATTAATAACCATCAAAATTCTTCACTGCCGCCCAATGTATTTATTGATTTTGAAAATAATTTTCAATTCTGTTGAAATTACAAGCTCAAAAAACAATTTGTAATAACAATATACCTACAGCTGCATAATCACTAACCTGTTATTTTACAAGCGTTAATACCTAATATAAAAAGAATTCAATAAAATTAAATTACTTCAAGAATTGAAAATGGAACAAACTTTTTTTAGGTAGGTATGCATAATCAGACAAACTGCACTATATATAAAAATTCAATGGCCAATGTTCCTCAGACATGCCATATTAGAAGTTTTCAGTCCCAATGCATGAAATTCTCAGAATTACGAGTTCTATAAGAATTACGATCCACTGAAACGAAAAAAGATTGAACATGCAATGTTGCCATTCAATTCATATTATAGGCAACTTTTTTGTTTGTTTTGTAGAATCGAAGAAGTCTAGACCTCGAGCGTCGAAAAATTTTCATTTGGTAAATTGTTTTTGTCAAAACAACAATGAACTGAATTTGTTATTATTAATGTAATAATAACAATAATAATAAAACAAAGAATAATAATGACACCATTATTGTTAGAAAGTCTTGCAATGAGGCTGAATTAATCGCTTTCATTCATAGATCACGAATACACAAACGGCATGTATCTGCGTTGTTTTTCATCGAATTATCAGTTGTTTTTTTATTAAAGCTCTTTTCATGTACTTCGATCTACGTAATAAAAAGTTAAAAAAATGCATGACCAGTAGATTTCAATTTACAAGTAAGGTAATTTTTTTTTTAAATTCCCTCAGTTGCAAAATTATATTCGGATGAAAAACGATTTTCGGATGATTTCGATTTATAACAATGAAATCTATCAATAAAAAATCATCGCGACGGTGGTTGGCTCACCGGTTTATTCTAATATTGAAATGCGACATCTGTCAGCTGTCGCATTTCAAAGAATCATTTCTGGCATAGCATTCGCTTCGGAAGTTTTAGTCTTCTTCACCATGAGGAAACCTCTGAAAAACTCATGGTAGGTAAGCCAGGTGATACTAATAAGTGTGATTTATATTTACATATATGCTAAGCCAGAAATATTCACTGGCTTATTACTCTGGCTGAGGTAAATCAGGCGGTTGAATCAGCACAAATAGTAGGAAATCTCAAGGAATATAATGGATCTCCTCCCAAACTTGATAAAGCATTGGATTCTGAATGGAAAATTGTGAGAAAGAAAAAGTAGCAAGCCTAGGAAAACTCTGGTTGTGGGAACTGATTCTGGAGCTGTTGACGTGGAGGGCTTAGACAAATTCAAAGCTTTCCATGTTTCAAATCTCAAACCTGAAACAAATGTCGAAAGTCTACAGAATTTCCTGAAGAACAAATTTTCCAAGGTCAAATGTGAAAAATTAAACTCACGCTACCCAGATTCCTACGCATCGTTCAAGGTGCTTATACCCAGTTCTGAATATAGCAAAGCTCTCGATGCTTCAAGTTGGCCAAATAAAGTAATCGTGAATCATTTTTTCCACAAAAAAAGAAACAAAATCGAGTGGACTGATTGTTCCTGCCGCCAATGAATGTTTGAGAATCATACAGTTGAATGCTCAATGTATCTCAAACAAAAAGATATTCTGGAGGTGTTACTTATGGAAACAAATACGGATATTCTGAGTGTGTCGGAACATTGGTGTAGTGCAGATAGTGTTAATTCCATGGTGATTGCGGGTTATGTTCGAGCTGATTGTTTTTGTCGTACCCACAGAAAACACGGTGGATCCATCTTGTACACCAAGCAAAACTTGAAGGTGTAAAACTTAATGGTTTCCAAATTCTCAGAAGAGATGCATGTTGAAATCTGTGGTGTTATTATTTCGGATCGAGATATTCGATAATCCGTCTACGAGTGTTTGGATAAACACTTGTTTGTAGCGGGGTTATTTTTTGATTTATCTTCCGCATTTGATTCACTATCCTTTGAATTTTTACTTGATAAATGCTACAGTTTAGGTTTCAGAGGTGTGTTTCTGAATTGGTTACGTAGTTATCTTGAAGAAAGAACAGTGGTAGTGAAAATAGGCGAGATTTATTCTCAGAGACATGATATTGCTCCTGGGGTGCCGCAAGGCTCTGTACTCGGACCTCTTCTATTCATATTGTTTATAAACGATCTGCCTGCGAAGTTGTCCCGGTTTTTGGTGACACTATTTGCCGATGATTCATCGGTGGTTGTACTCCTAAAGAACTTCTGGAGGCATGCGAATGCATTGTGAGGGAGTTTGTAAGTTGGTGTCAAATGAACAATCTGATGGTGAACGTTGACAAAACTGTATGCGTTCAGTTTTGTCTGAGGGGCAATGGAATTAGTACCTTGGATGTTAAATATGGGGACAACACTATATCATCATCCCAATCAACGAAGTTTCTTTGAATATATGTAGACAGAAATTTGAGATGGACATCACACATTGAGGTCTTATGTAAAAAATTGAGTAACTCATTTTTTGCAATCTCTAGAATCAAGAACATCGTACCTAGAAACTGTGTTATGAATGTGTATTACAGTCTTGTATATAGTCATCTAAATTATAACATTCTGCTGTGGGGTTGCTCTACAGAAATACATAGGGTGTTTATTACACAGAAGCGAATACTTCGATTAATATTCAATATTCATCAGCGAACATCTTGTAAACCTATCTTCATTAATAATTACATACTCACCTCACCGTGTTTATATATTTATAGATGTTTGTTATATGTTGAAGAAAATGAATATAGGTTTATTAAATTGAATAGTAATCATGAGTATTCAACAAGAAACAGGGATGTGCTACTTATTCCTATGCATAAAACAGCTAAATTTGAGCACTATCTCTATTGTCAGAGCATTAAAATTTATAACCATTTACCATCGAATTTGAAAGTACTGAAAGCTCATTTGTTTAAGAGAACAGTTAAATCTCTGCTCTTAACAAAGGCATACTATAGTGTGTCAGAGTACTTCGATGATTCGGATGTAGGCAATAATGTTTGAATCAATTTTTTGTATCATATATTTGTATATTTTTTTAACACTAATGTTCTTCACCATGTGAAATTGTCTCAAATGTTTAATATCTCTGAGGAAATTTTTATTTTCTTTTCTTTTCAATCAAAATTGTATATTATTGTAAATATGAATTTAACCAAGATTTTTGTTTGAACCAATATTTTTGCTGGAGGGCTGAATGGAAGATAAGACTCCAAACTGAATTCGGTCCTTTTGAGAGCATTTCTCTTAGTTGTAATTATTTATCAATTGAAATGAATGTAATTTTACTATGTGAGGAATGTTTCTCAATAAAATTATATTATATATATATATATATATATATATATATATATATATATATATATATATATATATATTCAGTGATATTCATCCTGCTCTTCCTGTTTACTGTTATGGTATTGTTACAGATTTGCCCTCAATGGTTTATGGATGTTTAAAGAAATGATGAGACTGTTGAGAACCGTCGTAGGCACGACCACAGAGCTCATCTAGAGTTGCATTGTCGATGTTCAGGACATCGAACTGCCTCTGACTCCCGTTTGAGATCGTGCAAGAACAACAAGTAACAACCACGTGTCGGAATAGAGTTTTTTGCAAATAAGGTTAAATATAAGAAAATACTAGTGTCGTTTCCAGTCATAGAATAATATATAACTGTTATCTAGAATACAGTCAAAACAGACAGAATTGTGACATAAGTGATATTGACATTTGTAGTATTTTTTTTCAGTTTATAAATAAAGGATATTTATTGATTGTTAAAAGTTACTTATTGGAATTTATCCGTCGAAACCCATAATTCGTAACACTGGTGTCAGAAGTTGGATTCTAATAACTAGAAATACAACAAAAATGGAGGCAATGTTCGAAAAGATTATGCAAAAATTCGCCGAGCAGGAAAAACGACGAGAACAGGAAAAACTGGAAAAAGAACAACGACGACTAGAGAAAGAACGAAGGCGTCAACAGCAAAGACAGGAAGATAAACAGCACTCATTAAATATGGTTACAAATTGGGGACAACAAAACAAAGGGAAATTACAGGTTGAATTGGGTCCAGTAAAGGATGAATGCAGGAGCGAACTCATTCCAGGTAGTTTGGATAATGTAATGATGGGATTGGATCAAAACATGGTGGATGATGACAGACAGGGAATGGACATGAAGAATCGAAAGGAGGAAGGTCCAGAAAAGGGAGATTCTGATGTGACAGATGTAGCAGACGTAATGTCTAATAGAGGTAGAAAATTGACTAATCCCGAGCAATTGAATGATTACAAGGTTTCCTCTGCCTATTATCTTAAAAAACAAAGTGTACGTAAAGTGTAGCAAAGGAAAGAATAAATTCCTTCAAGAAATCGAAATGTTCAATGGATTCGGCGATGTATTGGCTCCAAAAGGAATGAGGGCACAACCGAGTATCAGATTTGTTAAAGGGTTAAGGGACAGTCAACTCAGGGGACATCGACAATTGAGAAGACCATCAACAGGACATGATGCTTCGGTTAGAGCTCTGGAATCTGAAGCAGCCAAAATAATAATTGAACAAGTATTCAATCTGGGGGATAAAAGGCCTATTCTCACAATAAAAGGTGAATGGAATTACTGGGGCCTTCGGAAAGATTAGAGTGTCCTTACAAGGAAAGTCTTATTCCTGTGTGAAAGGATTTATAAAAATGTAAGAAAATTTTGTTATCATGACATTGTTGTTTAAGCTGTCAGTTGTCTGTTCTGTATTCAATAAGCTGAATAACCGATTAAAATATTGGTGGTTGAATCTACTGTAGTGCTTTCAGTAATATCTAATGATTTCTATCCGTTATCGCATGTACTCGTATTTGAACTTCATCATTAATTTATCGACATTAATGTTCGACTAACAATTTGAACTTTTTGTGTTTGTTTGTCGATTTGTTGACAAATGAGCAGCAGCTCAACTGTCAACATACCAATCAGTGTTTTTGTAGTTCCTGCTGATAGATTCTGCTTTGCTCGTTCCTACTATGCATTCATTATCAGACTTATACGTAGGGGGTTATGTCATGATGTGACCATTTGAAGAAAAAAAAATTATTCGTAAATTCGAATATATACAAAGTTATTTTTCGAATATATACAGGTCACCTTCCTGGAAGTGAGCAGACCAACAATGGATGCCGATGACTAAGTTTTTTGTAGGATCCTCGGATGTACGGACTGCGACACCAGAATGGGAAAAAGTCGTAAATGATGTACCTCAGAGGTGCAAAAATAACAGCCTGGTTCTCAGTCATCAGAAGACAGAACGTGTATTCGTCTCGTCTGCACGTATAAAACGAGGAAAGCTTTTCCTGGAATTAGGCGTATTGGAGATTCAGGTGAGTGATTATGTGTTGAAATGGGCTTCTCATATCGTGAATCTGTTTATGCTGAGGGATCAGGTTGCTCTCGAGACTTTGATGCTACTCTGCCTCTCAAATTTCCAAATAATCATTTGCTATAGCATAATATTTTGGGAAAGCTCAACATGGACGAGAGTATTTTCGTCTCACGGAAATGAGCTTTAGGAATTTTGCCCAGGCTAAGCTATCGTCAGTCTTGCCCAGGCTTATTTGAAGATACAAGCGTTATTACATCATATGGGCTTCACATATATAATATTGCTGTTCATTCACAAACACAGTCTTTTTTCAATTCTTATGAAAACATAAATGCCACCAGGACAAATCCAAGCTTACCTCTTTTCATATCCGGAGAGGAATGTTAAGTATATGGCTATTAGACTAGCGATGGGCATTGTTTCCAGAAACAATCGAATTATTCGATTGCTGTGTTTGTCCAATGAATTCGAATAACCATCCGTGTTATTCGATTCGTCGCGTCGGTAACGCACTGGCGCTACCGACCTACTGGACTTATACTGAAATTGTAAGTCGGCGCACGGCTTACAATTTACTTGAATAACGATGCGTTAATAATCGATGGTCGATCCATTGGTAAATTAGTAAAGCGCATTAGGCAAAATTAGCTCGAAACATACATTAATAAGCAGTATACCTATAGCTGTATTTGAGCAATTGTTAACAAATGATTGACTCGCGATTCGATTTACATACATTAATACAAAATACATCATTACTTGTAACATATGTGATGTATGGATGGATAAATAAGAATAAATATGGATGTTTAATTGATAACTTACTAACAAACATTAAAACACGCCAGGCACCAGGAGCACTTGATCATTTTCATTTATTGAACTACATATGCAATATGTAATAGAATATATATTACACTTTATATACAGTCAACGTATAAAGATGATATCGTTCTACGCGTCTCATCTAATTCTAATAGCTTCCACAATCGCTCTGCATTTAGCGTTGTCTCATGAAGATGAGGTTAGGTGGTAGCTCCACCTGACTTTAATTCGAATTTAATTCTGGTCATCTCTTTTTGCAGAACACGCACTTTTCCACTTCTGCCATCTGCTTACATGTCAAGCAATTTTGGCTTCATATTGTTACGAATTATGGGTTTCAACGGATAAATTCCAATATTTTTTAACAAACAATAAATATCCTTTATTAACAACTGAAAATATAAATACAACAATGTCAATGTCACTTATGTTTTTCCTTATTTGCAAAGAACTCTACTATGCCGACACGTGGTTGCTACTCTATGTTCTTCTCTCACGCACAGCCTAACTCTACTTACAAGCCATGAACTAGGAAATCTGGCAACATCCAAGCTAGACCCACAGAAAGAGATGCTGTAATGGCGTTGTAATGGTTTCTGGTCATTGCTACTGAATAAATCGCTATTTAACGAGAGAAATAACATTCAAATCCAAAAATAAGTTGTGAAAAGTGCTATTGTTTCAAGTTGTGAAGAACAAGCAAAAGAAATTTCTCGCAAATGTCTTATCTAAACAGGAATATCTGTTGTGTTATAAGTTGTGATTTTTTTGGTTATACCTGGAGAGGTAGAAATAATACCTAACTTTTATCATCTCATAATTGTGTAAAAACAAAAATCTGCGTTTTAGTTGTTGTGCTGTTATGTGATGTATAGCGTGTAGAAAGTGCTACTGTGTTTTTTTCAGCTACAGACTAAGGAATACCTTTGAAATTTGTATGTAAATAGCTACCGATTACTGATGTTTTGACTGAGTAGTTCAGACATTAACAAAAGCGTTATTTGCTAGAATTGTTACTTTTTTGTGATTAGTAGAGTTACTTACCCTTTGTTAGATTTAGTAGTTATTTAGAACTAATCTCTTATAAGTCTTGTTCTTGATATTAGCACAAAAATTAACATGCCAAGTCATTGCTGTGTGCTTGGATGCAAGTCGAACTACAAAAGTTACCTCGAGGCCGGCGAACCACCAGTTTCTGTATTTCGTTTTCCATATGATGGAAATCTAATGAATCAATGGCTAAAAAATATTTCTAGGGCATAATGGACCCCCACAAAATATTCTGTAGTTTGTGCCAAACATTTTCCAGAGGGAGCACTTACTAGAGAAGGTATTCATCGTTTGCTAGATTGATCAACAGAAGGCAAGAAGGCTAGATGGATAAAGTTAAACTCAATTTAAATGCAGTGCCAAGTATTTTTCTCTATTTACCCCTACTTATCAAAAACAGTACACTCTCAAAGAGAATATCCAGCTGAAAGAACCAGCATTGAAGGAACGTTGTGAGAAATTGAATGAAGCCTTTGAAAACTCAGATTCAATTTGTAATTTTGTTGATTTAACATCCAATTATAAATAAAGATTTTAATATGTAAATTGTGGAATATAAAAACTTTTGAAACTAACAGCATTTTTTTACACTCTAGTTTTTCCATCCAACGTAACTGAATGTTCACAAATAAACAGTATACAAATTATTAATCAGGGTTTAGTATATTCATATATGCATGTAAATGTTTTTATCAATGAAAATAAACTGTCTCCTAATGATTTAAAATGGATTTTACAACTGAAATTAACTAGATAGTCTCAACTGGAAAATTTGCTTGCTTGTTACAAATATGATATCAGAATCATTCTATTGTCCAAATTATTGTACACATGTCAATAAAGGTTTAAAGGAATTGACGCATTAAACTTACTCTCACCTGAGAATGAAAAATAATGTAATTTATCGCATATTGTCAATTCTAACTGATAAAGTGAACTTGTTAGTATGCATACTAAAAAAACAATATTTTAATCGCTATAACTTAGACATAGTTCTTCTTAGAAAAAAAGTGTATTATTGATTTCTATAGATAATTGTATGATCTACAATTTTTGTTGAAACTATTTTTTTATACAAAGTACCGTTTCGCTGAAAATTTCTCTGAAAAGGCAATTATTAACATGTAGTAGACCGATGTTCGAAGACCGATCGGTCTACCGGATAGAGCAGATGCAGTGTTGCCAAGTCCTAGTTCATGGCTTGTAAGTAGAGTTAGGCTGTGTCTCACGATCTCAGACTGGAATGCCTTGCTACTCTTGTTCTTTCCTGACGATCTCAAACTGGAATGACAGAGGCAGTTCGATGTCCTGAACATCGACACTGCAACTCTAGATAAGCTCTGTGGTCGTGCCTACGACGGTTCTCAACAGTCTCATCATTTCTTCCAACATCCATAAACCATTGGGGGCAAATCTGTAACACTGCCCCCCTCTTAGCTTTGATCGTCCCGATCAACGTCACAATTTTCTACTACGCTTCCTTCCTAGTATTTTGCCAACCTATCCAAATGTACAACGACCGGCTTCGATCTTGGAGTGCGTTGGATTCTGTAAACCACATTGATTCGTTTCATAACCTAATAGGCTTCTTCCCAGGATTGTGTTAATTTCGAGGATAAACCTTTCTTCCGTTGTGGGTTGTACAACCACACCAAGTCCACTTCTTTAAATCGAACTGAATTTGCTTTTAGATTGTATCTGGTTTTCATTCGATCAGTGCTTGCTTCCATCTTATCTCAAACTAGCTCATGTATCTGATTCAAATGCAGTCTCAGCTCATCTGCATATGTGCCTACTTCCAAGCATACTTCCTCGGGGCTACCAACAATAGATCACATGGCAACCGTAATTCTCTTCCAAAGAGTACCTTCACAGGAGTGTGACCTGTAGTGTCATGAACTGATTCTCGATAAGCCATCAGCAGTTCTGGTAAATGTTTGTCCCAATCTTTTTGATGATCAGCTACTACCTTTGACAAATACTGTTCCATTGTACGATTAAATCTCTCTACCATTCCATCAGACTGTGGGTGTAAAGGAGTTGTTCTTGTCTTTCGGATGTTCAGTATCTCCATAACTTTCTTGAAGACATCGCTTTCAAAATTTCGTCCTTGGTCTGAATGTAATTCCAATGGAACTCCGTATCGTGATATGAACTGATCTACCAATGTACGTGCAATAGTCTGAGTTTCTTGATAAAATTTTTCCATTACCTTGTTCAAAATGGTACACAAGTATAAATTTGGTCCACAAGTCCAACACACCGCCCAGGATCATTTTCAAGTCTAAAACAAATAAATTAGTTATGACACAAGTGCTTACTAGAATATGGAATAATTTTCCATATTCTACAATCCGAATCCTTGTCTTATTCCCCTAAACTGAACCATAACTTCTTGTCAAAACCTTTAACGCAGGAATAAGTCTTTCCTTTAAAGGACTCTCCATTATTTGCGAAATCTTCAATAATTCCCTTCCATTCACCATTCAGAATGGGTCTTTTATCATACAGATCGAATACCTTCGTACTTGATATTTTAGCTACTTTAGCTTTCAGGGCTCTCACCAAAACATCACATCCTGTTGACCTTCTTCTCAGTTTCCGATGTCCCCTGAGTTGACCGTCCCTCAACCCTTTAACAGGTCTTTTACTCCGTTGTGCCCTCCTTTCTTCCGGAGCCAATACATAAGTCAATCGATTCAATATATCGAATTCCTTGAGGGATTTATTCTTCCCTTTTCTCCTACCTTTACTTTTACTTTGGTCCTCCATAGCTTCTTTATTAATTGCTTTATCACACTGCGTGTTGGGACAATTGTCAGAGGAACCCTTGTAACCCTTCCATGGTTGGGGATTAGTCAATTTTCTACCGTTATTAGACATTACTTCTACTACCTTATCTGTCACATCAGAATCTACCTTTTCTGGACCTTCCTCCTCTCGATTCTGTATGTCTATTCCCTGTCTGTCATAACTCAGCATATTTTGATCCAATCCCATTACATTGTCTACATTACCTGGAATCCTTTTACCTGTTTCATTAGAAATCACATCTCCTGGACACGAGTTCATCGCTTACTGGACTCATTTCACATTCCAATTCAACCTGTAATTTTCCTTTGTCCTGTCCCAAATTTGCAACGAAATTTAGTAACTGTTGCCTGTCTTCCCGCCTTTGCTGTTGGCGCCTTTGTTCTTCCTCTAGTCGTCGTTGTTCTCTTTCCAGTTTTTCCTGTTCTCGACGTTTTTCCTTCTCCAGTTTTTCCTGTTTCCTTCGATCTTCTAGCTCGACAAATTTTTGCAAGAGTTTTTCCATCATTGACTCCATTTTTATTGTATTCCTTCTAGTTCAATTCTAGTTATTGGTTTATCCTATCCCACTTCTGACACCAGTGTTACGAATTATGGGTTTCAACGGATAAATTCCAATAACTTTTAACAAACAATAAATATCCTTTATTAACAACTGAAAATATAAATACAACAATGTCAATGTCACTTATGTTTTTCCTTATTTGCAAAGAACTCTACTATGCCGACACGTGGTTGCTACTCTATGTTCTTCTCTCACGATCTCAGACTGGAATGCCTTGCTACTCTTGTTCTTCCCTGACGATCTCAAACTGGAATGACAGAGGCAGTTCGATGTCCTGAACATCGACACTGCAACTCTAGATGAGCTCTGTGGTCGTGCCTACGACGGTTCTCAACAGTCTCATCATTTCTTCCAACATCCATAAACCATTGGGGGCAAATCTGTAACAATATATTTGGTTGAAATTGTTTTTACGGGTGTAACGAATACTTTGTAACGGGTAATTCTCTCTTTTTTAAGTTTCCCTAATATTTCAAAATGTTAAATTACATATCTATGGTTCAATCATAACCTATTAATCTGGAAAAACGAATAACATATTCGCGCGCAATCCCAATTCGTAATGTTCGAAAATTGCCATGTTCCTTAGTTTTCATTTTGAATATATTTTCATGTAGGTATTATGATTTTCTGAGAATCTGTTATCAGTTGAAAGTATTGAAGTAATTTTTTGTTAATATTGGTCTTCTGTAGGTGAATGAGTGAATATTTTTAATTTTTCTTTCAGCGGAAAGACCTCGAAGAAATCGTTCAATTTATGCATGTGCCAAAAATTGGAAGGTATTTCGAGGAAATCGGAAAAGAATATGCTGGTCATAAGTAAGGAAAAAACTGCAGACTTCACTGAACGATTTCAGAATTCCAAAAACTTCAATCATTGAGATGGAGGTTCCCCAAAAAACCAGTATCAAAATTCATATATTTCTTTCATATAATGGTAATGATTATGTTTCGAAGGCCTTACTGTTAATAGAATCAATATATCATTTTCAGATAACTATTTATGAGTTGGTTACATTAAGCTTCAAAAATACTCTTGTTTTCTTTAAGTATATAAAAACACTTAGTGTTATTTAACAACCACTATTATTTCTATTCAGTTATTTTGAAGTTCAGGCAAGTGACATAGATGATGAAGCTGAACTTAATATACAGAATGTTCTTAACATCTGAATATCTATTACTGTGTAACCATTAATTTAAAGTTCACAATTCCATTGAAAATTGTTTAAAATTATTTGGAAAATTTTGATATTTCCGTTTTTACAGATATTCCTTCGACCTTGGTAACAACTTACGAGAAAATCTGCATTATGGTACTACTGATTTCGTTCAACATGAAGATATTTTGAGGAATGAACAAGATGTTTCATGTTTTAACTTGGTCTATCAAAAATTGTTATTGACATCCATATATACAGATAATGTATCTGCAAATATTACACGTCATTCCAAAAATGATTTCCTACAGTGTCACTATATCTTGAGGTTACTCCTACTCATCAGCATGTGAAGTGGATGGCTATAGTTATTCAAAATGAAGAAATATTTAGTGTCTTGTGAAAATCAAATTAATAGATAAACCAATTTGCAGGAGACATACTGGTAAATGATCTTTACCATCTGAAAAAATAGCTTTTTTTCTGAGAATAATGAGTTTGAAACCCAATGAGTCTGACATCAAAGGACAAATATTTCACATATATTGGTTATTTGGAATTGGAATTTGCAGTATAAAGAAATTCGCAAATCTATATATTGAAGAAAGTTAGGTCAGTTTCATTGAACTGAAATTAAATTAACGAATCCTATTTTCATTATATTTTCAAAGTAATTGGAGTTAATTTTGTTGATTTATGATGGTTTGTAGTCGAAACCACTTGCTAGTTATCATTTTACTCCATAGCTAATTATAACTTCTTTTGCTTTTCAAATTCCCGTGAATGTTATGAAATCCTTTTTATCTATAATTTAACAGTTATTTCCAATTATTGAAAAGCACGAAAAATTCATAACTGAATGAATATAATATGTAGTTGGCAAATATATATATATATATATATATATATATATATATATATATATATATATATATATATATATAATATATATATATATATATATATATATATATTTGTTAAGAAACTTATGTGTTGAACGTGCAGCTTTAGCATTCACTAAAATATGTTTGTTCCTTGAAAAGCCTATCAAGTGTGCAATCAATTGTACCAGTTGTGTCCTTGATATGCACATGTAAAATGTCATGCACTTGTAAATTCAAAGAATATCAGAAGTTTGTTACTCAAAAGTGGTATCAGAATTTAATAATCGAGTTATATCATAGCCATCAACATTACTTGAATGCAGATTATTTTTCCTTTGAAAATATATAAAGTTCTTGCTGTTTAATTTGACTTGACTGGTCAAATCAAACTTCCAATTGCCTGTTTATTTTCCATCAGCATATTTTTCTATTAATGTAATAGGAAAATTTGTTTCAGGTTGATTGGAATTGGAGAACAACTCCAGAAAACAAATTAGAGAGCATCTACATTCATCGGAACAAAAAACATCAGCTGAAATAATGCACTGATAAATGTTGGAAAGTACTCGCCTTGATTGTTTGGATGGGCTCTGGATGCAGGTATTTTAAAATATAAAGTACCCATTTACCTCAGCCATTCTCTATCTTAATTTCTTTAATTCACTTTAATATTCAGTTTATATTGATATTTGAAATCAAAGTTTATATGTGAATTTTGTTGAAAGTTTCAGATTTTTCATATCTGAAAGGAAGTATTGTTTCTCATAAATGTTTTCATAAGAAGCAATATTCCAATTTGATGAAAAAAAATATGTTGGTCCATTATTTTTCAGTGATACAAAAAAAATTCACTTTTATTGTTGTTGATAATGAATTTTTTATAAGTGATGTTTGAAAAATATCTACAAAACCCTTCAATAATTGTGAGTTGATCTGCTATGATTAGGTATTTATGTTTCATTTTAAGAAATTATGAATAATTTTAACTTTGACTTTAATATTTGGGAATTTCTAGATTTCAATAATCATTAGGCAATGAGAAAAATTATTATTTACTGAATGTAAGAAATAACATAGAATGAAAAAAATACAAGGTACTGATATGTGATCAATATTCCAAACATAAAATGTAATTTGCAGAGAACAAACATCAGAAGTTTTTTTTAGCTGAAACAAGAAAAGAAACTGATCAAAATACCCAAAAACAGTAAACTATAAGACAACTTAAAATAAACAAACTATTTAGGATTTTTCACTTCAAATGTTTAAGCCTCATATATTTCTTGCGCTCTATACATAAAACTCTGGTTCTTCAATTTTGACTGTGAGCTCATCTTGGGATGTGTTCTTTGATATGTGCAAATACTAATTCCTCCAGAAATTTACTTGTTCGAATGGTTGACCATGGTCATTCATGGTCAAAGTATATTGTAAATAGAAGCAGCATATTTTAATTATACGATTTGCAGGTTACTAGTGAATACTTGGCCTGAAATCTGAACATGGTTTTTTTTGACCTCTCTTGTTGAATCAATTTGTCGTTATTTGACGTTCTTTTTTATTAATAAAAATTATGTGTATTTAGATCTGGAATTTCGATGCTAGTGTATAAATTGTAGGTTGTTACGTTTCTACTTGTAGGTACCTATATGATAATAATAATTAATTATCTTCAAAAACTAAAACAGTTTTTCATATTGAGGAAAGTACATAAATAAATTTGTAATCATCAAGGTAACTGATGTGTTCCATCAATTGCACCGATAACATTGGGAAAGCCGCTCGTACCTTCAAATTCATTAGAAATTTCAGCAAGCTTTTCATTTTCAGGACAGGTAATAAAATTCGGAGCTATTTCGACTAAAGCTGATGTGACCCTTCTTACACTCCACCACTCTGCTGCAAAACTGACGGCAAACCTTTGGCAAACCGAGCATAAAGAACAATGTATTAGGTTAATATTTAATTTTTAATAATTACAGTTATTCAAAATATGAGTAATATTTTTCGATTATACCGATACGAATCTTGAGTAGCCATTTTCCATAAAGCGATGAATAATTGTTTGTCTGGTGATATAAATTTTTCTCATTAACGATGATTCAACTTTTTCACGAATAAAATCAAATGTTGATCGGAACACCCTAAAGTTATTAAAAAATTTATTTACGTGTAATTAATACAATTTAAGATTAAACTGAGGGGTTAAGACAATTTTTTATTAACTAAATCCTTTAATTCTAATAAATATTTACCTAAAATGAGATTCGAATTCTGTATCAGAAATTGCTGGTATATCATCTTCAACAAAGTTTTTAATTCTTGGTATAGGTTCTTTTTTGAGAGATAAATTCAAATGAGTATTGCAATACTCCCATTCCATATCATTATCACTATCTTCAATCATATCAAACTCATCACTATCATTAGACTCATCATCGATAATTTCTAATAAACTATTTATTATTTGGTAAATAGTTGCCATGTTGATGATTATTGACGCACACAGTATCCAAAACGAACGAAATTTAGTTATTGATTCTAAACGCATATAGGCCATCTCGAATACTAAAAATTTGTGTTTATAAGCGTGAGCACTCACAGCGCGTAAGCGTCTAACGCGAGTGCACCCAAAACGCGATTAAATAACTTTTATACTATTGAATATAATAAACTAAAAAAAAATTTGTTTTATTTCATTTCATCTAATAATAAATTCACTTGAACACTTATGTACAATTGTTAGTTAAATATTTAATATTATTTGATTTTAAAAATGGACCGTCACCTATGAAAAATTTGCAATTTTCTTGTGTATATAATTATAAAAATCTCAAAAAATATAATTTGTGCATGTTCATTTATCACAATTACTTGTAATTTGTAGCTATTGAACTTAGACTTATAGTTGCTTTCATTACACATTTCTTATAATTAATTGCTCACATATACGATTCCGTTTGTCAACACCATCAGCAGGTAAAATTCTATTATAATTCATTTCAATTATATTTCCATTTTCTTCTATTACTTCCTCCACCGGAAATTCATCGTTTTAATAAGCATATTTATGCATGACATAACAGGCGATTATGAACTCAGGAATTGAATCGGTTAGATTCATGTCGAGAACTGTCAGTAAACTGCGAAATATTTTTTTGAGTAATCCAAATGCACGTTCAATTGCTATACGTGCTGATGAATGACAAAAATTATAATTTTTTTGTCTCGCTGATAAGTGCCCATCATCTCGATATGGAGTGAGTGTTTGGTGAAGAGGGTAAGCTGCATCTCCGACTAAATGACAATCGTTCGGAAATTTCTGATCATTGAGGTAATCATTCACTTCTGATAGACCTAATACTCGTGCGTCATGTACAGAACCAACATTCCCAGCATAACAATGAATTACATTGAGCATCACAAATAGCCTATTTTACAGCCTACTAGCTTTTACCCGCGACTTCGTCCGCATAAGTTTTTTTGTTTTCTCCCGGCTGTAAGTCCCCCTGCAACAATGTCCCACTAACTTGTTCCGGTCCTCAACTTCACATCAAAATTTGTTCAAAAGCAACCTAAGCACATAATGGATAGCTCCGAATGTTTCCTTAGTAAATATAAAAAGTAAATAATGTAAATCGGTTTAAAATACTACTAACTACCTACCTGCCAACCCCCGATGTTAGACAGTGTGACAGCCGCAACATCGTCTGCGTAGGAAGTACTAACTTAATGTAAGTAGTATAATAATGTAGGAAACTAAAAATAAGAGGCTTTATTAGTGTAGTACATTTTTGTAAACTATGTTCTTTGTTTTTCCCTCTTTGGCCAACACATGGAGATTCTGTGGACTTGAAACACGTGAGCAAGCCACGTATAATTGTCCGTGAGAAAAACAACTCTTTTCTAAATTAATGCCGGCTACTTTTGATGTTTGCCCCTGAGCTTTATTTATCGTCATGGCGAATGCGATTTTCAGCGGAAACTGTAATCTCTTAAACATGAATTGAGAATTAACAAATGAAAGCGAGTGCAAAAATAAAGAATAATACGTATCTGAGTAAACCTAGAGATATGAATGATTGGTTAAGAAAATACCTACATCTAACAGCTACCTTAACTACCTAATGCTTCTACCTGCCTAAAAAAACTACCTGCCCGCTTGGGTAGGCACAGTTGGGCACGGCCCTCCCCTCGCGCCGCACCGCCTCTTCGCTCGGTCTGCGTCTTGTATTCACTACGACGACGTATGATTTGAAGGTTTGCGTTATATTGAATTATTTTCCCTCGTTGATAGTAAACAAACTAAGTGTAGGTGTTATAATTTCGGTGATGAACTGATTACCTATCCTGAACTGATTACTGGGCTTAAAGTTCGTATAAATGTCTATCTAATTACCTCCTCAAGTTTAAAGCGTAGCTAGTTATGTAGTACTATATTAATTCTGCGGTGTATGTAATTAGATTTTATCTGTTTTTAATGTAACAGTCAGTTGAATAAAAAATCGTATACAAATCAGATCAATAGTTTTGGCGTAATGTGATTCTAGACAGAGTTTTAATGTTGTAGATAGGTAACTATGTATAGGTTCCTGTGGGAATCAGATATTTTCCCGAAGTAAAAAGTAGTCTGAATTTTGGTACCTTCCTACACTATAAGTTAAGTAGTGTGATGGAATGTCGCTAAGTTTCGATCCAAGTAAAACTGTTAAATAAAGACAGTTGCATCAAAATTTTATCATAAATTCCCTAAATTATGGCACCTATCTACCCTCTCAGTTAGAAAAGTGATCAAATACTAACTTGAAGTCTTAGTAACACTCAGTTTAACAAAAACCATCAAAATCATTTCAGTAGCTATGGCGTCATGCGCTTCTTGACACGATCACGCTAGATTTCCGCGGGAATGAGGTATTTTCCCGCCGTGAAAAGTAACCTGTGTCCGTGCCTAGGATCCTATCTTTAAATTAACCAAGTCTTATAAAAATCCGTTCAGACGTTAAGGCGTGTGTGAGGTAAACTTTTAAAACAAACGATTAAAAATCACTAACTTAATTAGTTTTCTGCCTACTGCCTACGCCTTAAGTACGATAGCATGAATATCAATAGCCCATATCCTTTTCTAGGTTACTCTCTATCACCTAACTAAATTTCATCAAAATCCGTTTAGACATTTAGGCATGATAGCAGAAACTCTCCCAGCAAAAACCATAAAAAAATCACTAACTCAATTCAGTTTTCTACCTACTTCCTATCCCCTAAGTACGATGACGTGATCATTTTGATCTTATATCCGTTTTTAGGTAACCATCTATTACCCTACTAAATTTCATCAAAATCCGTTCAGCCGTTTAGACGTGAAAGAGCAAAAGTCCCAACAAAAACGACTAAAAATCACTAACTCAATTTAGTTATCTGCTTACTGCCTACCCCCTAAGAACGATGGAGTGATTATTTATAGCCTATGACCATTTCTAGGTTATCGTCTATCACCATACCAAATTTCATCAAAATCCGTTCAGCCGTTTAGGCGTGAAAGAGTAACAGACAGACAGACAGAGTTACTTTCGCATTTATATATTAGTATGGATTAAACAGTAAAAATGAATATATACAAATATTGTTAATTCACATGACAGCTTACTTACTTGTAATTGAATTGAATGATGTCCTTTTCTGTTGACATAACATTCCGGATGTTCCCGAGGTGAGGGTATATTTTTATAGTTGCATCTGTGTATCTGTTATATAAATATATATGAGTTTATTATTATTACGATTGTTCCCCATGAGGAGAGCGACTGAACTTGAATTCGCAATCATTAGGAATTTTGCTTCATCTTTTTTGCCTTCCAAAAACGCTTCATCCTCTCTGAATGCTATTTCTTCCGTTCATCTGTCCACTTTACTCCAGGTTGAGGATTAAATTTTTGCTCAAACTTCACATGTGCGATTTTATGGCGACATTCAGTGCGATTTTCGAGATTTTTTATACTGACATTTAAAATTTTCGCTACGTCGTTCTTGGAAATTGCGACAAAATCAATTTGATATTCACCCTGCATGAGACTGGGCGATCACCAAGTAGTTAGCTTATGTGCAGGTTTTTGAAATTTAGTACCCATGATTTTGAGTTCGAAGTTCCTACAGAACGCGATTAACCTTTCACCGGTCTTGTTGGTATGTTTGTGTTTGGTAGGGGGGTAGTATCTCTGAATTTACTTTTCTTATCTAGCTGTGCGTTGAAATCTTCTAGCAAGATTTTCACGTGGTTATTTGGTATCTTATTGGTTGTTTCTTCCAATGTTTCCCAAAAATCTTTGTAGGCTTTCCGGAACGGTTTTGTTGTGGTGATTAATGGGAACGTGCACGTTGATTAGAGTGTAAGTTTTATTAGCTGATTTAATAGAAAGCAACGAGACTCTCTCGTTGGGCGATGCGAAATTGATAACCGAGTCGAGTATGGAATTGTGTATCGCGAATCCGGTACCTAAAAGAGGTAATTTGTCCTTTACTTTCACGGCAAGTTTCCCCTTATAGATTCTGAATTTGTCGGTGTCGAAATGATTCTAGTTCATGAATCGTGTTCCTTGGAGGGCGGTGATTTTCAGATTTAACTTTCTCATGGTGTTGGTGTTGGCTTCAGTTTACCTATTTTAGCGAGAGTATTAACGTTATTTGTACCGATGTGATGTTTTTGTTTGATTTTGAGATTATGGAAGGTTTTTGAGAAGCTCTGATTCTGCTCCGCATGGTGTCCCTGATCTCCCAGAATCCGATGATCCGGGAAAACCAGTCTTTCGACTGGCACCTGGGGTAGTGGTTCTTTGATCTTCTTTTTCATCATGCGTTCAACCTGAACAGAGCTTTGTGGTGGTCTCAGTTGAGACCACAGGGTGTACGACTCGATTTTTGAGTTCGAGAAGATTGAAATACAGCCCCCTCAACTAGAGAAACAGACGCTGACCATTGGCCGTCAGATATTGAGCAGAAACCAATGGATATGTTTAGTTAGTTTTTGGTCCGGCCTGTGAATGTAACTTATAATGCTTCGAAATAGTTTCCATATCATTTATGTAAAGTATACAATACATTATACTTCAACCCAATATACTTCCCTGTGTACCCTATCGTCAATCATTCTGCAGCTGAATGTTATTAGCACTGTCTGCTGCCTATGCAACAAGTAATCTTTCAATATTCATTTCAATCTCAATACTGAATCCATTTCAATACTGAACCATCAATTCCATAATAATACAGTTTTCTCTCGAATCTCTGCTTGTATTGTTTCAAATGCCTTTTTTAAATCTAAAAAAATCTCTACTGTATACATTCCTTTATCTTCGCTTTCTTTCCATCGATTTAGCACAAATTGAAGATCACTTTCACAATTATAGTCGTTTCTATAGCCAGACTGATATGGTGACAATATTTCATTTTGTGTTATGAATTCTTGCAGTTGATAACATACCACCTTTTCTAATATTTTGGTAAATGTTGGTTAGGTGTTGATAGGTTTAATTAAACTGTTGTGCAAGATTTGTTCCTTTCACCTTTCGGACAGGGACAATTGTAGCCACTTTCAGCTGCAGAGGTGTTTCAACAAACTCCAATGAACTATTGCTCAAGTTAACTATTACACTTTCTATTTCCTGAAAACACATAATAATAAGAACTTTATGTAGCAAAGATGCTACATAATAAACTAATTAAATTTTTACAAATAAACATATAAGAACATCTAAGAGTCTATATTTTTTTCAATTTTCACTAGTCCTGTTTACTCAAATATAAACTTCTAACTTTCACATTAAAGTTTTTTGAGTCTAAATTCCGTACATATAATGGCAATTTATTATATGCAATCAAAGACTTGAAAATCACAGAATTTTGTGATGCCCTTGCCTTTTTATGATCCAATATAAATCTGTCTCTGTTTCGTGTACTGTACTCATGGATGTCACTAAAATATTTTAATTTATTGTGTAAATAGTTTGGTGCAGTTTAGTTGAAGTTTAATTTGATGTATATATACCTTCAGTATATATATATATATATATATATATATATATATATATATATATATATATATATATATATATATATATATATATATATATATATATATATATATATATATATATATATATATATATAT
The DNA here is from genome assembly GCA_030704895.1 of Henosepilachna vigintioctopunctata. NCBI lineage: Eukaryota > Metazoa > Arthropoda > Insecta > Coleoptera > Coccinellidae > Henosepilachna > Henosepilachna vigintioctopunctata. The sequence continues at coordinate 921,448 of JARQZJ010000013.1, forward strand.
ATATATATATATATATATATATATATATATATATATATATATACATATATACATCATATGCTGACCTTCAGCATATGATTCACTTTCACCCATTTTAACCTTTAGCTACTCGCGTACCAAATTTTCTCGTTACTACTCGCGTGGTGTATTTCAAACACCATTGCATTTTTCATTATCACTTTGTATATATTAGAACAACAAATAATAATACTAGGTCATTTTGGTTGCCAACACAGTTTTATTTTCAAAAAAATGTGAAAAAGTATCCGGGTTAAAAAAAATATGAAAATGCTAATATTATTAAGAATAAAAGAACAAAAAAAAGTTTTCCACGGGGTTTGCTTATTCACTAGAAGAATCATGCACTTTACATTTATGGCATGTAATAACATTATCACTATGTTCTTTACCCACTGATCTGCTGCAAAGGCCGCATGTGATGGTTGTAACCCTGTTTTTTTTCCTGCCACAGATGAAGCACCTTCCTCGAATTTTTGTGGGATGTTCTTGGTCCATCTCCTCTTCATTTTCTCGATGATTAGACAAAAATATGTTATATCGGTAGGTAAAGTTGGAATTTTAGCTCTTTCTGAAAGATGTGGCCTCATCAGCTTCAAAGCAAGCGTTTTCAAGAAAAGTCTTCTGTATTTGTAGGGAGAATTAGGATGATTGGCATTGTATAAAAGTTGACTATTAATTCCAGCTATGTTTAGCAACTGGAAGAAAATTGTCAAAGGCCAACGTTTTGATCTTCTATTGACAGAATATGTGTTACACATTTTATCCACTGTATCCACTCCACCTTTTGTCCGGTTTTAGTCCAAAATAATTTCCGGTTTATTGGTATTTGGGTCGATTGCAGAATCATCGTGCATTGTTGAAATCAAAACGACGGATTTGTTTTTTTTTTGGAACATATGAAACTATTGTTATTTCCCTTTGGAATCCAAAAATAGATGAACCAGCCGCTCTTGTTTTGTTGGGCAAAAATTATTGTGGCAACTCTCGTTTATTTTTTTTCAACGTTCCAATCATTGTGATCTTATTTTGTAAAAATTCATGTGCCAAAGGGTAGCTTGAATACCAGTTATCACAAGTTAAATTTCTATTACTTCTTTTCAGTTCTTCAAGTAAACGGTGAAGTATTGCAGTTGGAGTATTTGGTACGTTGTATTGTACCTCTGGTTGTTTTCCACAGTACAGCTCTAAATTGCTAACATAAAACGTTTTAGCGTCACAAAGGACGAACACTTTCAAGCCATATTTAGCAGGTTTGTTGGGAATATACTGTACAAAATTGCAGCGTCCCCTGAATGATATTAGCATCTCATCAATTGTTACAAATTCACCGACACTGTAATTGTTTTTGCAATTAACTACAAAGCTGTCCAATAGGCATCGTACTGCAGCCAACTTGTCCGTTTTTTTTCTTTCGTCTCTGGTGGTTTTGTCATCAAACCTGATAACTCTAAGCAAAAATAGAAATCTTTGGTAGTTCATACAAGCTCGAAATATTTCCGATCCTGTCGCATCCTTTGTCCACAATTCCAAAAAATGAGTGTGATTTTCCTTCTTAGAACCAGAAAGAAATAATAATCCAAAAAAAGCAAGCATCTCGGTTTTCGTAACATCCTTTGCGTCTCGCTGTCGATCGTAGTTTGGTCGTACTCGCAAAATTTCTAAATTTGTACATTGAACAATCTGTTCAACCATGACTTCATCAAATATTTTCATAAAAGCGCTCATCTCATCAGTTATATCACGTACGCACTGCCTTGGTCCCGGGAATATTTTCAATAAATTTTTCTTACTGGTTTTTCTAAATTTAGTCACAATTTCATTTTTCGACCATACAGTTTTTTTATCCTTTCCAACATACTGATTGTCTAGGTCGACTACTTCTTGGAAATCTGAATTTTCCATATTTTCATCCATGACTTCGTCTTCTGGAATATCTAAGTCACTCATTTCCTGCTCCGAATTAGTATGGTGATCAGATTCTTCTATAAGCTCGTCTTCTGATAAATCTGGTTCTCCACCGGCCTCTTCTTCAGAATAGCTATCAAAAATAACCTGAGCCATTGCTTCCAGTTCATCTTGAGTTAACTTTTTGGGATTTTTAATTGCTACTCGATGCCTAAAAACAATTATTATAAGTAAGTATATGACAAATGAATACATATATACATATTTTTAAATAAGAAAGTATTTTTTTATTGCAGAAAACCAAAAAATACTACTTTTCAAAATACTTACATAGTTACTCGCGTTGGCGTATTTTGTACACCACTCAAATTCTTGCAAAATATCTGACTACTCTGTTACGCTATTAAATCGACACTGCGCGTATATTCAGAGGATATACCAGGCAAAGGTTAGCGAGCTCGGCGACCTTGAAAAAGAAATCGTAAGAACTCGACAGCGTTTGGAACAAATTTGGTGTATTTTTTACACCAGCGCGAGTAGTTAAAGGTTAATGCATTTAAAATTTGGCTTATACATTGTCTCTCTGTTTACCGTTAAGATTACTCTCATCGCTCTATTTTGTTGGATTTGAAGTCTTTGTATATCTGATGGTTTGCACAAGTATAAGACGGTGGCCGCAAAATTAAAGTGAGTCATTACTATTGTATTATATACAATTTTTGCAGTTTCCATAGAAAGGTACCATCCAAAGGGATATAGTAATTTTCTTAGCTACTTTTTTGCAGACGTAATTTATGTGTTCATTAAATTTAAGGATTCTGTCTATTATTATTCCAAGGTATTTTATTTTTTCTACTCATTCAATACATTCACCATCCATTTTTATACAAACATATTTATCATTTGAGTTTATAAGTTTGTCCTTTCCAATTATCATTCCTTTTGTTTTTTGCACATTTAATTTCAATTTATTTAATTGAAGCCACCTACCGACCCTAGCCAAATCCTTATTTAGTTTTTCTTTAACCTCTTGTTTATTATTTTCACGTATATATCTTTGATACGCATTCATACGGACTCAACTGAAAATTTTAAAATTTTTAGGAGAGCAACAGGAGAGTTCAAAACATGTAAAATCTAATTATTAATATTATTTGTAATTGTTATTTTTATAAAACAATATAGTAGTAATTCTATCTGAGGCATAAATTTATTTCTTGTCTGATCATTCCTGATTCTGTATTTTGGACTTATTTTGATTTAAGTCCTTTTTACCGCACACCTCTTCACTTTGATGCGCTGTCATTAGGGCTTAAGTGAAAAATTTGAATTTTTCAGGAGAGCAACAGCAATGTTCAAAACATTAGATAAATTCTAATTATTGATATTATTTGTTATTTTTATTGAACAATATAATAGAAAGTTTATCTGGAGCATACATTGGAGCTGGGTTTTCCACCTTTTCCGCATAGAGATTGTACATAATCTGTAGGTTCAGATGAGATTAAGAGGTAAGTATTTTGTGGAGTTTGTGCGGCGGGTGTAGTGGCTTTCATAATATGGGAAAGAAAGGATGTGGCTCCTTATTTTCTCTAAATCTTTTTCACTTTTTTTGTGTTTCGGAGAATTTTTACTACGTCTGTCTTCTTGAGGGGTTCCTGTGACGGTCCGTTTTTTATTTTCCCGAACCATTTTCACAAACTTCTCATGTTCATCTAAAGTTTTCAAAAAACAAATCAAAATATTTGGGCTGTAATTCGAAAAACAGTGTAGTTATTGTGTATCTAGTTTTACATTTCGGGAGTTCCCTCTTTTTTCTGATGTAACGCTTTTCTTTATATGTTTTCAAATATCTCATTCCGAATGCTCGAATCAACGGATCTCTTTTGGCTTCCATGGATATTTTATCAGCTCTCATGCGTGGGAATACCTTTAAATTTTGGATTCTTTATATTTCAAAAAATTTTTTCTGTCTGTAAAAAAGTCTTGAGGAAAAATATCCCATAAGGTTATCTCAAGGTAGTAATGTTCTGGCACATATGTTCGTCTTACTCCTTTGCATAACCCGCCAAAAAATTTCCCTTCTCAGATTGTCAAACAACTGTCTTCTTTCTTTGCTTTTAACTTCTTTTGATATAATTTCTTTCACATCTGTTTCTTGGTAGTGGTTTTTGCGGATAAGACTTGCAAAATTGAGAACTTTGGTTTTAAGTAATAGCAATGATATGGTTTTATGGCTGTTTGATATTCGAAACATTCTCAGTTGTTAATAAGTTAGAAGGTTTCCTTGCATGGTTTTGATTATTTTCGAAATTTCGGCTGCACAATAAGCCAACACTTTGGTTATCATGTGAATCAGTATAACTAGAATGACCTTCCTCCGGCAAGAGAATAATATATTTTCTGGTTAATACAATTCCATTTAGGCATATTTCATATCTTCATGAAGTTGGATTGGTCCTTCATTGCGCATTTCTTTTTTATAAGAAAGCGATTATTTTGAGATTATAGGCTCAGAATCACTGTAATCTGATGAGATATCCTGAAATGGAATTAAATCAATAACTTTAGGTAACGAACTATTAATCCGTTGCCAAAATAACAAACCTTGGTACATTGGTACACACTTCTACATTAATATGGCTTTCGTATTTCAAACATAAATACGGATTGATTGGCACAACGTCATAAGTATCAGCTCTTTGCACCTCGCAGTTACGCCTAGTTAGAACCGGAAAGCGTCCGTTATCCCTGTGACGATATTGTGGTCGCCTACCATTATTAATGTGCGTGCGTTCGGCGAAGTGTTTAGGATAACCTTTTGAACAAATACCATCTTGCATACACGCAGAATTCAAGCCCCGGTTGCCACATGGACCATGAATTAAGGAAGCCGTTACTCCAAAAGAAGTGTATCTGGTTCCGGAAGCTCGGCGCAACTGTAGCTATCTACGTTTTCTGTTTCCCACAGTTTGACCTCATCACACAAAGTCAAAATACAGAGCATGTGAGGTAAACGCCGTTTTTGGAATTCGATGACATAAACATAAGCTACAACTGTACCGAAAATTTTTCTTTTCAAAACATCCTCGAAAAGGCTTTCATTTTTTGTTCAAGCACGTGAGCAATTAGTTCCCGTCGATCTTGTGGATTTGATAATTAGAGCCTAAATTCTCTTTGATTTCATGCCATTGAGGATTACAGGTGAAAGTCACGAATGAAGATGGTCTAGTGTATTTGAAATTGCCATAATAATAGTATAAACAATTGCCATAGCGTCCTGATAACTTTGAAACATATACCTCGGACCTCCGGTGAACGTACCCGCCAGATAGCAAACAGGATCAACGATTGGTAAGAATTTCGGAATATCTATGAAGCCAGTTTGTCTGTAGTCAACGCGTACTTGTTCCGGTGGTGGGACGCCATGCGCGATCTCTTCGTTTCGTACTAACTGACCCAACGAACAACATTTTTGTGCGAAAGGGTTCACTGTCCGTAAAACAGAATCCATCTGTTCCAGTAAATCCAGATCGCATCCCCTACTTATCGTATTAGCTCCTGACCTCTCCTGCATCTTAAAAGGACAGGGATCCAAACTGCATATTCGATGTATCGATGTTAGATACTGTGTGGTATATTTAATCTAATATAACCACAACAGGAGCCTTCTCCTTGATGAATTTCGAAGACTTGAGGTGCGTTTGTCAATAGTGCTATAAGTAAATCTGGATAGTGGGCGTTACGTACTGAAATTCGAGGAGATCCTTTTTTACAACACATTTTGTGCTCTCAGCGCTAAAAAATAGAGCTGCACAAAATGTACACTGCGAACACATTTGACGGATTCAGTTCATCCGATGGTGCCTTCATGTGCGATGTTGATTTAGCGACACTCGTTGGTACTTGTTCTTCTTTCATTAACGATAACCGGTTTTTTCAATTTCACGGTTAACCGATCTTTTGCTAACGGCTATACTAATCTGACTAATCGCGATCGCGTTCATATTATCTTCGATGATAGTCCTTTCTTCGATCGATGTTAAAATTAAGACGTAGAAAAATCCATAACAGCGAAAGATTTATCGGCGACATTAGGAAAATTCACAACGATAGGGAAGAGCGTATTTGGTTTCGCAATTAAGGGAGCCGTATAGATAAATACGCAGATTGTTGAAGCCGTTAAACCGGAATACACACGATGTACCATCTATACCATCTGTATCATTCTAGAGATGTACGGTGACGAAGTCACCTTACATCTCTAGAATGAACAAAGTCTTAAATAAAACACAACTTTTTTTTTTATTAACAATCAATATATTTGACATTATTTACAAAACAAAATTTACAAGTGAAAAAAAATACTGTTAAATTACATGTCTGGTTATCATTTTGATCAGTATCTAATTGATAAATTTTACCTGATATTTACAATTTTCTAAAACTAAAAAGTCTGTTTCCTTAATTCTAATAAATATTTTTATTTCTATAAGAGGTGAAATTGGATGCAATGTTTCCACATTTATTTTGGATTTTCAGCGATATGAGTTTTGATATTTTAAAATGTGATGTATTAATTTATGTTTGCCAATGGTGTAGTTAATGGTTCCTATATGTTCTGTTTTTTGATGTGTTTTTGTTGGGATGTTGTAGAATTTTTTGGTGTGTTCGAGTATGGTGTTGTAAATGTATTCTGTGTTTGTGTCATTGTGTAATTCAGTAATTTTTGTGTCTATTGGTTTGTTTAATACATGTTATTCTAAGTGACCGGTTCTGAAATTTTTGAAGTTTTTGAATGTTTGAGTTGTATGTGTTGCTCCATATGGGGCTTGCATAAGTTAATATAGTTTTAAAACCTTGTTTGTATATTCTGAGTTTCAATTTTCTGTCAAGTTCACTAACTTTTGAAATCAATGGATAAACTGCATTCAGAAATCCATTGGCTTTTTGATCGTATTGTCTGTGTGTTTTGTAAATGAAAGTTTTTTGTCAAGTGTAAGTCCTAGGTATTTTACTTCGTTCTGTAGACCTATTTCTTCGTTATAAAATTTTATTGTATTTGTTGGTGTCTTTTTCCGTTTGTGAGTGAAGTGTGCGAGTGTTATTTTGTTTGCGTTGATTTTAATTTTCTTGTCATGAAAGTATTTTTATAACTTTGAAATGTGTGTTTGTATGTACGTGTTAGCCATATTTGGAGACCATGATTGTGAAATTATTGCTGTATCGTCTGCAAATAGAGCTAGTTTTGTTTTCAGTGATTTTGGTATGTCGTTTATGTAGTAAGTGAATAGACTAGGTGATAGGAGTCCTCCTTGAGGGACTCCTGCCGGTACTGTTGTTCTGTTTGATAGTGATTTGTCTATTTTTGTTTAAAATGTTCTATTTTCTATATATGATTCTATAATTTTGATAATGTGAGGTGGTAGTCTGTATTGTATTAGTTTATGTATAAGTCCTTTGTGCCATACTGTGTCGAAAGCTTTTTCGATGTCTAGACTCAGCATGGCGTTGTAATATTTTTATTGAAATTTTGAGTAATAAGGTCAGTTATATTTGCTAATTGAAGTATCGTGCTGTGTTTTTCTCTGAATCCGTATTGTTCAGGTATTATGATATTGTAATCAGTCTCGTATGTTTTAATTCGTTTTAAAATTATTTTTTCTAGTATTTTTGACATTGTCGGTAGTGAGCTAATCGGTCTGTAACTGGTTGCTAAAGTATTGTTTTTGTTTGGTTTTTTGAAAGATAAAACTATTGCATTTTTCCATAAAGTTGGAAAATATTGAAATTTTAGGCATGCATTAATAATGTATGTTAGTTGAATTTTTCTCTTTTTCGACATTTCTTTTAGTGCTCTATTGTTAATTTCGTCTTGTCCTGTGCTTTTTTATTATTGCTTTTTCTGATGATGTGATTAATTTCTGATGGATTTGTGAGTGTTTCTAGTGGTGTGTCGAAATTTTGAAATTGAAATTCTGTTATTAAGTTGTTAATGATTTGATCTAATTGAGGATTAGTCATTTGTCTTGTTGAGTTGTGTATGTTGTGATAAGTTTCTGCTAGAAAATTTACTTTTTCATTGTTGTCAAAGATTAGTCCGTTGGGTCCTTATAATGTTGAAACGCCAAATTTGTTATTTTGTGATTTTAGAATTTTGAACAGTTTCCACATTCCGTTTTTGTTAGTCAGGTTATTTCTGTATTTTTCCCATTTGTAAGATTTAATTGAATTTATGTATGTGTTTCTTTCTATTTTCAGTTGTTTAAAAGTGTTGAATTGATTTTCATTAAAATTTCTCTGTAATTTTTTACGTAATTTGTTATTCTCTTTAATTAATTGAATGACGTGTTCTGGTAGTGTAAGTTTGTTGATTTCTGTGTCGGTGTGAGTGGTTGTTTGTTTTAAGTTCGTTTGTAGTGTTTTTGTCAGTCTATCTGTTTCTTCATCTATCATTTCTATATTGGTAATATTGTTGTTGATTTTGATTGTTCTGTTCGTTAGTTCTTTGAATTTCGACCAGTCTGTGTATCGTTTTGTGCACATAGGTGGTTTGTCTATGTTGCTGTTTATTATTTCGCAAGTAATAGCTATGTGGTCTGAATCTAATGAATTGATCGCTAGTAGTTCAGTTATGTTTGTATTTTTATTAACTAATATGTCAAGTGTTTTTTGTGTATTGTTTGTTGGGTAGTATGTATGTGCGTTGTTTGGGTAGTGTAGTGTGTAATTACTATCTTCTATGAATTTATTTAATTTTCGTCCTTCTGTGTCTGATCTAAAACAGTTCCAGTGTTGGTGTTTTGCGTTAAAGTCTCCTATTATGATTACTTTTCTGTCTAATTTTAGTAGGGTTTCGAGTTCTATTGTGTTCAGTGGTGTGTTTTGTATGTTGTAATAGTTGACTATTGTATGTGAATTTAATTTAATTGCTAATGTTTCGCAGTCCGTTGTGTTTGTTGGTATTTCTACTGGGTGTAGATGTTTTTTGTAATAAATAATAAGTCCGCCGTGTCTTGTTTTCGGTTTATTAATGAAGTAGTAATTTCGAATTATTGGAGGTCTATTTTTGTTAAGTCTAAATTCCTTAATGCAAATTATATCGTAGTTTTCTTCTTGACAGAGAATTTCGAGCTCATTACTTTTGTTTGAAATGCCATTGGCATTCCACGATAAATGTTTTATTTGTTTTTTGTTTGTATTAAACATTATATTTTGAACTGATTTCCTGAATTAACATTATTTTTTCGAGTGGTGAAGTGCAACTTTCAGTTCTCTTACTATTTGCATCAATGATTTCAAATTTGTAATTTCATTCAATTCTTTGACTTCCTGCAATAAGGTTTGCAGGTCGTCGATGTGGTTTGAATTTGTGTTTGACTTGTGAGTGAAATTTGTGTTCGTGTATTGTGTGTGATTTGTTTTAGATGTTATTTGATCATAGGAAATATTAGGTTTTCTTATTGAGTGTTCTATATTTATGTTTTGATTAGGTAATTGTGGAAAGTTTTGACTATTTTTTTGAATATTCTGAGTTACTTTAGGTGTCAGTTGTGCTCTATTTTTGTTTGAGCTATTTGAAATGCTCTCAACATACCTGATCAACTCGGGGCATTGGCTGTAGTTTGCGGTGTGAGGGCCGCCACAGTTTGCGCACTTTGCCGGCGATTTTCCGCGGTCACTAGTGCACTCACTCGATAAATGACCATTTCCGCACTTCACACACTTCGGTGACCGGTTGCATTGTGTAGAGGGCTCCCAATTTACTTTGATGTGGTCTATTTCTCTTATTGCTCTCAGTTTCTTGATGTCATTGTTACTTGTTACGTTTATGAGGAATGAATGGGATCGTGTTTTTGATCCCTTCATTTTAATAACTGTTATTTCAGTAGAGTTGATCTTGCTGTATTCGATCAACTCTTCTTTCACTTCTTCTGAGGTGATGAAGCAGGCTGTCTTCATCACTAATTTTTTTGTTTTTTGTCCTCGTAACGAGTATGTGGAATACTCTATATTATTCCTTCTGAATGCTTCCTGAACATTATTGTGGTCTTCAATTTCGCTGCAGTACAGTCTTATTTCTCTTGGGTTGTACTTTACCCAGTATTTGCCAATTATTAGCGTTTTCATTTTGTTATGAAAGTCTTTAGGTCTTTGAACTGACTTGTTATGATTGGAGGTGGTTTCTGGTTTTTCGTTGTTGTAGTTTCATTGTTCTCTTCTTATGATGGTGCGATTTCCATCTCGTTCTCATTTTCAAGAAGTCCGAAGCTGTTTTTCAGTGTGATTTCGGGGTTCACTTGGGATGTTTTAGAGTGTTCCATCATCCTCTGTATGATTTCTCCGTCCTTAGGTGGATTTCTCCTTTGTTTCTCTATTCTGGTCGACGTGGATGCCATTTGTTTAAATATGTTTTCACTTTTCAATGAGGAAACTCATTGTAAAGTTCGGAGTTCTTCTGAATCTTCGTTATTTTTCCCAATCAGCTGGAGGCTCGTTCCGTATTCCGACTACTTCGAATTACTGGGACGTACGTCGTAGCTTAGACGGGAACTTTTTGACACCGTGTGTCTTGGCTTATAGCACTGTCTGACAATCGTCAATCAACTAATTGGGGCGCGAACCACTTTCATTAATCGACTTTTCAAAACAAAACGCGTATGAATACTAATTAACAAAGAAAACAGAATCTAACTTACATACAGCCACAGACAGCCCCTCATCGGTAAGTACTAAGAGATTATGCGTGGCGAAAAGGCGCAACAACCCTTCGGCAAGTGTAAAATACGGACCCTCACTTTTTATTCCCAGCCTACCGTTAACGCTTACTGTTTCATCTAAATGTAAACAAATGGCAACATCGTTTATAACAAATTTTAACAAATTTTGTGTTAATTTCAATAACTAATAGGTCCATATTATCAGCTAGTGTGATGGCTGCCCTACTTAAAATGGATTTTCTATACGAAACGTCACCGAAATCCAGAATATTCTCAATGATATTACTGCCTCAAAGATTGACAGACACAATGCACACTCTGCATTAGCAGTGCGTTGGTGATTCCTAGAAAAATAAGAATACCTTACGTTATCTTGATCATGATGAATCATGTTGTATATTCAGTCCTCTCGTTTCCTCGTGATGTTATATATATATATATATATATATATATATATATATATATATATATATATACATACATACATACATACATACATACATACATACATACATAGGTACATACATACTTACATTTTTAGGGAGTGTTGCAGTAATGATAAGACTTTCAAAATATTTTGCGTTATCGGCAAAAGGTAGGCAGAACTCATTTAAACGACTAATCGTCAGCAATTCTATATTTCGAACGAATTTCGTTATTCTTCAGGAATACTAAAAATATAGATAAGGTGTTAATTAATCAGTTACAATTTGTAGAACCAGGAAACCTGCATCTGACACAAGTCCTTTTTTCTTTGCCAACAGTTATTTTCAATATAAAGGCGACAGTGCTTAACAACGTAAGATATATAAATGACATTTAAAACAAACTCATAAAGCGAGGTTTAATCATAGAACGTATAGTATGACACATTAACGAACAAATCTGTATTGACACAGAAAACAATCACGACACTATTTTTCTGAGTGTTCTATTTTAAAAGAATTGTAGTTTTTGTGATTATATTGACATGTTCTGTTCTAGATAAGGCAAGCGTATAGTAATATCGGTCTTGTAGCGATCTTGTAAATTAGTAGTTTGAGTTTTGTTGGTAATGAACTTGTTTTATTCAAAAATGGATGGAATTTACTTGCTATACCTGTTGCTTTGTTATATTGAATGTTTATGTGTTTAGTGAATTTTAGTGTTTTGTCTAATATTACTCCTAAGTATTTTGTGTGATCTGTTGCTTGTATTTCTGTATTTGCGTATTTCATTTTCACTTTTGGTTTTTCTTTTAGTTTTGTTGTGAAATGTGTTATGTTGTCTTTTTGTCGGCTTTTATTTTTATTTTCCATTTTGTGTAGTAGTCTTCCAGTGTGTGTATGTGGTTTTGTATGTTGTGTATGTTTTCGTCTGTTTCCCAGCTGATAGAAATAATTGCTGTATCGTCTGCCAAAAGTGCAAGTTCTGTGTTGTCTTGTTTTTAGGTATCTCGCTTATATAGTGTATGAACACTATAGGTGATAGGATTGCACCTTGGGGAACTCCGGCTGTTATTTTCTTTTTGCTTGATAATATATTTTTTATTTTAACTTGAAATGTTCTGTTTTCTAGAAAACTGGCGATCATTTTCGTTAGGTATAATGGAAATTTTGCTTGTATAAATTTTTAAATGAGTGCTTTATGCCACACTGTATCTAAAGCCTTTTCGTTGTCTAGTGTTAATATGGATGTTACTCTGTTGGTCTTTTATTCTTGTTAGTTGTTATGTTGTGCTTTTGTGTTGTTGAAATCCGAATTGTTCTTGTATTGTTTTTGAAATTGATTGTTTTTTGTGTCTATTAATTCTGATTAGTGTAATATTTTCTAGAACCTTCGATAGAGTGGGCGGTAGGCTTATTGGCCAATAGTTTTGTGGAAATGTTCGGTTTTTGTTCGGGTTTTTGGATGGAAGTATTATTGCGTTTTTCCAATAAGTTGGGAAATATTGTAATTCTAGACATGCATTAAATATTGATTTCAGAATTATCATCGCCTTGAGTTGTAGATGTTTTATTATTCTGTTTGTGATTTTGTCCTCCCCAGGGTTGTTTATGTAGTTGACTGATTATTCTGTTGATTTCATACGTGTTTGTTAATTTTGTGTGTTGTATTTCTGTTTTTTGTTTTGATGTTTGTTTTGTGTGTGCGTTTACGTGTTTTTCTGTGCTATAGTCAGAGTAATTTTCTGTAAGTCTGTTTGTCTTCTCGAAGGTTTCAGCGTTTGCTTGCGCCTTTTCTTGCTCTGATGTTTTAAGTCCGTCACTACTATATATTGGTAGTATGATATTTGCTTCTGTGTTTTTCTTTGAATTTTTTGCTATTTTTCACATTTGGTTTGTGTTTTGTTTTGTTTGTCTCAGTGTTACCTCCCATGCCCTAGTTTTAATTGAATTGATTATTTGGTTAATTTCGCCCGTCAGTACTTTTATTTCTAATTTCAGTTCAGGGTCATATCGTCTGTGTAATAGTCGTTTCATATTGTTTTTAGTTTTAATGTGTGTTTTTACGATGTCTGGAATTTTTATGTTGTAATTACACTCAGTTTGTATGGTATATTTTTTGTATGCTATTTTATATGTTGTGTGAGTGTTTCTATTCCTTTATTTATTTGATTTGGTGATTGTAGTTCGTTTTTGGAAGAGTGAATTTTGTTTATATTGTTTTTTGAAAATTTTTCCAAATAGTTTTGTATTAGTATTGTTCTTGTGTATTAGATTTGGTGTGTTTTGAGTTTGCTATTTCAATATATACTGGTAGGTGGTCTGAATATAGGACGTTGATTGTTTCTATTTTGCTTATGTTGATTTTACTTGTTAGTGCTAGGTCAATTGTTGAAGTTTTTGCAGTCCGTTGTATGGATAGTGAGTGTAGTTATTTTGTGGGTAGTGTAAGGTTTAGTTTGGAAAATTATTCAAAAAGTTT